>OY755212.1:17859431-18297755 GCA_963576765.1 Draba incana | reverse complement strand
TCATGGAGTTGGGCCATGAATTTCCTTTTTGGTTGGTCGAGGCGGGCTACCATTGTTCGGACGGTCAAGTTTTGACCTTGCGTTCGCTCTACGGGATTCGAAAGCAGTCAGCGCATCTCCGATAGATCGTTGATATGCTTAAATCTGCCTTTGAACTACTCTCTAAAATTAAGAGATCAATCGTAGTACTTAGGGTTATCGAATCCACAGGGAATCAGAAACACAATAGATTTAAACGTTCGAATTATGCTAAGCAGAATATGATGAATGTAAAAGTAAGTAAATAAAGCAGGCAGTGAACGGTTGTGAATCAATTAAAATAAAAGTCAGGCATAGAGAAATCTCAGGTGAATCAGAATTGCAGATATAAATAAAGATAAGAATTATGAAGTGTAGTTCTTAAACATGAACACGAATATAAAATCAATCAACTGTCGTTGCAGAGATTTGCTATGTCTAAATCCTAGAAAGCTAACTGTCGTTGGGAATCCTATAAATCTAAACAAGCAATAAAATCAAGCTCAATTGTTTACAAAACCTTAAACCAAATGTCTTTGCGAAAAGGAATTTTGCTCATCAAAGACTAGTTCAAGCAATTAATAACACTGTCATGTCTATCAATTAACCTAAGATCAGATTCTAGGTAGCTAAGCTAGAATAAGCAATAAACACAAGTCTAGATAAAGAACTTCTAATGATATTATCGTAATAATTAAATCAGAACTAGCAATTTATCAAACACCTTTGACTAATCATAAACCTAACAAGAGAATTACTGAGACATAATCAAAGAAGCAATCATTATATTAATTGAAGATATCTCTTAAAAGTAGATAAAATAAAGCGTAAGCCTAAACAATAGCTGTGGAAACGTATTTAAAAGGTTTCCAAACCGTCAATAATATAAAAGTAAACATCTGGAACTTCTGGTCAAAAACGAAAATCTTCAAAGTTTAGTAATTGGGCTTGCTCGATCGAGTGTCGAACGACACTGATAGTGGTGTCGATCGACGCCAGCTTTAAATTCTGTTTCTTCACTTGTAATTTTGATACTTCATTCCGCAATGCTCCAAAACTTCTAGTAAAACATCTTTTATGCTCCAAACGTCTAGAAACCTGCAAAGACTCTAAAACAAACACAAAACACCACAAAGACTCTATATAAAAGGACTAATATCATGGTTTAAAACGGGTAAAAACCATGATATATCAACTCCCCAAGACTTAGCTTTTTGTTTATACCTAAGAAAAACAGATGTACTCACTCCTTCGAGATCCACATACCTGCATAGTCAATCCGATAATATTACGATGTGTTCCTAGAAGCTTAGGTGTCCCCTGATTGATTCCAAACTCCTTAGAGAAACTCAGACTTTCAGTTGCAAACCCCTTTCATTTATTTAGGTGCGGCCTCATCGAGGGAATATTGATCGCTGGACCTTCTAGATTTTTTCTCTTCCTTTAACACTTTCCTGCGTTTCACCCTCTCTCTTCCCTCCGTAACTGTTTATCCAATCAAGGATATCACAGAGATGCATGCCATTTTGAACTTTTTCTTCAGGATTTTTATTTTATTTTCGCACTTCCACTTTTCTGGTTGAACTACACTTTTTCGTAGACTTTTTTTATTTCCTTGGCATCTCTATGATTTCACTAGATCAGTGCTCATTACTGTTGTTTCTTGTGGAAGACAGACTCATGAGGCTTTTTCTTTTTGATCTAGCACAGTTGTATCATCATCAGGAAGAAGTTTCAAAAGCGGTCCTTCCTCGCTTTTTAGTGTTTGAAAGTTGAATCAAGTCTTGCGATTTTCAACACCTAAGGCAAGAAATTTGAGTTCATTACAGTGGGTTCTGCAACATCCGTTATGGCGTTTTCCAGAAATCAGAACTCGCCCTGTTAAACCGATCCACTTCGAGTTACCCACCTTGATAAAACCAAACAACTTACATTGTAATGGTCATTGAGTACTTTTCAAAGCAAGTAGAAGGGGAGTTTTGACCCGAATGTTTTTGAAAAATTGACTCAATAAACTCAAAATAGAACATAGTAGTTAGCAACTACCTCCCCTAGACTTAAACAACACTGTCCCCAGTGTTATTAAATTCAGAGAAGGGAAAGAAAAATAGATAAAAAACGAAACGTGTGAAAATCAAGTGAGAATCGTAACCTGGGTGTCGTGTCGAGCGACACGGCCTTAGTGTCAATCGACACTGATAGTTTGATCGCGTCGAGCTACTTGGTTTCCTTGTCGATCGACAGCTGATTTTCCTCAGTGTCGAGCGACACTGAATGCTTTGTCGCTCGACACACAGCTCTGAAATGCATTCTCACTTCCATTCAAACGTTCATTCTCCTAAAATTCGAAATAAAAACAAAACCAACCGTAAAATTGTAAAAGAAAACGAAAACAAAAACAAATAGAAATAGTTAGTAGACTCACAAGTGGGTTGCCTCCCATTAAGCGCTTGTTTTCAGTCTTTTAACTTGACTATGTTGAGGAATTTAGACGTCTGGTGGATCTACATTTTATATGGAATAATTCCAGGAAAAAGCTACTGCGTGTTCTGCACCATCTCATTAACAACCACTTCTCCTTTGGCTTTGAACTATTGAGGAACGATGATTCTCATCTTCGCAAAAGGTTTCGAAATTCTTTTGATCTTCTCCTTGCTACGATTCACCACTTCGTTACTCTCCATGGGCGAAACCCTTTGCTTTCCTGCAGAATCATTTAAAGAAAAACCAAGCATTCTACGAGAAACTCGTTGCTTGCATGAGCGCGTAACAGCTTTTTCAACTTTAAAATCCTTATTGACAAAAGCAGGAGATTTGAGTTGAGGAAGTGTGTACCTTTTCTCTATGGGAGGATCATGGGTTGGGAAATGTGGAATTATCTGTTCAGCAACAGATGACAGACTAGATTTCAGTTCCTTGATTGAGTCTTCATCCTCTAAAATCTCAACAGAAAAAGTTTGACCATCAACGGTGGATTTTCTTCTTGTGTTCTCCATGTCAAAATCCATGACAATATCATCGAGATCAAGCTTGATCTTTTCTTTCCTCACATCGATGGTAGCATCAGCAGTAGCTAAAAAGGATCTTCCCAAGATAAGAGGGTTTTGAGGTTCATCATCGTATTCCAAAACCACGAAGTCTGTAGGAATTATGCAGTTCTGAATCTTAATTGGCACATCTTCTAGAACTCTTTCTGGGAATATCTTGGATCAATCAGCTAGAATAAGAGAGATCATAGTGGCCTTGAAATCAGTCATTCCCAGTCTAATAGCAACAAATAATGGCATCAAGTTAATACCGGATCCTAAATCACAAAGAGAATGAAGGAAACTTCATGTTGAGATTGAGCAATTGAGCACAATCCGGTAGCTTTACTGGAATCATGCTCTGAATTATCGCGCTAACTTCTTATGAGACCACCACTTCCTTCTTCTTCTTTTTAGGTATTGGAGTTGTGTTCAAAATAATAGCTCTGATGTCTGTAGTAAGAAGTGTTTCTTCCTCATGTCTTACAGCATTTGCAACCATCAGCTTTATGTATCGTCTTAGCGCAGGTGAAAGCTTAACTGCATCGATAAGAGGCATCTCAACTATGATCTTATCTATCATCCTCTTGCAAATAGCTTCTTCGACCTCCCGCTTGGACCTTCTAGCTCTGGGGAATGGGACCTTAGGCTAATAAGCTCGCTCCTCTGCATTAACTGATGACGTCGCAAAATCTACACAAGTCAGGACAGGGTTTCGATCGACACAGGCTTGCTGTCGATCGATACTAGCATTTAATTCTGAGTTCTGGGTCGACTTTTTATGGGGTGTCGATCGACACACTCCCTGAGTGTCGACCGACACTAGCTCCTGATTTCCAAATTCGCGATTTTCTTCAAGTGTCGATCGATGCTCTCCTGCAGTGTTGATCGATGCTCTCCTGCAGTGTCGATCGATGCTCTCTTGCAGTGTCGATCGACACTGGTTCAGCAGTCCTAAAAGTACTCTCAAACTTCGCAAAATAACTCTTTTCTTCAGTCAGAACGACATTGCAAGCGCTCTTAGGGTGTTTGAGCGACTTGAACATCTAACTTTTTCATGCGAGTGCTTAATGGTGATATCTTTCCATCCAGATCCATATACATTGCATCCATCTTCCCATTGAAGCTAACAGCCATCTTTTGTTGTCCTTCTAGGATTCGCTCAAGCATAGATTCCATCCTACTATCGTGTTCAGGAGGCTTCTGATAAGACGAAGAACCATAGTTCATGTTGAAGTTGTTGCTCTGGAATGGCTCCTGATAAGATGACCCATATCCATGCTAAATGTATCTTTGAAACTCGGTCCCATTGATGTAGTTCACATCTTCTTCTGCAGTCTCAACCTCTTGAGCAAATTAGACCGACTTCTTGCCTACTAGGATTCTGTGCACGGAATCCTGATTAGCCTTTACCTCTACGATCTGACTTCCATTCATGTTCCCACCAAGCTTTTTCCTCTTGATGTCAGCGTTCTTAGGGCTATTATTTGAAGCCATGTTCTCGATAAGCACAACTGCGTTCTCTGGAGAGTTGGTGTTGAAATTCTCACTGCTCGCAGCATCCAATGCCATCTGATACCTCGACTCCAATCCTCTGAAAAAGATGCCAAGTAATTGCACATCACTGAACCCATGGTGAGGACAGTCTCTTTGGTAGGACTTTAGTCACGTCCACGCAGCCCTAAATGCTTCTGTTGGCCCTTGACGAAATGTAGCAATCTTCGTCCTTAAATCCTCAGACCTCGCATCATCAAAGAGTTGTTTAGAAACGTGTTCTTGGTGTCCTCCCAAGTAGTTAGCAATCCTGGTTCAAGCTGCTTCAACCTCTAAGAAGCATCCCCACTAAGAGAGTATGGGAATAGTTTGCAGAAAAGGTAGTCGCTGGACACACCATTGGCCTTGATACTGGAAGCTAGGTTCTCGAAGTTCTCGATGTGATCCATTAGGTGCTCTGTAGGATGATGTGCTACTAGGCTGAAGTAAGTAGGCTTCAGCTCGAAGTCATTCATCTAAAAAGGAGGTGGATGAATCGCAATTCGATTTGCGTAGAACTGGTCTGGACGATTGTAATCCGTTAGTGTGCAACCTCGTTCAGCATTGTTCTTCAACAAATTTAGCAGATTTTGAACCTGGTGTCGATCGACACCAGCATGGTGTCGATCGTCACCCATGTTCTCCTTGTGTCGAGCGACAAGATCATCGTGTCGCTCGACACCTGCTTCCTGAATCGCCACAATCTCCTCGATGATCACAGTACCATCGTCGTTGATCCTTTGTCCTTGCTTGTTGTATCTCAGTCCTGCCGGATCACGCAGAACTTCATCTTCTCCCGAAATCAGTATCAGTTATTGCCTAACAGCCATCTTAGCCTCTTTGACTACTCTTCTATTCTCACCTTCTAACCGTGCTAATTCATGAAGATCGAATCCAACTAGTTCCTTTCCTTGGTTTTTTCTAGTATTGTGATTAGGCATACACTTGAAACGCAAAACAAAAAGAGACAAAAGAAACTAGTTAGTAAAGTAAAAACAAAAATAAAAACCTAGACAAAATCCTAATAATAAAAATCTAATGGTTTGTGATTCCCGAGCAACGGTGCCAAAATTTGATATGCTCAAGTTTGCCTCTGAACTACTCTCTCAAATTAAGAGATCTATCGTATTACTTAGGGCTATCAAATCCAGAGGGAATCAGAAACACAATAGATTAAACGTTCAAATTATGCTAAGCGGAATATGATGAATATAAAAGCAAGTAAATAAAGAAGGCAATGAACGGTTGTGAATCAATTAAAATAAAAGTCAGGCACAGGAAAATCTCAGGTGAATCAGAATTGCAGATATAAATAAAGAAAGGAATTATGAAGTGCAGTTCTTAAACATGAACACAAATATAAAATCAATCAGTTGTCGCTGCAGATATTTTCTATGTATAAAACCTAGACAGCCAACTGTCGTTGCGAATCCTATAAATCTAAACAAGCAATAAATCAAGCTCGATTGTTTACAAAACCCTAAAAAAATGTATTTGCGAAAATTAATTTTGCTCATCTAAGACTAGTTCAAGCAATTAATAACACTGTCGTGTTTATCAATTAACCTAAGATCAGATTCTAGGTGGCTAAGCTAGAATAAGCAATAAACACAAGTCAAGATAAAGAACTTCTAATGATATTATCCTAATAATTAAATCAGATCTAGCAATTCATCAAACACCTTTGAATAGCCCTAAACCTAATAAGAGAACTACTCAGATATAATTAAAGAAGTAATCTTTATATTAATTGAAGATATCTCTTAAAAGTAGATAAAATAAAACGTAAGCCTAAACAATAGTTGCGAAAACGTATTTATCATGTTCCTAAACCGTCATTAACATAAAAGTAAACATTTGGAACTTCTCGGCAAAAACAGAAATCTTCAAAGTTTGGTAATTGGGCTTGCATGATCGGATGTCGATTGACACTGATAGTGGTGTCGATACACCAGCTTTAAATTTTGATTTTTTACTTGCAATTTCGACACTTCATTCCGCAATGCTCCAAAACTTCCAGTTAACATATTTTATGCTCAAGAACGTTGATTTCGAGAGGGGCCAATTGGGGAAGAGTATCAATGGTAGTCAGTTTGCAGAGGTTTCAAAGAAGCTGGACACTATGACTAGTCCTCTAGCTGAGAAGAAGACGGTTTAGTTTGCTCAGGAAGTTGAGACGTTCGAGCCCGAAGATGTGAACTACGTCAATGGTTCAGGTTATTAGAGGTTCAACAATCAGCAGGGTTATGGTTCTTCTTACCAGAAGCCATTTCAGAACAGCGGCTACACCAGAGATTACGGATCATCGTCCTATCAGAAACCACCTCCTCCATCTGCAGAGAGCAAGATGGAATCCATGATTGAGCGAATGTTGGAAGGACAACAAAAATTGACTGTCCATTTAAATAGAAAGCTTGATTCCATCTACACGGACTTGAACGGGAAGATTGAGAGCTTGAATATCCATATGAAGAAGCTCGACACTCAGGTAGCTAAAACCAGTGAATCAGTGAAGACGTATCACTCTAATATGCTCAGTTTGAGGTCTGGAACAGAGAAGAACCAGGCTACAAAGCAAATCGACAAGTTTATGGAAGATGAAGAAGCTCAGATTTTCGGAACAGAGCTAGTGTCGATCGACGCACCGTTGGTGTCGATCAACACGACGGAGGAGAGCTTGTCGATCACGTAGATCATTGTGTCGATTGACACAAGAAACCTCCAAGAGTCGAGCGACCCAACCTTACTGTTGCTCAACACCAGACCCAGATCGGACTTGATTCTGCAAAAACTTCCGCTTGCACCGTCGAACGCATCCACAAGCCTTCATTTCTGTTCCCTAGAGCCCATGTGAGGCCTTGCGAGTCTGCCAGTAGTGGAGACAGTGAGAAAGAACCAATAGCAGTCGAGCAACCAATTTTGAAGGAATTAATCAAGAGGGAAAGTCCGTGGCAGTTCATTGTTCCATGTTTGATTAATGGAATGGAATTAGAAGGCACTCTCTTGGACACTGGAGCTAATGTGAACTTCATATCACATGATGTTGTGAAGAAGCTGAGAATCTCAAATATAAAGTCTTCAAATGCTCTTGTTGGTCTCAATGATACTTCTTCAATAGTTTATGCAGGCTTCATTCCTGATCTAAAGATTCGGATAAAGGATTGTCTTGTGTAAGCTGATTTCCACATCATAGAGACCACTAAGCCAATGGTTCTCGGCACATCCTTCCTTAATACTGTTGGAGCTGTCTTGGACTTCCCAAATCAGCAAATATCCTTCACAAGGATCAACAAGGAGGTCTTCTACCCAGCGATCCTCATGGATAACTTCTCTTGTTGGACGGTCGTTAGAGGAGAACAACTAACTCCTGCAAATCTCCCAACCCCCAAGTCTCCCATAGAGCAAAGGTACACAGTTCTTGTCCTTAATTCACAATTTCCTGATAACAGATTTAAGGTTGAAAAAGCTGTTACGCACTCAAGCAAGCAACGAGTTTCTCGTAGAATGTGATATAATGCGTTTTTGGCGTATTCTAACCTTTGTTTTGTAGGATTTTATCGAGTCTTTCTTTCTCTTTTGAGTCATTTTAGGTCTAAAGGAGGCTTGGGAACATGGATTTGAGTTATTGGGGGTCATTGGAACAAACGGGACGAATCTTGAGAAAAGATGGCGTTTTTCATAACCGAGCACCTGCTCGGTTTGGAGCGAGCACCTGCTCGCCCGAGGACTCAAAGTTTTGAAGCTCCCTGGAAACCGGACCGGTCGATCCAACCACAAGAATGACCGGTCCACACCCGAAGACTCGAAGAAATAAAGCTCCCTGGAAAAGGACCGGTTGATCTGCATAAGGGACCGACCAGTCCACACCTGAAGCCTGTAAGCCGACCAAGACCAGACCGACCGGTCCGGAACCAGACCGACCGGTCGGTCACCCAGAACCACTTTTACCTAATTTTATCTATAAATAAGAGGGTAGCCACCTCTGATGGGAGGTTGGTTCCATTCTTTCACGGGGACGTTTTTTAGACACTTTTCATCCCACTTTTACACTGCTCTTGAGAGACCTCTTTGAGACTCTTTCTATTATTTTACTTTTGGATTTGCTTGCAATTCGAGGATTCGTTCCACAACATTCTATTGAGAAGAATTCTGAACTGTTATCTCCTTTCAATTCCATTATCATGAATTCTGTCATTTGCTTTGTTGTGTTTGCTTTCTCCATGATTGAGTAGTCCTTTAGCTAGATTGAGGTTTTCAGTGGTGAATTAGGATGATAGCGACTGAGCCAAATAGGATTGCATATTCTCATGTCTTCATCAATAGGGATTCTTCATGCTTAGATTAATAGTGATCACTTAATCTATGAATTCAAGTTAAACTTATTCACGACAGTGCTCTAGGTTGCTAGATAAACTATTGGTGAGCAATTGGTGTGTAACCAACGACAGTTGATTGTTACCATCAATTGTGAACAAATTGAACCAACTCTTAATGCTTGTTAACATCTCTGGATTCAAACGACAGTTTAGGCATTTAGGTTGTTAGACAAAGTTATTGATGCATCATGTTAGTGGGGCAATATTACTTTTATGTTTGAGTTCTAGATTGCACTTAAATTGAATCCTGAATAGTTGCTCAGTCCTTAATCCGATGTCACCAGAGAATAACCTTGATCTAGTGCTTGTTTTATCTGAATTTTACATCGAATTTAATTGCTGTTTTCATTGTTTCGTTACAACCAAAAACCCATATTTTATCTTAGCTTTAAATTGGAATCTATAGTTTCATAGTGTAACCTTGGTCTCTGTGGATTCGATACCCTATATACTACTGCGATTGTATGTGCACTTGCAGAACTATTTTGGGTTAAAACTTAGCTCACACCAGAATGCTTGTTTCTTTTTCTGATGAATTTGCAGGACTACCTAAGGAGTGCAAAAGAAGGGGATAAAGGAGAAAAGAGGCGAAAGAAAGCTTCAAAGGCATTCTCTAAATTCAGAATCATCGTCCCTTCAAATTTAAAGGAGAAAGGAGAGGAAGTCATCCAACAAATGATGATGAATACAATGAAACTTTTCCCTGGAATAGTTTCTGATAAGTCTGGGGGAGCTGTCATGAAGGTTCGACCAAAGAACAAAGCTGCAACCATCCACATGGATAAGGGAAGTACAATGCCTCTCCAAGATCCACCATGAGCTTGAAGTTCTACTCTCTCAAATTAAAATTGACATATGGATATATCATGGTTTTTACCGGTTCTTATACCATGATATATGTCCATTTTATAGAGTCTTTTGGTGTTTATCTAAGGGACAAGGACGTTTGGAGCTTAATTGGTGTTTACTGGAGCATTATGGAGCAAAATGGAACGAGGAATCAAAGTCGCAAGTTCGGATTGAAATTCTGAAGACTGTGTCGAGCGACACGACTTCTGTGTCCATCGATACAACCAAATGGCGACAGAATCGTGTTTTATGGAAGATTTCCGTTTTCGCGCCAGAAAAGCCCATATGTTTGCAATTGGGCCCAGACGTTTTTGTACCCTATATATAGTACTTTTAAGTCATTGTTTAGGCTATGCTTTATTTTACTTAGAGATTTTTATACTAGGGATTTATTATTCATGTCTATGTCTGAGAAATTCTCTAGCTAGGTTTTAGGGATTTTTCAAATGTTTAATGAAGAGCTGTAGAGTTTAATTACTATTGGGATTTGCATCATATTTATTTATATTTTTTACCTTGATTGCATTAACTATGATTTAGCGCTGAATTGGATATCTTAGGTTGTTTAATAGATGAGACATCATTATTGAATTACCTGAACTGAATCATAGGTGAGCAAGGATTCGATTCGCAACGACAGTTGGCTTTGAATCCTTGTGAACAATCGAACCTGAATTTAATACTTGTTTAGATCAATTTGATTTCGCAACGACAATTGGTTTTCTAGGGTTTAAGCATAGATAGTATTTGCAAAGACAGTTAATTTACTTTACAACAATGTTTCGAGTTCTAGAATTGCACTTCATCAATCCCAATAGTAACTTTATTCTGCAACTTGGATTTATTCCTGCGAATTCCCTAAAACTTAGCGTTTTTCCTCTATTGAATTTAAAGTTTACGATCATCCTAATTTATTTTCCTGCAATTTAATTACAATCTTATTGCTTAGCATAATCTGAACTTATAAATCTATTGTGCAACTGATTCCCTGTGGATTCGATACCCCAAGTACTACACTCGATCTCCTAATTTGAGAGAGTAGGACAAAGGGGAATTTGACCATATCAGGTAGCGGCACTCTTCGGTGGAATGGCCTCTTTTACCATGATGAGTACAATACTTTGTCTCATCGTATTCATATTTCTTGCCTTAATGCGTGTGGTCAATAATATAAGCTTGTTGGCCCTTTATGTAGTTTTTGGTGAATTTTTTGGGTTGCTGTTGCATAGGTGCAGCTGGTAGATTCTTGTATTTTTCTTCTAAGATAGCCATCTCCTCTTCGAGGATGGCGAAGAAGGTCGCTCGGTGCAATGCATCGTTGAGCGGTATGAAGGAATTGACTGTGAGCTCCTCTCTGAATCTCGACTTGTGCCATAAACCGTTCTTCAGTGCTCTTAGTGACACTTTCTCATTCAAATTGGTGATCCTGGATTTGATCGCCTTGAACTTTGCGATATAATCTATGAGAGGTTTTGGTGGTCCTTAGGTCAGCTTCCAAAGGCTGGCTTTAAAACCTCTTGCTTCGATGAACACAGAATACTGCTTGAGAAATAGTAACATCATGCCATTAAAGCTATCGATGGAGCAACTATCCAACCCGGCAAAACATTCAAGGGCAGGATCATAAAGCTTTTAGCGAATAACCTGCAGTGCCTTGGCTCCCTCTCATTGTCGGCGAGGTGAGCTCTTGCTACAGCTAGTCGGAATGCCCTTACGTGGGCTTTGAGATCATTGTTCCTGGAGAACTCTAGAAACTTAATTTTCTCAATGTCCCAGATAGGTGCATCGGTTATCCTATTAGTAAACGGTGTTTTTTGCGTGTCCTCGATCCGTTGATCGATATCTAGAACTGAGTAGAAGGCTCTGTGAATGCATGATTGCATGTGACGCAGCTCCGCCTGGGTTTGTTTAGCGTATCTATGGAAGGCGTCTTTATCGATGGTGTTTTCTGCAGTTGCGAGATCGACGATTCTAGTCACCCCGTTTCTGTTGGCTGGAGTTTGAATAGGGTTGCTTTGGGAGTTCCCCATGAGTGTTGTCTGTCCTACTCATACTGTTGGAGCAGGCTGCGTCCTGTTCAGTGGGGTGAGGGGGTGGTAGGAACCTTGTGCTCATCCGTTTGGAGGTGTTCTACGAGCTCGGACTGGGTCGATTAGCAGTCCAAGAGTTCGACCTTACACTAGGGTTGAAAAACGAATGGCGTGCGGCGCTGGTAGGGGTCACATGGATCCTAGAAAATTTCAGCTTCCGCCTCGGGGTTGTATTCCTCAAGGGAGTTACCTCTCCATTAGATCTCTGGCAAGGTGGGAGCTCGTTTCTGCTGGCTGGAATTTGAATAGGGTTGCTCTGAGAGTTCCCTATAAGTGTTGTCTGTCCTACCCAAACAATTGGAGAAGGCTGCGTCATGTTCAGTGGGGGGGGGGGGGGGGGGAGGAGGTGGTAGGAATCTTTTGCTCACCCGTGTGGAGGTGTTCTATGAGCTCGGACCAGGTAGATCAGCGGTCCAAGAGATCGACCTCACGTCAGATGGCGTGCGGCGCTGGTAGGGGTCACTTGGATCCAAAAACAATTCAGCTCCCACCTCGAGGTTGTATTCCTCGAGGGAGTTACCTCTCCGTTGGATGCCTGGTGAGGTGGGAGCCCTTGGGAAATTGACTGGGACATTTCATGGAGTTGGGCAATGAATTTCCTTTCTGGTTGGTCGAGGCGGGCTACCATTGTTCGGACGTTCAAGTTTTGACCTTGCGTTCGCTCTACCGGAGTCGAAAGCAGTCAGCGCATCTCCGATAGATCGTTGATATGCTTAAATCTGCCTTTGAACTACTCTCTAAAATTAAGAGATCAATCGTAGTACTTAGGGTTATCGAATCCACAGGGAATCAGAAACACAATAGATTTAAACGTTCGAATTATGCTAAGCAGAATATGATGAATGTAAAAGTAAGTAAATAAAGCAGGCAGTGAACGGTTGTGAATCAATTAAAATAAAAGTCAGGCATAGAGAAATCTCAGGTGAATCAGAATTGCAGATATAAATAAAGATAAGAATTATGAAGTGTAGTTCTTAAACATGAACACGAATATAAAATCAATCAACTGTCGTTGCAGAGATTTGCTATGTCTAAATCCTAGAAAGCCAACTGTCGTTGGGAATCCTATAAATCTAAACAAGCAATAAAATCAAGCTCAATTGTTTACAAAACCTTAAACCAAATGTCTTTGCGAAAAGGAATTTTGCTCATCAAAGACTAGTTCAAGCAATTAATAACACTGTCATGTCTATCAATTAACCTAAGATCAGATTCTAGGTAGCTAAGCTAGAATAAGCAATAAACACAAGTCTAGATAAAGAACTTCTAATGATATTATCGTAATAATTAAATCAGAACTGGCAATTTATCAAACACCTTTGACTAATCATAAACCTAACAAGAGAATTACTGAGACATAATCAAATAAGCAATCATTATATTAATTGAAGATATCTCTTAAAAGTAGATAAAATAAAGCGTAAGCCTAAACAATAGCTGTGGAAACGTATTTAAAAGGTTTCCAAACCGTCAATAATATAAAAGTAAACATCTGGAACTTCTGGTCAAAAACGAAAATCTTCAAAGTTTAGTAATTGGGCTTGCTCGATCGAGTGTCGAACGACACTGATAGTGGTGTCGATCGACGCCAGCTTTAAATTCTGTTTCTTCACTTGTAATTTTGATACTTCATTCCGCAATGCTCCAAAACTTCTAGTAAAACATCTTTTATGCTCCAAACGTCTAGAAACCTGCAAAGACTCTAAAACAAACACAAAACACCACAAAGACTCTATATAAAAGGACTAATATCATGGTTTAAAACGGATAAAAACCATGATATATCAACTCCCCAAGACTTAGCTTTTTGTTTATACCTAAGAAAAACAGATGTACTCACTCCTTCGAGATCCACATACCTGCATAGTCAATCCGATAATATTACGATGTGTTCCTAGAAGCTTAGGTGTCCCCTGATTGATTCCAAACTCCTTAGAGAAACTCAGACTTTCAGTTGCAAACCCCTTTCATTTATTTAGGTGCGGCCTCATCGAGGGAATATTGATCGCTGGACCTTCTAGATTTTTTCTCTTCCTTTAACACTTTCCTGCGTTTCACCCTCTCTCTTCCCTCCGTAACTGTTTATCCAATCAAGGATATCACAGAGATGCATGCCATTTTGAACTTTTTCTTCAGGATTTTTATTTTATTTTCGCACTTCCACTTTTCTGGTTGAACTACACTTTTTCGTAGACTTTTTTTATTTCCTTGGCATCTCTATGATTTCACTAGATCAGTGCTCATTACTGTTGTTTCTTGTGGAAGACAGACTCATGAGGCTTTTTCTTTTTGATCTAGCACAGTTGTATCATCATCAGGAAGAAGTTTCAAAAGCGGTCCTTCCTCGCTTTTTAGTGTTTGAAAGTTGAATCAAGTCTTGCGATTTTCAACACCTAAGGCAAGAAATTTGAGTTCATTACAGTGGGTTCTGCAACATCCGTTATGGCGTTTTCCAGAAATCAGAACTCGCCCTGTTAAACCGATCCACTTCGAGTTACCCACCTTGATAAAACCAAACAACTTACATTGTAATGGTCATTGAGTACTTTTCAAAGCAAGTAGAAGGGGAGTTTTGACCCGAATGTTTTTGAAAAATTGACTCAATAAACTCAAAATAGAACATAGTAGTTAGCAACTACCTCCCCTAGACTTAAACAACACTGTCCCCAGTGTTATTAAATTCAGAGAAGGGAAAGAAAAATAGATAAAAAACGAAACGTGTGAAAATCAAGTGAGAATCGTAACCTGGGTGTCGTGTCGAGCGACACGGCCTTAGTGTCAATCGACACTGATAGTTTGATCGCGTCGAGCTACTTGGTTTCCTTGTCGATCGACAGCTGATTTTGCTCAGTGTCGAGCGACACTGAATGCTTTGTCGCTCGACACACAGCTCTGAAATGCATTCTCACTTCCATTCAAACGTTCATTCTCCTAAAATTCGAAATAAAAAAAAAACCAACCGTAAAATTGTAAAAGAAAACGAAAACAAAAACAAATAGAAATAGTTAATAGACTCACAAGTGGGTTGCCTCCCATTAAGCGCTTGTTTTCAGTCTTTTAACTTGACTATGTTGAGGAATTTAGACGTCTGGTGGATCTACATTTTATATGGAATAATTCCAGGAAAAAGCTACTGCGTGTTCTGCACCATCTCATTAACAACCACTTCTCCTTTGGCTTTGAACTATTGAGGAACGATGATTCTCATCTTCGCAAAAGGTTTCGAAATTCTTTTGATCTTCTCCTTGCTACGATTCACCACTTCGTTACTCTCCATGGGCGAAACCCTTTGCTTTCCTGCAGAATCATTTAAAGAAAAACCAAGCATTCTACGAGAAACTCGTTGCTTGCATGAGCGCGTAACAGCTTTTTCAACTTTAAAATCCTTATTGACAAAAGCAGGAGATTTGAGTTGAGGAAGTATGTACCTTTTCTCTATGGGAGGATCATGGGTTGGGAAATGTGGAATTATCTGTTCAGCAACAGATGACAGACTAGATTTCAGTTCCTTGATTGAGTCTTCATCCTCTAAAATCTCAACAGAAAAAGTTTGACCATCAACGGTGGATTTTCTTCTTGTGTTCTCCATGTCAAAATCCATGACAATATCATCGAGATCAAGCTTGATCTTTTCTTTCCTCACATCGATGGTAGCATCAGCAGTAGCTAAAAAGGATCTTCCCAAGATAAGAGGGTTTTGAGGTTCATCATCGTATTCCAAAACCACGAAGTCTGTAGGAATTATGCAGTTCTGAATCTTAATTGGCACATCTTCTAGAACTCTTTCTGGGAATATCTTGGATCGATCAGCTAGAATAAGAGAGATCATAGTGGCCTTGAAATCAGTCATTCCCAGTCTAATAGCAACAAACAATGGCATCAAGTTAATACCGGATCCTAAATCACAAAGAGAATGAAGGAAACTTCATGTTGAGATTGAGCAATTGAGCACAATCCGGTAGCTTTACTGGAATCATGCTCTGAATTATCGCGCTAACTTCTTATGAGACCACCACTTCCTTCTTCTTCTTTTTAGGTATTGGAGTTGTGTTCAAAATAATAGCTCTGATGTCTGTAGTAAGAAGTGTTTCTTCCTCATGTCTTACAGCATTTGCAACCATCAGCTTTATGTATCGTCTTAGCGCAGGTGAAAGCTTAACTGCATCGATAAGAGGCATCTCAACTATGATCTTATCTATCATCCTCTTGCAAATAGCTTCTTCGACCTCCCGCTTGGACCTTCTAGCTCTGGGGAATGGGACCTTAGGCTAATAAGCTCGCTCCTCTGCATTAACTGATGATGTCGCAAAATCTACACAAGTCAGGACAGGGTTTCGATCGACACAGGCTTGCTGTCGATCGATACTAGCATTTAATTCTGAGTTCTGGGTCGACTTTTTATGGGGTGTCGATCGACACACTCCCTGAGTGTCGACCGACACTAGCTCCTGATTTCCAAATTCGCGATTTTCTTCAAGTGTCGATCGATGCTCTCCTGCAGTGTTGATCGATGCTCTCCTGCAGTGTCGATCGATGCTCTCTTGCAGTGTCGATCGACACTGGTTCAGCAGTCCTAAAAGTACTCTCAAACTTCGCAAAATAACTCTTTTCTTCAGTCAGAACGACATTGCAAGCGCTCTTAGGGTGTTTGAGCGACTTGAACATCTAACTTTTTCATGCGAGTGCTTAATGGTGATATCTTTCCATCCAGATCCATATACATTGCATCCATCTTCCCATTGAAGCTAACAGCCATCTTTTGTTGTCCTTTTAGGATTCGCTCAAGCATAGATTCCATCCTACTATCGTGTTCAGGAGGCTTCTGATAAGACGAAGAACCATAGTTCATGTTGAAGTTGTTGCTCTGGAATGGCTCCTGATAAGATGACCCATATCCATGCTAAATGTATCTTTGAAACTCGGTCCCATTGATGTAGTTCACATCTTCTTCTGCAGTCTCAACCTCTTGAGCAAATTAGACCGACTTCTTGCCTACTAGGATTCTGTGCACGGAATCCTGATTAGCCTTTACCTCTACGATCTGACTTCCATTCATGTTCCCACCAAGCTTTTTCCTCTTGATGTCAGCGTTCTTAGGGCTATTATTTGAAGCCATGTTCTCGATAAGCACAACTGCGTTCTCTGGAGAGTTGGTGTTGAAATTCTCACTGCTCGCAGCATCCAATGCCATCTGATACCTCGACTCCAATCCTCTGAAAAAGATGCCAAGTAATTGCACATCACTGAACCCATGGTGAGGACAGTCTCTTTGGTAGGACTTTAGTCACGTCCACGCAGCCCTAAATGCTTTTGTTGGCCCTTGACGAAACGTAGCAATCTTCGTCCTTAAATCCTCAGACCTCGCATCATCAAAGAGTTGTTTAGAAACGTGTTCTTGGTGTCCCCCCAAGTAGTTAGCAATCCTGGTTCAAGCTGCTTCAGCCAGTAAGAAGCATCCCCACTAAGAGAGTATGGGAATAGTTTGCAGAAAAGGTAGTCGCTGGACACACCATTGGCCTTGATACTGGAAGCTAGGTTCTCGAAGTTCTCGATGTGATCCATTAGGTGCTCTGTAGGAAGACCATGGTAAGGATGATGTGCTACTAGGCTGAAGTAAGTAGGCTTCAGCTCGAAGTCATTCATCTAAAAAGGAGGTGGATGAATCGCAATTCGATTTGCGTAGAACTGGTCTGGACGATTGTAATCCGTTAGTGTGCAACCTCGTTCAGCATTGTTCTTCAACAAATTTAGCAGATTTTGAACCTGGTGTCGATCGACACCAGCATGGTGTCGATCGTTACCCATGTTCTCCTTGTGTCGAGCGACAAGATCATCGTGTCGCTCGACACCTGCTTCCTGAATCGCCACAATCTCCTCGATGATCACAGTACCATCGTCGTTGATCCTTTGTCCTTGCTTGTTGTATCTCAGTCCTGCCGGATCACGCAGAACTTCATCTTCTCCCGAAATCAGTATCAGTTATTGCCTAACAGCCATCTTAGCCTCTTTGACTACTCTTCTATTCTCACCTTCTAACCGTGCTAATTCATGAAGATCGAATCCAACTAGTTCCTTTCCTTGGTTTTTTCTAGTATTGTGATTAGGCATACACTTGAAACGCAAAACAAAAAGAGACAAAAGAAACTAGTTAGTAAAGTAAAAACAAAAATAAAAACCTAGACAAAATCCTAATAATAAAAATCTAATGGTTTGTGATTCCCCAGCAACGATGCCAAAATTTGATATGCTCAAGTTTGCCTCTGAACTACTCTCTCAAATTAAGAGATCTATCGTATTACTTAGGGCTATCAAATCCAGAGGGAATCAGAAACACAATAGATTAAACGTTCAAATTATGCTAAGCGGAATATGATGAATATAAAAGCAAGTAAATAAAGAAGGCAATGAACGGTTGTGAATCAATTAAAATAAAAGTCAGGCACAGGAAAATCTCAGGTGAATCAGAATTGCTGATATAAATAAAGAAAGGAATTATGAAGTGCAGTTCTTAAACATGAACACAAATATAAAATCAATCAGTTGTCGCTGCAGATATTTTCTATGTATAAAACCTAGACAGCCAACTGTCGTTGCGAATCCTATAAATCTAAACAAGCAATAAATCAAGCTCGATTGTTTACAAAACCCTAAAAAAATGTATTTGCGAAAATTAATTTTGCTCATCTAAGACTAGTTCAAGCAATTAATAACACTGTCGTGTTTATCAATTAACCTAAGATCAGATTCTAGGTGGCTAAGCTAGAATAAGCAATAAACACAAGTCAAGATAAAGAACTTCTAATGATATTATCCTAATAATTAAATCAGATCTAGCAATTCATCAAACACCTTTGAATAGCCCTAAACCTAATAAGAGAACTACTCAGATATAATCAAAGAAGTAATCTTTATATTAATTGAAGATATCTCTTAAAAGTAGATAAAATAAAACGTAAGCCTAAACAATAGTTGCGAAAACGTATTTATCATGTTCCTAAACCGTCATTAACATAAAAGTAAACATTTGGAACTTCTCGGCAAAAACAGAAATCTTCAAAGTTTGGTAATTGGGCTTGCACGATCGGATGTCGATTGACACTGATAGTGGTGTCGATACACCAGCTTTAAATTTTGATTTTTTACTTGCAATTTCGACACTTCATTCCGCAATGCTCCAAAACTTCCAGTTAACATATTTTATGCTCCAAACGTCTAGAAACCTGCAAAGACTCTAAAACAAACACAAAACACCACAAAGACTCTATATAAAAGGACTTATATCATGGTCTAAAACGGGTAAAAACCATGATATATCAATCGTCTTGAGAACGCTCCCTTCGTCCCTTGGTGAGCGGCGGGAGTCCTTGGCTAGGACTAAAAGCAACCATAGTAGGAATCTTTGTCCGTTAAAAAGGAAAACCCTTTATCTTTCTTCTTTAATTGTCTACAAGTAGAAAGTATACATTGTTTTTATATACTTGGTTGTTCGGTTATTACTTCGGTTATCGGATATATCCGAAACCGAACCAAAATCCAAAGTAAAATAAATAGTTTACAATTCGGTTATGTAACAATAACAATATACTTTTATGTTAATTGTTATTATTATCATAAACTGGGTTAGATGACTAGAAAAAGTCTTTTGTTATGTATATATAAATATAAGATTATTAAAAAAAAGTAATAATACAAGGCGTAAAAACGTAAAATGCAAGAAAACATATAAAAACCTGATGAAAAAGACAATTAAGTCGGCTGTAGTCTTTACTTCAGCCATATTTTTGCCAAATATGCTCAACCAAATCTTCTTTCAATTGTCGATGAATATTTTCTGAATGAACTCGAGCTCGATTGAACATCGATATTTTCATCAAAAGCCTCATCAAAATTTTCATCATCAATATTTGATCATGCATATATCTCCTAGAGAGTATGGACTACTTATATCTTGATTAAAGTAACAAAATATTATGGATACACTTTATGTTATTGCTTAATACATGTTTAGGCATTGTTAAGATTCAATGTTTTGTTGTTGAAGGAACTCCAGATCCTTCATTTGCATTTGAATAGCTTCTTTAGGCAGCCGTTTCTCGGACATGAGATTCTCTTCTTCTCCTCCTTCCGCGACCCTCGTCGCCTTCTCTTTGATGATTGTCTCCCCTTCTGAAGCAACAAACATATATACCTTCAAGAGCATTTTCGACTCTTAATCCCATCGGTATTGTTGGCGCTGCAATGTTTAACTTTTGCCCTTCTCTGCATTACCCAAAAATTGTCAACCTAATGCAGTAACCAAACAACACAAAGCACATACAAAGGTTCTCCTGCCTACCAAAACAAAGCAACAAAGCCATTCAATTAAACTAAATCACACAGTAACACCAAACAAATTAAATTCAACTTAATGGCACACAACAACTCAATCATAAACCACATAATTTGTTTGATTGGTGTAAAATCAAAACTGATCACACATTAACACCATTTAATCATAAATCATCAGAAAGTCTATAGAAATGGTTCAGAGTTTGCTTGATTGGTGTAAAATAGAACTGATCAAAAGGCCACTTCAAAGCACTGATCAATCATTTACATCAAACAAAGACAATTCAACTTAATATCACACAACAATTCAATCATAAATCATCAGAATTGGTTCGAAATTGTGCTTGATTGGTTTAAAATCAGAGATAATTTAAAACCCCTATTTTCACACAAACGAGACCAAATATACTCATCTCTCATCAAAAGTACAATACATCTTGATTATACATGAATAATCAAATATACTCATCTCTTATGAATTACTTGAGCGAGACCAAAATCAACAACAAAGATTTCAAGTAAAGATGTTCTAAATCTGAAAGCAGCAACTATTAACCCTAACTCAGTGGCTCTAGAGTAAGCAAAAATCTACACAAACGCCATTAACAGTAAGTTTCTTAATCACAAAGAGACATACCCAGAACAAAGAAATTTCGAATTCCCCCAAATTGATCAAAATCATAACTGGATTTATCATAGCCTAAAAAAAGAGCAAAATATGGCATAACCGCAAACAATAAAATAAGCTCAATCAGATGATGGAGTTGATGACTACCAGAAATTGAACATGGTTCTTCGTTCGTATACTCCACCGATCGGCCAAAAGAATTTCCGACTTCGAAATGAAAACGAAAACGACTACAAATTATTTCAATTATTAGCAATGCGAAGACAGAAGAGTTAACGGAGAGTGTGTAAGAGTTGGCTCGCTTACCAGAATCTTTTGTTGGTCGGAGTAAGGTCTTAGACGCCGCAAAAAAAGGCACCGGAACCGTACAGAGTAATAGAGGATTATCTAATTGAAGAATCAGAAGTTGGGTTTATTGCTTTTAAAAAAAATCGACCGGAGATGGAGAGAATTTTCACCGGCGATGGAAATCTCAGTCAAGTAATCGGTCCAACGAAATTGCAACACATGTCCTAAGAGACAGTCTCAAAAAGCTCTACGCACTGAGCCGGCTCAAGCATAAATTCTTTTTAGTTTGATTTTTCATTTAATTTTGGGCTTTAGAGACCCTAAAAAAACTCACCAAACGTGGTCTAATTTTGCAGCCACGTGTCAGTTACTGATTGGTTGATGTTAGATAATTAAAAAAAACGCTTATCTGCGTCTCTCTCTCTTCTCCCATTCCCAATCGTGTCACCCTCTTCTCTCTTTCGGAGTCGTCTCTCCGATGACGATTCCAGACCGATTTGAACGAAATTGACCATCAAAATCGTGTGATTCTCTTTCGCAATCGTCTCTCCCTCTTATCTCTTTGGCAATCGTCTCTCCGTTTACGATTCCGGAGCTATTAAAAAGAAATTGACCCATCAAAATCGTGTGATCCTCTTGTGCATGTCGCCGACCTGTTTATCAGAGGAGGATCTGGGTGATGATTTCAAAGATCTCTTCCCTTGTCATCCATGAAATTGAAGCATTCGGTGAGTTTGGTAATTTCCCTTTTGACTCTTCATTGCTTCAATTAGGGTTTGAATCTGTTTTGATAAGAACTTTAGGTTGATTTTAGGAGAAATTAGTTACTGGGTTAGTACTGTGGCGTTGATTTAAAGTGTTTATTAAAGCTGAAATCGATCGAAGAATGACAATTACTTATTCAAAAATGGTTTTATCCTCAATAGATTTGAAGAGGAACTTCATATGGTTTGTTGATGATATAGAAATTAGGGTTCTATAATTTGGGATTTGATCTAATTGAATTTAGGGTTCTTTGATGTTATCGAATTAGGGTTTTTTGAATTTGGGATTTGATGTAATTGAAATTAGGGTTCTTTGGTTGTTTGGCTAAATCTGTAATGATGTGTTGTAGTGATAGGTGATTATATACAAATGGTTACGACTGGAGCCAAGCATGTATGAAGGAGAGCAAGCTCTGGACAGGTGATTCTCTTGGTGTAAATGGAGCTTACAAACAGTAAGATGAAAGAAATGAGTTGATTTATTGTTCATGTGATTTGTTCTTCCTAGTTTTCCTTGTTTTAGTCTCTGTCACTTGAATTTAGAAATATGGTTTTAAAAAACTCATATGTTTCAGCCCTAATGTGTGTAATAAAGAAGAATATTGTGTCGTATTGATAGTTCTAGTTTTGTTTCAGTGAAGCTTTATTGAAATAGATTTTTTGACTAAACGAATTGATAGTTCTGGTTTTGTTTCAGTGATGAAGCTTCGTTATCATTGTTTGTGTGGATATCAATTTTTTTTTAAGAACTACCATCGGAGGAACGAAAATCAAAAGTTTCTTATCAAAGTTCTTAAATTGTTGTGATGGAGAATTTATGATTAAAAATTGGTAAGATCCAAAATTTAAGATCCATTGTTGAACATGGTCTTAGAGCAAGTGCAATGGTAACATTTTGGGTGTCTTATGTTTGAAAAAGTGTCAACTGTAGGATCTTTTTTCACTCATAAGAACAGACACGTGGCGGTTTTTGAGTGGCTGCTGGAAAATAAACATGGGAGAAGGGGAATTTTTTTTTGTTTCTCCGTGTTTGACTCTCTCTCTTCCTCTCTCTCTCTGTCTTCGGTTTCTCTGAAGTTGATTTTGCGATTTCAAAGGCGATTCAAGTGAATCTTCCGATTCTAGGGAATAAATCAATCGGAAGTGGTGAGAAAAATGGTGGATTTTCCGTTTTGAGTCTTTCATGCTAAGAATCGGCGAATTTGGTTGGCAAAATCATTCTCAAAATCTGTCACCATTGCCTAATCGATATCATGGTAAGAAATCTGTGTTCTCTTAGGTAGATCATGTTTTATTAAGTGTCTATTGATGAGATTTGATTATTGTTGTTTGCAATCGGTTTTGATATAATTTAAATTAGGATTGTGTTGGCTAAGTTTAGGGTTCTTCACATTCTAAGTTTCATGTTATTGGAATTAGGTTTGCATTGAATTTGAGATTTGATTCAATATATTTTATGGATTTGTGATGGATTGGCTAATTGTAAAAAATTAGGTTTTATTAACTGTCTATTGATGAGATTGGAATGGTGTTTTGATCTCATTGTTTTTAAGTTTATTCGGATTTGATCTAATATGTTTTAGATTTAGTAGCAATGTTTGGATAATTGTATAACTTTGGTTTCCTGATGGGTTCTCAGTTTCTGTTTCTATGTTTTGAATTGTAATTTGTAGATTAGGTAAAGAATTGACATGTAATTGAATGCATAATAAATAACCTTTGCACAACTTACTCTCTGATTAAACATATTAAAAAACTTCAACCTCTTCCTATATAATAACCTATACACCGAAACCTAAAACCACAACTTCTCTTTCTTAATCTTTCCAAACCTTTCTTCAACCTCTTCCACTTTTGTTCTTCTATATCCTCTTCTCTTTCTTAAGTCTCTTAAGCTAGGTTATGGATTCTCCTAATCCATATATTCAAAGGTCCACCTTTATGGACCTTTTAAGTAGTCAACAGGAAACCCAATACCCTCAAGACATTCCCTATGGCAGTTTTCCCCAAACTATGCCAATTGGATCATCTGAAATACCAGTGTTTAGTACACAGTGGTCTGATGATGAAGGCACTGCTGAGGAACGTAAACAGAGAAAGAGATGGACACCCTCAGAGGATCTTGTGCTCATCAGCACTTGGCTAAACACCAGCAAAGATGCTGTGGTGTCAAATGAGCAAAAATCTGCAAAGTTTTGGCACCGCATAGCAGCATTATATGCTGAGAGTCCTAAAATTGCAGCTGGAGCAGAGAGACCATATAATCAGTGTAAGCAGAAGTGGAGGAAGATTAGTGAGGAGGTGAGCAAGTTCTGTGGTGCCTATAGGGCTGCACTAATTCAGAAGAAAAGTAGCTATGCTCCAAAAGATTATCTGAACATGGCACATGATATATTCTTCATTGACTACAAGGCTAAATTCACCCTTGAGCACGAATGGAATGCGCTAAAGACTGAGCAGAAATGGTGTAGTCTCTCTTCTACTAACCATGAAGGTCAAGGAGAAGGCAGTTCTAAAAGAAGGAAGACTGCAGAAGGTCCTGCACAGTCTGGTAGCTTTCAGTCAATTACCAATGACTCGGATGAAACCATGGTAAGACCTCCTGGTATTAAAGCTACTAAGGCGATGCTTAAAAGGCCAGTGACCAAGGCATCAAATGAGGAAGAAGAGAAGAAGTTGTTGAAGTACCAGAGGATGTGGGAGATAAAGGAGAAGGATTATGATAGGATGGAGAAGTTGTCAGATCAAAAAGCTAGGCTGTCAGATAGAAAGATGTTGGAGAATCTCCTTGCCAAAACAGAGCCATTAACTGATTTAGAAATCCTTCTAAAGAACAAGCTCATTAATGACATGTTGTCGTGAACATGCCATTATCTTATAGTCTGAACTTTGTATAATTAATGTTCCTTATCCTTTATGTATTCAGTCTGTGAACAAGTCAGTTTATGAACTGATTTGTTTATGAACAAGTCAGTTTATGTTTTTTTAATTTACGAATTCTTAGTTTATGTATAATTATTGTTCCAAACCCTTTCTCTGATTTGTTTACCAACAAGTCAGTTTATGTAATTCCAGTTTAATGTATAATTATTGTAGTTTATGTATTTCTATTTCAAATGAAGTGATTAGTTTGCCAGTTGTCTTATGGAAAGAACTCATTAGTCCAGTTTATGCTTTACGAATTCATGAGTCCAGTTTATTTGAAATCATACTTTAGTGATTAAAAGCTTGCTTATGTCCACTTGATGTGTTACGAAAACAACTCATTAGCATAGTTTGCTGATTAAATGCTTGCTTTTTTCCATTCGCAGAAGCTGAGGTAGATGGAAAAGAGAAGAATAATTATAGAGAGGATGCATTGCACATGGTGATATGTTGTTCAGGTTAGTTCTTCAGTTCAGATTATGTGTTCTCTGATTTGGTCTTTGGTACAGCTCTGACCATAGAATATGCCTTGTGATAAATGTTTGAACCATTCATATGTGATTGAAATTTGGGACTGAGCCTGGCACAACAAGAACAAGAATAGCTTTGGTGGTTTCGATTTTGTTTACGGTTAATTTGTAACCAAAGTATTGTGTTTATTATTTTGTATATTTTTGGCTTTTGTAACAATCTGAATGTTGCTTTGGTCATATGTGTCTTTTATTTGTAGCCTATTGTTTTGCTTTTCATGGTTTTGGTTGTATGTTTCTTTTATTTGTAGCCTATTGTTTTGCTTTTGAAGGTTTTGGTTGTATGTGTCTTTAATTTGTAACCAATAAGTTTGCTTTTGTTGCTTTTTAAGTTTTCCATACACCACACATTTTTATTCAGCCCTATATAAAAACACCATCATTGCATAAAAACTCAATACAACAATAATTCAACTTCTATTACAAATTTTTCTATATCTTCTTTGGCTACTTAATTATCATTCTCCGCTCTCTCTTCTTGCCTTGTGATACTATCTTCTCTTCTATAACATACCTATTTGAAAAGTTTAATATATTCCTCCTCCCTTTCTCTTCTATTACATATCTTCGTGTCCTTCTCTTTTATGGCATCTTCTTCTCATAATCATTTCCAAGGATCAATTGATCAAGAGTTTGAAATATTCAATCAAGAGTTCGATGAAGAATTCAATCAAGAATTTGATGAAATGTATAGTAATTTTGATGATCAAGAACAAGCAACCAAGGCAAAAGCAAAATGAGTTTATATCAACCGAGAGCGCGAAGGAGACATGCAGTTTTGGAACGATTATTTTAGTGATCAACCAACTTACCCGCCTCATATATTCCGACACTGTTTTCGAATGAAAAACACTTGTTCGTGCGTATCGTTGAGCGACTCTCAAATGAATATCCTTTCTTTCAGCAATAGAAAGATGCTACTGGAAGGCTTGGTCTCTCTCCACTTCAAAAGTGTACAGCGGCAATTCGTCGCCTAGCATATGGTGTTGCGGGTAACCAAGTCAACGAATATCTCCGCCTCGGTGCAAGTACTGCTCTTTCATGCTTATCAAACTTTGTGGAAGGAATAATATATATTGTTCGAAGATGAGTACCTAAGAAGACCCACGCCAGAGGATCTTCAACGGTTACTTTATGTCGGAGAAGAACGGGGATTTCCGGGGATGATAGGAAGCATCGACTGTATGCATTGGGAGTGGAAGAATTGCCCCACCGCTTGGAAAGAGCAATATTCACGTGGATCTGGAAAACCCACCATTGTTTTGGAGGCTGTAGCTTCATATGATCTGTGGATATGGCACACATTTTTTGGCGGTCCAGGTACCTTAAACGATTTAAATATTCTTGACCAATCACCGGTTTTTGATGATATACTTGAAGGTAAAGCTCCAAATGTGCGTTTCTCTGTCAACGAAAGGGAGTATAAATTGGCTTACTACCTCGCAGATGGTATTTACCCGAAGTGGCCAACGTTTATCCAATCAATTTCACTTCCACAAGGTCCAAAAGCATGTTTATTTGCTGAACGTCAAGAATCTGTTCGAAAGGATGTCGAGCGTGCTTTTGGAGTCTTGCAAGCTCGGTTTGCCATTGTTAAAAACCCAGGTCTTTTTTTTGATAAGCGAAAAATCGGGAAGATTATGTGAGCATGTATCATACTCCACAATATGATAGTAGAAGATGAACGAGCTGGATACACTCAGTATGATGTATCAGAGTTCGAACACGGAGAAGGAAGTTCACACATGGATTTGACGTTTTCTACAGATATGCCTACAAATGTCCCCTAAATGTCGGGCATTCGAACTCGACTTCATGATAGAAAAAAGCATCAACAATTGAAAGATGATTTGGTTGAACATGTATGGAAATGGCGACAACGTCAACAGTAAAACTCACCGTTCCTTTTCCGTTTCTGATTTGGAACATTATGTTTTAAATTTTTTTCTCCTCATGTATATTTCAATTTTTATTAAAACTTTTTATGTTTTAAATGTTTTTATGGAATCAAAATTTTTAAAAAATTAAAGTCAATTAAATTAAGTTTTTTTATTTTAAGACACCTAAATTAAAGTGTCTCCAATGGAACTGTTCTTAACCAAAAATGTCTTAACACAAAAAACTTAATTAAATTTAATTCAAAAATAGTTAAGACACTCATAATGGGTGTTACCATTGAACTTGCCCTTAGGCGCTCGGAGTCAGGGACACGAATCGCATAAAACTTAGCGATAAAAGGCAGAAGCTGTACGGTCAATGCAACTCAGTAACGTATGTTTTTAGTATTTATTCTCGGTTTTGTGAGAGAAACAAAAACAAGAAAAGTAACCAAAAAGAGAAGAGAGAGGTTTTAAATTACAAGTTGTTTTCATGTTTTGGTGTCTTAAATGGCGAGGTGGGTTTGTATATGTATTCAGTTGCATGAGAGAAAAGTTCACAAAACTTATTTTTGGTATTCACAAAACATCACTTCTCTGGCTCATCTTACAACCTGTAATATATTGACCCCGGAGATTCGATGTTCTTCTATTAAACATAAACAGAAAAAGAGACCTACTTTAACCTTAAACAGACAAAATTTTACAATTTTTTAGCTATTTGCTTATCTTCGAAACTCATCCTTCTTAATTTAACACGTGACTTAAGCCTGCGACGACACGATAGAGATTAACTCTTGAACATAAACTCACCTCACAAGAAAGCTACTGCCGCTGTTACTAGAGCCATTCCCTGATTTTCTTACTAATCTGTTGGTTGCTTCTCCTCATCCTCAGGTTCCTTGCTATTACTTGCCTGGCCGAAACTCGGCTGTGAAGTTATTGTTTGATTCTATAAGAACAATTTTAAAAAGAATGGATCTTGTGAGCATCACTATTGTAGGAACAGAGGAATAATTAAGTAGAAAGGATACTGCGAAGGAATTACATGCAATGGAGGAGGTTGTTGTATCTGCGGGGGACCAACAAACTGGCCATAAGGATTCCAATAACCCGAAAACTGAGGCTGGTTCAACACCGGGTTATGCTGGTGACTTGGTGGTATATGGATTCTGGATGGGTCAAAGGCTTGAATGGTTGGAAAAGGATAGGGCGGTACTGGATATGATGGACCTAGTCCCGCCATATGAGCCTGACTAGGAAAAGGCGATGTGCCGGGTAAAGGTATGTATGGAGGCCTGTTCATCCCCATCGCCATGTGAGGCATAAACCGTTGCATATCCGGTGTATCCATGGCAGGTATCATACTCGACATCATCTGCATATCAACATCGATTCAGATATTAAAATCTCATTCATGATTCGAAGAAGATTCTGCTGTAAACATGGGAAGCAAATCCATTACTTGCAAGAAATAATGTCATATATTAATTCCATCATCTAAACGAAGTAGCAGTGTTTTGAAGAAGAGACTATTATTTACCGTAAAGATATACTTAGGGAATAAATATGACTTAGAGTAGCATAAATACCATTGTACTAAACCCTAAATGATACAAGAGAAACAAAGCATTCTTATAACTTGTTAGAGACTCTGTAAGATTTGCATGCTTGTTTTATAATCGTTCCAAAAAGAAGAATCTGCGTAACTCAAAACTACAAAAGGGCCGCTCAGGAATCAAAATCTGTGGCTGGGGCTGGAAACTCTAATAACCACACAAAATTAGATTCGTCTTGGTAAACCATATTCAACGTCCCATTCTTGTTCTCCAAGAGATCTATGACCAACGTGGAAAGGAAACTATCTTTCGCTTTTAAACACACATTCTGTTTTCGAGCGCGTACCTGTACTTGCATCTGCAGCGATTTCATATACTCGACAGCATCGTCCAGCATTGAAGCTTTATCAGACTGATGAGATAATTTTATCAGAATCAGTCTTACCTTTGACTAAGAAAGATATAAAGAAACAGAGAGACCTTGTTGCAGCGAGGCATGAGTTCTTGCAGAGCCCTCATCCTATCGTTGATTCTTTCTCTCCGTCTCTTTGTTTGCAAAAAAAAAAAAAAAGACTAGAGCATTTCAACAGAGATGAAACAGATGAGAATGTTGAAATATCTAAAGGAAATTAAAAGGGACCCTTTCGGATTGATTATGCATTTCTGCAGCTCGTGACCTCTTCCTAGTTGCTGAGCCACCAGATTCTTTTTTAGTTTCCTGTGAGCCACCAAAAAACTGTTTAAAAACAAAGGCAGACTGCACGGGCCAAGTGACTAGCATGCACCGAAACAGGTGAACCTATTTAATCAGAAACACGGAGCTCTGACTCACCTCAATGGTTTCTTCTCTCTCTTCTCGCTTCCTGTCATGTGTGGTCTCCGTCCCAGGTTGTATCTGAATTGGCTCTGTTTCCGCCTTGGTCTCCACCGCCTTTTTCTTCCGACCAAGACCAGGAACTACAAAAGTGTGCGAGAAAGTGACGGCCGGCCGAGTTTCGGTGCTTCCCGTCACTGGTATTAGAGAGTACCCAGTCGATTCTGTCACCACCGGAATCCATGGTGAAAGTATGTTCTCCGGTGGTGGTGGTGCAAGAGAGACGAAACTCTGCAGCAGAGCACTAGCGGGAGTGTAGCTGGAGCCGAAACTCTGATGGTGAAGCCAAGCCGCCATTTCGTCTTTCTGGATAAAAAGATTCTGATGGTGTTGAGGCACAGGAGGAGGTTCTGGCGGCGGAGGGACCGGAACATTTTCACCTTCTCCTCCGCCGCCACTTCCGCTGCCACGGAGAATGGGAGGATCGGAGGTTTGGCCGCTCTTACATAAGAGCTTCATGATATCATCTTCAGCCCTAAGTTTCAAACAAAACCCAAACCCTAAAATCAGTTTTTATTGTTATTATCAAATTGCAAAATTCAAAGCTTAGAGGATTAAGGAACTTACATGATGATGATGAGATTTAAGGAGGAAAAGAAAGGGAGAAGAATATGGGATTATATAGGGTTCAATGTATGTCGGGAATATCACTTCTTCATACATATCTTGAGACACGAAAAACAAATATATATTTAGAGAATCCCAGAAACTCATTTTGGAAATTTGTGAATTTGATTAAAAAAAAAAAAAAATTTCTTGAAATGTTAAAAGAAAGAAGAAAACAAGAAACAATTGTCTTGTTTACACAGAAAACTCCATAATTAGAAAACATGGTATTTTTTCGCTGCATGTTGTTTTTGGGCGACAATGGTCGTGAGTCAATTTCTTTCCTTCTCCTTCTATTGATTTTATGTTTTCTCAGGTAAACGTCATCGATAATCCCAATGACGACATCAATTCACGTACACTCTTTTGTCTCAGTTCATTTCTTCGCTCAGTCACTAACTCTCCACTTTGCTCTCTTTGGTGGCTCCACGTAACAGAATTCTTTTTTTTAATCAACCGTGATCAGGTATTTAATGTAGTCTTTGGACTTTAGGGCATCCATATTGGTGACATTCATACGAGTGTCTAAAAACTTTCTAAAATTAAATATATTAAATTTTAGGACATTTGAGTGTCTATTTTGTTTACAAGATTAATAAGTCTCTCTATATATATTGGATTACAAGATTTTTTTCTATTTTGTTTTTTTTTCTTATTTTCTAAATATATTTACTTCTTTTTTTCTTTTTTTTTTCAAATAATTTAACATAAAATTCTGTTTTGACTTGAAAATACATCTACTTTTTTTATTTGTTTTTAAAATTTTTATCTACCAAATCCATCAATACTATCGTTAACAAAAATTTAATGGAAAAAGAGAAGAACATAAGTAAGGATTTTGTATTTTGGTTTATTTCTGAAATGATAATCTTTTCAAGAAAACTATATTTGTTTGAAAAGGTTTTCTGTAAGAAAAAACTATTACACAAGTTTTGTTTTTTTTTTGTCAACGAAATTCGTAGGAATTTTTTTTGTTTTCTTTTTTTCCACTGTTTTTCTTTATTATTGTGAATGAAATGAGAAGATAAATTATCAAAGTGAATTACAAAACTTATTAATCAAGAAACAATTAGACTAGGGGTGTCAAAATGGGTAAACCAAACCAAACCAACCCATACTCAAATGACTTGAATGGTAAATGGATTATGGATACATCCAACTCATTTGCTTATTGAATTGCACTACAAGAAAACACTGATTTAGCGTCGGAATTTAGCGTCAAATTTAATCCGACGCTAAATTAGCGTCGATTTTGCGTCGTAATAGCGTCGATAAGACAATTCGACGCTAATTCGTCACTAATTAGGGACGAAACCATTCGACGCTATATCGACGCTATATAGCGTCGACTTAGCGTCGAACTTCCATCGGTAGTCTAAGTTGGATGCTAAATCGATGCAAATTTAGCGTCGATTTAGCGTCAAACAAATAGCGTCGAATATAGCGTCTAATTAGGGACAAAACATTTCGACGCTAATTAGACGATTTAGCGTCGAACTTCAATCAAATTTAGCGTCGAACTTCCATCAAATTTAGCGTCGAACTCATAGCGTCGAATAATGCGTCGAAACATTGTAATGTTTTATCGGAGTTGCATAATCAATATATCTCGTTAATTAGTAACCGGAAATGATTATATACTAATTAAATGTCCATATTGCGGTTTTAAAATCTTTAAATTGTTAAGATTGTTATCGTATATGTTATTGTTCATACCCTAAACCCTAAACATAAAATTTCTTTCATTTACCGTCGAATAAGCGTCAAATCACATGATTTTTTTTTATGGTAATTTTATTTTATATATTAGTAATTAAATATCAATATGTACATTTTTTTATAAATTTGTAAGGAAATGGATTTAAGAAATATGTAGGAAATAGATTTTAGGAAATTTGATATGAAAAAATTCATGTGATTGTTATCGTTTCATGTTGCGGTTTTAAAATATTTAAATTATTAAGATTGTTATTGTATATGTTATTGTTTATACCCTAAACCCTAAACATAAAATTTCTTTCATTTAGCGTCGAATTAGCATCGAATCACATGAATTCGACACTAATATTGTTTAATAGCGTCGAATTAGCGTCGAATTCATGTGATTCGATGCTAATTCGACGCTAAATGATTTTTTTTATTTATGGTAATTTTATTTTATATATTAGTAATGAAATATCAATATGTACATTTTTTTATAAATTTGTAAGGAAATGGATTTAAGAAATATGTAGGAAATAGATTTTAGGAAATTTGATATGAAAAAATTCATGTGATTGTTATCGTTTTATTTTGCGGTTTTAAAATCTTTAAATTGTTAAGATTGTAATAGTATATGTTATGTTTTATACCCTAAACCCTAAACATAAAATTTCTTTCATTTAGCGTCGAATTAGCATCGAATCACATGAATTCATGTGATTATGGTACATAAAATTTCATATATTATATTGTAAATATAAGTAAATAGATCTGTAATATCGTAATGTTTATGATTTAGGATTCATTTAACACAAACCCTAAACCAAAAAAAAATGATTTAGCGTCGAATTAGCATCGAATCACATTATATATATATATATTTATATGTCAATTTTTTTATATATTAGTAATGAAATATCAATATCTACGTTTTGTTATAAATTTTTAAGGAAATGTATTTAGGAAAGATGTAGGAATTATATTCTAGGAAATTTGATATGGAAAAATTCATATGATTGTTATCGTTATATGTGCCGGGTTTAGAATTTTTTAACGGCATCAAATGTTTTCATATGTGGTGCGATTTATTTAACCTAAATCCTAAACATATAAAAAAATGATTTAGCGTCGAATTAGCATCGAATCACATGAATTCGACACTAATTCGACGCTATATTACAAATTTAACATCAAATTAGCGTCGAATTCAATTGATTCGATGCTAATTCGACGCTAAATCAAACTTATTTTTCATTTAGGGTTTAGGGTGTAATCAATAAAAGCTTCAATGTCGACGATTCAGACTGAAGCTACAATGTTATCTATATTCGAAGATTTACTTGCCAACAACTTAGTATGTTTGTGTGATTCGATGTTACAAATGCATGTAAGGATTGCTATTTGAAAAAACTATATAAGTTTACATATACCTTCATAACCCTTTATGAACCAAATATGTAATTTCAAATTTCAAAATTTTAAATTATTCTATTATATGAAAGATTGAAAAGGGTAAGATAGTTTTCGTACCAGTGGCGGAAACCCTAAACCCTAAACCCCAAACGTAAAATAGATTAAGGTAGCGTCGATTTAGCATCGAATTAGCATCGATTCGACGCTATATGAACAAATTTTGCGTTTGGGGTTTAGGGTTTAGGGTATGAAACAGATAAAATTAATTTGATCCGACGCAAATTCGACGCTATATTGAATTAATTTGATTTAACCAATGGCGGTTAACCGAATAAATTCAAATTTTTTTGTTTAAACCAACGGCGGTAAATCGAATTAATTTGGATTTAGCGTCAAATTAGCGTCGAATTTTGGGGCAGTTCGACGCTAAATAAAATTAATTCGGATCTGTAAACATTAAATCTTGGTGGGGAATAGAAATTATATTTAAATATAATCCGACGCTAATCCGTACCTTCCCTCACGCCGTTCTCTCTCTCACGCCACCTCTCTCTCTCCCTCTCCTCTCCCTCTCCTCTCTCCCTCCCTCACGTCTCCTCTCCTCCTCCTCAAAAATTTCCGCCGCCGCCGGATCTCCTTCCGCCCCCGCCGCCGCCGCCGGAGCTTCTCCTTCTGCCGCCGCCGGATCTTCTCCTCCTCCGGTTCAATCAAACGACCCTATAGTACATATATTTTTTTAAAAAATTTTTTTTTAAATATACTTGTAATTTGTAATAAATTAGTTATGAAATTGGGTTTAGAAATATGTAGTAAATAGATTAGGATATAGATTAGTAATTTACCATTATCCATTATCCATTTACCATTCAAGTCATTTGAGTATAGGTTCGTTTGGTTTGATTAATGGTTAAATGAGTTTAAACCATTTAGTAAATGATTTTGATTTTGACTTTGACTTTGCCTTTGACTTTGACCTAGTTACTTCAATTTATAGAAAAAATGGTCGAGTCGTAATTTTGGCGCGAAAATTTTACGAAATATCAGTCTTGTAGGAAATTTTGACGGAATAGTGTTTTCGTTGGGAAATTTAGAAATTATGTTTTTGGCTTAAAAATTGTCGACTCGTGTTTTTGGCGGAAATTTTTTACGGAATTACGTTTTGGCGGGAAATTTTGACGAAATGGGTGTTTTTGTCGGTAAAATTAGGAATCATGTTTTTGGCAGGAAAATTGTCGAGCCATGTTTTTGGCGGGAAAATTTTACAAAATTACGTTTTGGCAAGAAATTTTGACGAAATGGGTGTTTTTGTCGGAAAAATTAGAAATCATATTTTTGGCAGGAAAATTTTATGAAAATACGTTTTTCGGGAAATTTTGACGAAATGGGTGTTTATGTTGGAAAATTAGAAATAATGTTTTTGGCGGGAAAATTGTCGAGCCGTGTTTTTGGCGGGAAAATTTGACGAAATTACGTTTTGGCGAGAAATTTTGACGGAATGGGTGTTTTTGTCGGAAAAATTAGAATTTTTTTTTTTTACAGGAAAATTGTCGAGCCGTTTTTTTGGCAGGAAAATTTTACAGAATCACGTTTTGGCGGGAAATTTTGACGGAATTGTTGTTTTTGTTGGGAAAATTAGAAATCATATTTTTGGCGGGAATATTCTCTAGCTTTGTTTTTGGCGGGAAAATTTTACGGAATTACGTTTTAGCGGGAAATTTTGATGAAATAGGTGTTTTTATCAAGAAAATTTGGAATTTTTTATTTTTGGCGGGAAAATTAGAAATCATGTTTTGCTGAAAAATTGTAAGATCATGGTTTTTAGTTTAAAGATAAGGTTGTTGAGTTTACTCATTTCAACTCATTAACTCATTTTAATTCAACTAACTTCAACCCAATCCTTTTAACTTATTAACCCATTAAACTCATTAACTCACTAACAAATCTTCTTACCCATTAGGTTAATGGATTGGTTTAGTTTGGATAAATCCATGAAATTTTACCCATTTTGACACCCCTAAATTAGACCCAACGATTAATTGTTCCAAAGACACCACCGTTTTTTTCTACTGTTTTTCTACTGCTTACTGTTCTATTCTATTTTCTTTATTAAAAATATATAATTAAAATATGGATGATTTAAAATTAATCAAAGTATAATTATTAATTAACAATCCTAACCAGAAGTGTATTATGTGGATAAATCATATATATTAGATTTTGTATCTCTTAGTTCTTAAATTATATATTTGTTTTACTAATTATTGGTGCTAATTGTTTTTAAAATATATTAAATTAACTGTTATATTTTTGGGAAATTTGCAAAAATTGCATTAAAAATATTTTAATTGATAGAGTAACCAAAAATATTGTGTTGTATGTGTATTTTATATATATGGAAAAAATACCCTTGATGAAACACTCCCCTTTTATCACAACCATGTGATGTTAGTTTTGGTCCCACTTGTCAAGGATAGTATCGACCATTCACCTATTTGATTGGTGAGCCATTAAATATTTTTTATTACATGGCTAGATATTTAATTATAATTCTAAAATTGGTTATTAGCCTAATTAACCCTATTTTTCTAATATTTTAAATAAAAAATTTGTATTCTCATTTAAGAATTTTAACTGGAATAATGGAGTTTATAAAAAGTTCACATATCTCATATCAAATCAAATAATAAGACTATGCATATATATTGGCTTAGGTGATTGCTAATATATTTATTTACCTTTGGATCCGAATCTGAATCTGAATATTCGGATTTGAATATGCTTTTAACGGATTCGTAATTTTATTATCCGGATCCGGACCAAGCCTTCCAAATATCCGGATTTTTGGATCGGATCCCAGATCTCGAATAATGATCTCACCCCTACCAAATAGAGAACAAGCTACCTAACTAATTTTTAAAAAATATTTGTGAAATTAAATCATTTAAGTGAGCCATGATATGCTCTTCTTTTTTTATCAACCATGATGAGATATTTTAAATTTTAATTTTACAGTTCTTATGAATTGCTATTTTCTAAGACCATCTCCAACTCATGACTCTATTTTTTACTCTAAAATAATGAACTCTATATTAGAGTAGGTTTTTTTTCCAACCCAATACTCTATTTTTCACTCTAAAAGAATATTCTAAATATATTATTTTTCAATTTAGTCCTTGACTTATTAACATTATACAATTTACCCAATTATTTTATAATTAACAATAATTCATTAAAATCGTAATAATATTTTAATTGAAATTTTATTATAGAAAAAAATAACATTACACAATATACAAAAACAAAATAATATAATCTAAGCATTAGTATTATCGATTTTTTCCACAAATGATCAACAAAATCATTACGAAGTGAAAATGAGTTTCTTTATCTTTGATTCTTCTAAATCGCCCAAGATATTCTTGAAACCGAATATTACCATCTCCCACTAATTCAATCTCCGGACACGGAACTTCTCCCTCGATTTCAATCGGTGCATCGAGATCACGCTAATCTTCGATTATCATGTTATGCAAAATGACATTATATCATGTAACACATTCTTTTTCCCAAAACGAACCGGGCCTTTGACAATTGCAAAACGCGATTGGAGAACTATATAAACAACATCAACAAGCTACACCTTCAAAAAGAGTCGAGCAACAACAACATCAACAAGCTCCACCTTCGTCTTCTTCATTTGGACAATATTTTGATGATTTAAATTATTAAGTCATTAATTATAATATTTATTTTATGTTATTTATCTTAATTTCATTATTTTCTATTAATAGATTTCATCGTATTTAATTTTTTTTTGTTGCATTTTAATTGTGTTGGTTAAAGATCTTTTATAAATATGAATTTTGATTATCATTTTATAATTTGCCATTAATTATTTAATTAAAAATTAAAGAGTCAATAACAAAACCATATATTTAATAATATATTTTAGGTGTAAAAGTAGAATGAGTAAAAAGTTAAAAGACCTTTATATAAATAAAAAGTTCAACTCTAGTTTAGAGTGAGATTTAAGTTTACTCTAAATGTAGAGTAAAAAAGTGGTTAATCTATTTTGGTGTATGATTTAGAGTGGGGTTGGAGATAATTTTACTCTAAACTTCCTTTTAGAATGGATTTAGAGTGGGGTTGGAGATGCTCTAACACTAGTGTAAAAGTCTTTAGCCTGAAGAAAAATAAACTTGGCTTATTATTCTATTCCTTTTTTTAGAAAATATTTTTATGATTAAAATGTCTCAAATTAATTGTTATGTTTTCCCCCCTAATATTTTAGTTGAAAATTGTATATTCTCATTGTATAATTGTTATCTTGAATCAACTCATAAGACTCTTCATATATAATCGATTACGTCATTTTTTACCTTTTTTTTTTTTGCTTTTTTTTATACCTAAATTATTTACAGGATGATACTTGTTGGTCAAGGTTGGCCACCATTGTTCGGACGGTCATGTTCTGCCCTTGCGTTCGCTCTACCAGAATCGACATCATTTGGTGCATCTCTGACAAATCGTCTTGGGAACGTTCCCTCCGTACCGTGGAGAGCGGCGGGATTCCCCCTATCGAGACACTAGCGATGCTAGCTAAAGTTGTTCCACCGGCGGTCGAGCTACGTATCCAGACGCTTTATGGCACCAGAGATGCAGGCGTGATGGTGGTAGTTGTTGCGGATCTGGGTTGAGCGTTCGGATCTGCTATTTCTCCACTCACGGGAGAATCCTCAACCGGGAGCACTTGGTTCTTTTTTGATACATGCAGGATGTTAACCGCAACTTAGTTCTGTTTGCACCCGGGCTGATTGTTAATCACGACTTCGGATACGTCTCATGTTTCTAGATCAACAATCGGTGGATTGTTGATATGGGCTAACTCTTGAGCTTTGGTGGTATTTATTCCTGTCGCGGTAGGTTCGAGGTTAGACTTCTTCGTATGACGATTGTATTTTTTCGTCAAATGAGGAAGCTAGATTCTGCACTAAGAATTTATATGTGAATTCGGGGAAAAAACTTTAGTTCTAAGAAATGTCGATAAATCTAAAAACTCGAGACCAAGATAACGGAAAATATATTTATATTGATAAACGATCAAATATACAAAGGAAATTTTAGCTAGAACAGATGTGATGAGCTAAAGTGTGGTTGAGTGTAAACGTAAGGAAAAAGTTGGCCATTTCGGCACTAGAGCTAGTTATTTATACTCCTCTGAGCTGAACGGTTCAGCTCCGTGAATCTCTCCTCCTTGCCGAAAATCTCGGGCACATTATGATACACCCTCTAGAAAAGTCGGGATTTTTTCAAAACTTGTTGAGCGGTGCTGATTTCTGTTCTGGCGGTTGATGGATCGGTTATTCAACCCAGCATATTAAAAGGATTTGCTGGCCTTTTCCTAAGTCTTAACGCGGTTTTAGGCCTGAGGCCCAATATCGAATATAATCCATTATGAATATATTTTAAGCTTAGTAGGCCGAATTTCTAATGGTGAAATCCAACTCCAACAGTAATTGTGAATGCTAGATTCCGCACTAAGAATTTATATGTGAATTCGGGAAAGAAACTTGAGTCCTAAGAAATGTCAATAAATCTGACCAAACTCGAACACAAATAATGAAGCGAGATTTATATTGATGAATAATCGAATATACAAAGAGAATTTTAGCTTGAACAGTCGTGAGAGCTAAGTTATGTTAAGTGTAAGCTTATGGAAAAAGTTGGTGATTTCGACTCTATCTCTTTGCATTTATGAATTTCGTGAGCCAACAGTTCAGCTCCGCATATCACTCCTCTTCGCCGGAGATCTCGGGCACGTTTGGTTTCACCCTTCGGAAATATCGGGGCTTCAGCAGGGGCGATGGAGCGGCGTTGACTCATTCCAGCTTCGCTGACCGAGACGGTTAGAGAATCTTCAGTCGGTCGGTAAATAGGTCATGACTCAAGCCCAACGTAATGAGAGAATACACTGGCCTTTTATCTGAGTTAAAAGGCCTGAATACCCGATTACATTTATAATCCAGCCTGATTATAAATATGCTTGATGGGCCCATCCCATTAAGTACTCTAATGATCAGAGTTAATGGGTGGTTATTTCTGCCAATACGTTTGAGTTGAAAAGGGGATTCGCAATAGGTGAAATAATGATGGATTTCACCGGATCTTTGATTGTACGGCCCTGTGTATTCATCGCCCCTCATCTAACGGCTGGAATAGCAATTATCAAATCTTAAAGACAAGTGTGGGGAACCGTGTTCGACGTTGACATGAGCGATTTAACTCCCAGTAGGACCTACCACTCAAGAATAACTTTTTTCCATCCTTATCTCCTAAAATAACTTTTTCACCTTCTATCTTCTTAGTTAAACCGCAATCTCTACAATTTTTTAGATCTGCTCCTTCGCAATTCCTCAAGGATCTTTCTCTTTTACTCAGTTTTTGATCTCGTTTTTACACCCTTCTCCAAATACAATCATGGCTGGAAATCCCGAACAAGAGGAGTAGGGTCCTTAAGAGATGTCAACAGTCCAACTCGAAAAGCTTGTTGCTTTGAAGACTGATTACGGTGTTTCAACATCGATGGAATCTGTATACCAACCGGGCGTTCTTCTCCTAAAATGCTTGAGGATGGTTGGTACTACGTATACCTGATCTACTTCCAGACATATGGTTTGACGTTTTCCATTCCTCTCTTTCATATCCATCTTCACAAATTCCTGGGTATAGCTTTTCCCGAGATGGCTCTTAATTTTTTGCGTAATGCCATTGTTACACAGGTCAGGAGCTACGAGGATGGAATGGATTTAAGTACAGAATAATTTTTTGACTTCTACCTTGCTGGCCGCTGTGGCCTGAGAGGATTAGAGGTAAAATTTACCTTGCCCCTCATCCTCTAAGAGGGATCATCACTGATACAGATCTCAATGACACCAACTGGTATAAAAAAACATTTCTTTTTCAAAATCAAAGATACGTCGGTATCTTCGGTGGCAGAATTCAACCCGATTCCAAGATGTTTTGGGATATATCATGGTTTTTATCCGTTTTAGACCATGATATAAGTCATTTATCTAGAGTCTTTTGGTGTTTTAGAGTCTTTGGTATTTATTATTAGGTACAAGGACGCTTGGAGCATAATTAGTGTTTACTGGATAATTATGGAGCATTATGGAATGAGCAGTCAAAGTCTCAAGTTCGAAATTGGATTTTGAAGACTATGTCGAGCGAGAGGGACATATGTGTCGCTCGACACGCAAATTTTATGGAGTGTCGATCGACAAAGATATAATGTCGCTCGACACGACCAACTTCTTGACCAGAATTTCAGAATTAGAAGATTCCCGTTTTTGCTCTAGAAGGCCTAGATGTTTGCAATTAAGCCCATGACATTTTTGTACTTTATATATAGATGTTTTAAGCCATTATTTAGGCTATGCTTTATTTTTTATTAGATATTTTATACTAAGAGATTATTATTCATGTCTATGTCTCATTAATCTCCTAGTTAGGTTTTAGGGTTTTTCAAAGGATAATGAAGAGTTGTTAGAATCTAATTACTATTGGGATTTTGCATTCATATTTATATTCTTCACCTTGATTGTTTTGAACTCTGATTTAGGCATGAATTAGATGTCTTAGGTTGTTTAGTAGATGCGACAGCATTATTGAATTTCCTTAACTGAATCATAGGTGAGCAAAATAACTATTCGCAAACGAATTTGCCTTAGTGATTTTGTGAACAATCGAACATGAATTTAATGCTTGTTTAGATCAATTTGACTTCGCAACGACAATTGATTTTCTTGGGTTTAAACATAGATAATATTCGCAACGACAGTTGTCTGTTTTACATTAGTTTCGAGTTCTAGAATCGTACTTCATCATTCCCAATAGTAACTTTATTCTTCAATTTGGATTTATTCCTGCGAATTTCCTAAGGCTTAGCGTTTGTCTCTTATTTGAATTTAAATCACTTGCAATCATCCTAATTTACTTTTTTCTACAATTTACTTTACAATCTTTCTGCTTAGCTTAATCTAAACGTTTAAATCTATTGTGTCCCTGATTCCCTGTGGATTTGATCCCTAAGTTCTGCAACAATCTCTTAATTTGAGAGAGTAGCTCAAGGCAAATTTGAGCATACCAAATTTTGGCGTCGTTGCCAGATAATCTAGACCATTAGATTTTTATCATTAGGATTTTGTCTAAGTACTTTTTTATTTTTGTTTTACTAAACTACCTTTTACTCCCTCCGTTTCATAATGTAAGATGTTTTAGACATTTTGTTTTGTTTCAAAATATAAGATGTTTTGACAATCCTAGGTACTTTTTTAACTTTATTGAATATTGTGCAACCAATAGTATTATGTAGTTTTTCTTTTTATTGGTTAAAATGTTTTTTATATATTTTTAAAATGTTACTTTTTAAAGTAAAAGTAGTTTCTTAATATTTGAGTTTTTTGCTAAAACATCTTATATTATGAAATGGAGGGAGTATCTTTTTGTTTTCAGGTGCATGTTTAATCGCTCCACCAGAAGCAACAAGGACAAAGAGCTAGTCAAATACGCTCTTCAGGAACTTGCACGTTTAGAACGTGAGAACATAAGAGCAGCAAGGATGGCTGCTAGAGAACCTCTCATACCGAGACCGGGAGAAGATGGAATCCTGCGTGATCCGGCAGGATTGAGATATAAAAAAGATGGACAAAGGATCAATGGCGATGATACTGTGATCGACGAGGAGTTGGCGATTTTGGAGGATGCTGTTGAGCGACACGATGAACCTATCGCTCGACACAAGGAGAATTTGGATGTGGAGCGCACCAAGCTGGTGTCGATTGACACTAGGCCCTGAATCACCTGAACTTGTTGAGGAACGATGCTGTGCGAGGACGAACACTAGCTGATTTCAATCATCCAGAGCAGTTCTACGTCAATCAGTGTGCGATTTGTCCACCTCTATTCCAAAGAAACAATTTTGAGCTGAAGCCTGCCTACTTCTCACTAGTAGCTCAAGATCCTTTCTGCGGACTTCGTCATAAAAACCCAATGGACCATATCGAGCGGTTTGAGGATCTTGCATCTAGCATCAAGGCCAATGGAGTTTCTGAGAATTATCTGTTCTGCAAGCTTTTCTCTTATTCTCTACATGGGGAAGCTAAGCATTGGCTAAGGACACTTCCACCAGGCTCGCTTACTAACTGGGAAGATACAAATAATGCTTTTTTAAGCAATTTCTTTGATGATGCGAAGTCCGAGGATCTTAGAGCTAAGATTGCTACTTTCAAGTAGGGAGATTTTGAGGCGTTCAAGGCTGCATGGCATAGGTTCAAGGGGTACCAGAGAGACTGTCCTCATCACGGTTCTACAGAGGGATCGCATTGAGAAATTCAGTGACTTTGAATGCTGCAAGTAATGGGAACTTTGATACAAATTTGCCAGAAGCTTCTTTGAGACTGATTGAAGACTTGGCCAACAACAACATCACGAAAAGCGTGGAATACGAAAGGAGCCAGTCTGGATGGAACATTAATGGAAATTAACTAGCAGAAGTTACTAAGAAGCTTGATTTGATGCATAGTCTTCTAGCTGGGAAGAAGTCGGTTTACTTTGCGCAAGAGGTTGACACTACAGAAGAGGATGTGAACTACCTCAACCAGACCGGATTTCAGAAGTACGGCAGTCAGCAAGGATATGAATCGTCTTATCAAAAGCATTTTCAGAGCAGAAACTACACCAGGAATTACGGTTCATCTACTTATCAATCACCGCTTCCTCTGTCTGCAACCAGTAAATGGAATCCATGATGGATCAGCTTCTAGAAGAGCAGCAAAAGATGACTGTGGATTTCAATGGGACGTTTGATCAGCTCACGTTAAGGAACTCGATGTTCAAGTCGCTCAATCTGCAGAATTGATCAAGAAGCAAAAGGGGTTTCTTCTTGCGAAGACTCATACAAACCCAAGGCGCGCGTGCAATGTTGTTCTAGTGGAATAAGAGGAATATTTTGCAGACTTTTATGCAATTTTTGGAACTGCAGAATCAGTGTCGATTGACACTAAGGAAGTGTGTCGATCGACACGTGAAGAAATTGACGTGTCCAAAATTCAAGTTATGATGTCGAGCGACAGGGACTATGGTGTCGCTTGACACGATGGAATATCAAGTGTCAATCGACAGCTAGGCTGTGTCGATCGACACCACGTCCAGACAAGTCCAAATTTCACGACATCTTCAGTTCAAGCAGAGGAAAACATCCCCAAGCCTCAAGTCCCATTCCCCATAATTCGAAGGACTAAGCAGAAGGTGAAAGAGGTCATTTGGAAGAAGATGATTGATAAGATCATGGTTGAGATGCCTTTGATTGACGCGGTTAAGCTTTCACCAGCTTTGAGAAGATATGTCAAGCAAATGGTCGCTAATGGTGTTAGTCCAGAGGAAGGAGCGTTGCTTACTAGAGATATCAGAGCCATCCTCTTGAACATAGCTCCAGTTCCAAAGAAGCATAAGAAAGAAGTAGTAGTCTTAGAAGAAGTTAGCGCGATAATTCAGAGCAGAATCCCTGTAAAGCTACCGGATACAGGAAACTTTGTGCTGAACTGCTCAATCTCAACAGGAAGTTTCCCTCACTCTCTTTGCGATTTGGGGTTCGATATTAACTTGATGCCTTTATCTGTTGCATTTACTTGGGATGACTGATTTTATGCCCACTAGGATATCTCTTATCTTAGCCGATCGATCAAAGAGAATCCTAGAAGGTATTATAGAGGATGTGCCAATTAAGATTCAAGACTGCATAATCCCTACAGACTTTGTGGTTTTGGAATACGATGACGAGCCTCAAGACCCTCTGATCCTGGGAAGGTCCTACTTAGCTACTGTTGGCGCTACAATCAACGTGAGGAAAGGGAAGATCAAACTTGATCTAGGTGACATTGTCATGGATTTTGACATGGAGAACAAAAGAAGGAAATCCACCATTAACGGTCGAACATTTTCTGTGGAAATTGTAGAGGATGAAGACTCAATCCAAGAGTTAGAATCTAGTCCATCTTCTGTTGCTGGTAAGATCATTCCACAACTCCCAGCCCACGATCCTCCCAAAGAGCAAAGGTACGCACTTCCTGGACTTAATTCTCAACCTCCTAATTTCTTCAATGATTTTAAAGTTGAAAAAGCTGTTATGCGCTCATACAAGCAACGAGTTTCTCGTAGAATGCTTGGTTTTTTACTGATCTTACAGGAATTAAGGAGTATAAGGCACAGGGGAATCATGTCAAGGAAAATCTTAAAAGGACTTCAAAACCTTTCGCGAAGATGCGAATCATCATTCCTCAAGAGCTTAAGGATAAAAGAGAAGTGGTCATTCAAGAAATGGTGCAAAAGACGATGACGCTTTTTCGTGGAGTTATTCTATGGAAAAATGAAGATCCACCAGACGTCTAATTTCCTCAACACAGTCAAGCTAATGACTGAAAACAAGCGCTTAGTGGGAGAAAACCGACTTGTGAGTCTTCTATTTATGTTTTAATTTAATTTCTTTTACAAATTTTATGTTTGGTGTTGTTTTTGGTTTTGATTTTTAGGAGAAGAAAACGTAAGAACAAACTTCAGGAGCACTTGTCGAGCGACACAAATTCTTTGTCGCTCGACACTAGTGAAAATTCATGACTGTCGATCAACACCATATCAGTGTCGATCAACACCATGCCCAGGTTACATTTTTCTTTCTAATTTTCAATTCCTTTCGTTTTATTATCGTTTCTTTCACCTGCTTCAGGCTTAATAACACTGGGGACAATGTCGTTTAAGTTTGGGGGAGGTAGTTGCTAAGTATGTGTTTTATTTTGAGTTTCATGGGTCAGTTTTTCAATTTTTTTGGGTCAAAACTCCCCTTCTACTTGCTTTCAATAGCACTCAAGGACCATTACAATGCAAGTTGATTGGTTTTACAAGGTGGGTAACTGGAAGTGGATCGGTTTAACGGAGCGAGTTCAAATTTTTGGAGAACGCCAGAAAGAACGTTGCAAACCCCGCACTTAATGAACTTTATAATTCTTGTCTTGGGCGTTGGTAATCGCAAGACTTGATTCAGCTTTCAAACACAAGAAAGCGAGGACAGACCGCTCTAAAACTTCTTCCTGATGATGAATATGACTGCCCTAGATCAAAAGAAAAAGCCTTATGACCATGTCTTCCACAAGAAACAACAGTAATGAGCGCTGATCTGGTGAAGTCATAAAGATGCCAAGGAAATAAAAAAGTCTACATAAAAGTGTAGTTCAAGCAGAAAAGTGGAAGCCCAAAAATAAAATTTTCAAAATTCGTGAAGAAAAATCTCAAAATGGCATGCATCTCTATGATATCCTTAATTGGATAAACAGTTATGGAGGGAAGAGAGAGGGTGAAACGCAGAAAAGTGTTAAAGGAAGTGAAAGAATCTAGATGGTCGAGCGATCGATATTCCCTCGATGAAACTACACCAAACTAAATGAAAGGGGCTTGCAACTGAAAGTCTGAGTTTCTCTAAGGGGCTTGGAGTCAATCTGAAGAACTGCTAAGCTTCTAGGGACACATCGAAGTATTACCAGATATTGACTATGCGTATGTGGTTCCTAAAGGGGTGAGAACAACTTTTTTGCTTAGGGCCACGCAAAAAGCAAAATCTGGGGAAGTTGATATATCATGGTTTTTACTCGTTCTAGACCATGATATAAGTCTTTTATCTAGAGTCTTTTGGTGTTTTCGAGTCTTTGGTATTTATTATTAGGTACAAGGACGCTTGGAGCATAATTGGTGTTTACTGGATAATTATAGAGCATCATGGAATGACCAGTCAAAGTCGCAAGTTCGAAATTGGATTTTGAAGACTATGTCGAGCGAGAAGGACATATGTGTCGCTCGACATGAAGATTTTATGGAGTGTCGATCGACAAAGCTATAATGTCGCTCGACACGACCAACTTCGCGACCAGAATTTCAGAATTAGAAGATTCCCGTTTTTGCTCTAGAAGGCCTAGATGTTTTCAATTAAGCCCATGACATTTTTGTACTTTATATATAGATGTTTTAAGCCATTGTTTAGGCTATGATTTATTTTCTATTAGATATTTTATACTAAGAGATTATTATTCATGTCTATGTCTCAGTAATCTCCTAGTTAGGTTTTAGGGTTTTTCAAAGGATAATGAAGAGTTGTTAGAATCTAATTACTATTGGGATTTTGCATTCATATTTATATTCTTCACCTTGATTGTTTTGAACTCTGATTTAGGCATGAATTAGATGTCTTAGGTTGTTTAGTAGATGCGACAGCATTATTGAATTTCCTTAACTGAATCATAGGTAAGCAAAATAACTATTCGCAAAGGAATTTGGCTTAGTGATTTTGTGAACAATCGAACCTGAATTTAATGCTTGTTTAGATCAATTTGACTTCGCAATGACAATTGATTTTTTAGGGTTTAAACATAGATAATATTCGCAACGACAGTTGATCTGTTTTACATTAGTTTCGAGTTCTAGAATTGCACTTCATCATTCCCAATAGTAGCTTTATTCTTTAAGTTGGATTTATTCATGCGAATTCCCTAAGGCTTAGCGTTTGTCTTTTATTTGAATTTAAATCACTTGCAATCATCATGATTTACTGTTTTTTACAATTTACTTTACAATCTTTTGGCTTAGCTTAATCTAAACGTTTAAATCTATTGTGTCCCTGATTCCTTGTGGATTCGATCCCTAAGTTCTACATCGGTCTCTTAATTTGAGAGAGTAGCTCAGGGCAAATTTGAGCATATCATTTTGCAGAGAAATTGAGCAAGTATTTCTTTTATTGCTTATGTTGAACTAATTTGCAATTGTCTTTCTCGCAATCTAACATTTTTCATGATTTCAGCAAACTATTCGGCTAGCCCGAGGTCTATTGCCATTGACTCCAGGTTACAGCTGCTCTGGAGGGGCGATGTGCATGGGGCTTCCTTCAGCCGTCACCAAATCCAGATGGATTATCTTTGTCATGCTAAGAGGAATCAGCTAGCGGTTCTTGCGGGGCATGCCATTCTTGCAGCACCTCAGGCTGCTATTGGTGATTCTTTGGTTATCCCTCTTCTTGATGCACAAGCAGCTGTGGTTGTTGCGTAGCCTATTGGGGTTGCCTTTCTTGTCGTTCCCTGGTGGCTCGCAGGACTCGAGCCCACACTACAAGACACTTGTAGACAGAGTCTTGGGGAAGCGGCCTATTTTTGAGGAGATACCGGTGGTAGATCCTGTCGGCGAAAGTTCATCTTAGCTTTATCCTGACTCTTCAAAGCGGGCTATGGTGGATTTGTCTAGGGTTATCTCTGAGGGATCTCGCCCTTTGGCTGATATGGTTGAAGGATATGATTTCCAGCTCCAAACCAGCTCCTTACATCATGCCAGGGTTCACTCAGTGGAGGGCATCTCTGCACCCCGATGCCTTCCAACATATATTGCTGGGGGATGTCAATCCTAGCTTCAATCCAGCTCTCCTTAGCGGATCAAAGTTGATTCTTCGTTAGCTCCCCATCCTTTGATGGATGTTGTAGGTCTTTCCTTCGGGCTTCGCGGATTTGGCTCTACTAGCCGCATACTTCTTGCGGTTGAAGACCTCTCTCTTTGTGACAGCTACGTGGGATTGGCTGTAGCCTTCAAAACCGTACGTTTCTCTTTCAGATGACTTTGTTTGATACCTCTTGATGGTTGCTTGACTTGTAATGACTCTGTTTTGGTAGACTATTGATCTTGTTCACATGTTGATGGTTGAAGCCGAGTTCAAGATCAGATCCATTCCGGAGTAATCTGAGGTGGATGGCTTGATGGCTCTTGTTGAGAAGCTGATCACGATGTTGAACGAGATGGAAGATATTCGGCAAAGAGATGCTAAGGAGATCCGCTTTCTGAATGTCGCGCGTAAGGAGCAAGAACGGGCCTTTGTGGACTTTGTCAAATCGTCATAAGATCTCATGCACCACCTCTGAAAGGAGAATGAGTTGATGTTGGCTAATAGAACAAGGATTGTTGCCCCGGAGGTCAGGCGATTTTGTAGCTTAATGCGTCGCATAATAGGGATGCGGTGGCGGCGTTGTTTTCTTGGGTTGTTGAGAAGGAAAAAGGGATCCGTGCTGAAGGACATCAGGAAGCTGTTAAGGCGCAACTGGATTTGCTTCAAAGGCTGTCGACTAGGACGACATCGGTCGATGCTGAGATGGCTGCTCTCACGGGGCACCGGGTGGATCTGCAGAATGCCCTGGTGGATGCGACTATTACTGGCCACACTATCAACACCATACTGCTTCTATTATGGAGGACAAACTAGCTCACAGTGGGGCGAGTAGTTGTCCCATGTTTTAATTTCTTTTAAGGACTCCGTTAATCTAGTGAAAGGGTGGGCAATCTTTGTATTTTTTCTTTTTGTTATCCTTAAAATTGTGATTTGCTTGGATATTTGATTACACAATACACGTCTCTATCATAATCTTGAATATTAACTCATCTCACAAGAAATCTTTAGAGCCATTCCGTGATTTTCTTACTAACAAGTTGGTTGGTTCCTTTGATCTTCAAATTCTTTGGTACTGCTTCCTTTGCTGAAACTCAATTGTGATATTGTTTGGTTCTACAAGAACATTTTTTTTAAAAAAAGATATAGTTAAATAAAGGAACTATGGTAGGGGACTAAGGTGAATTTTAGAAATACATTATTAAAAAACTAATCCTAACTATAGATTTTTCATATATGTAAAAATATACTCAGAGATCTTTTGAAGATTCTTACCTAAATCATCACCGGATGATGGGGCGGCTTCGTAGGTGCAGCGAGTAACGGGAGGGAGTACAGGTGGGCGGCTGATTCTGGAGAGTGTGATGGATGATGAGTTTGTGTCGAGAAGGTTACAGCTGGAGTTTGCAAATGGAGAGGATGGAGAACCGGTGATCACCATCAGAGCGAAGGTGTTGGACGTGATGAATGGTATGTGGAAACAATGTATGATCGTGAAGGTGTTATGCTAAAATATCTCGATCGCGGTTTTGACTAAGAAATTAAGGGAGATGTGGAAACAGAAATGAGCGATGCACGTAATGGATCTTCCACGTCAATTCTTTATGATTAGGTTTGAGATGGAGGAAGAATATTTTACAGCCTTAACCAGTGGTCTATGGAGGGCTTTTGGGAGCTACCTCACGGTACATGCCTGGTCTCGGAGTTTGACCCACTAACAGATGATATTATCACGACACCAGGTTGGATTCGATTGACGAATATTCTAGTGAATTTCTATCATAAATCTATTTTAATGGGCATTGCACGTGGATTAGGGAAGCCGATCCGAGTGGATTCAATGATTTTAAATTTTGAAAGGGCTCGGTTTGCTCGAGTATGTGTGAAGATTAATCTGACTAAGCCATTGAAAGGGACGATGATGATTAATGGAGAAAGATATTTTGTGACATATGAAGGGCTAAAGAATATTTGTTTGATGTGTGGCATGTATGGTCATGTGGTTCATACATGCCCTAAAGAGATTAAGGAGAGGTTGTCGTGCCTACGTCGTCGAATGCTATTACGGGATCGACTGGGGGAACTTAAACAAATGATGGTTTCACGACGGTAAGAAGATGGGGAGAGGACCGGCGATTGTGGAAAGTAGAGAGGTTACTATGACGGGTGGATCAGGAGCTGATTTAGGAAAGAATCTTCAAGAATATTGTGATTTCAAATAAATTTGGGAAGTTAGGAGAAGATCTGATGGAGGAGGGAATAAGGGAAGTAAATACTATAATTGGCGATAATGTGGGAAAGGAGAATATTATGAGTTAATAAGGAAGGGGAAGAGTGTTGAACAAGGTATGGTAAAGGAGAATAGAGGTGACTTGGGGAAGAACATTGATGGTTAAAAGAGGGATTCCAAGTTCAACGTGTGGGGGAAAGTAAGCCAAATAGGCCCATTAGCATTCCTGGGCCAAGAGCTAAATAAACCAAGCCCACTAGAGCTAGAAGGGGACTTGTGTTTGGACCGGTTCGAGGAGTAATTAGCTTATCAGAGTCTGGCAAGAGGCTTTGCGTTGAGAACATAAATGTTGGTCGGCAAGGAGGTCAATTTTGGAGTGAGATTGGAGTAAGTATCGTGGCGGAAGCTGGGACCAAGAGTAATGGGGAAAATATAGAGAATATCTCCACCAGACTAGAGCATGAGAAGTCGAATAAGGATATTATGCTACATCGAGATCCCCCGTAGAGGCAGATGCGTTAGCATAGGAAGTTGCCCCTGCGGTTTTAAGATCGATGCGCTAACAAATAATGAATTTTATTGTTGAGGGGCGAATAAACCCAAATTTATGAGATCAATTTGGTACCTATTGAAGAACTTTAAGACGGATATCTTGCGGGTCTTGAGACACATGCGAGTGGTGATAGAGCAATCAAATTTGCGGAGGTTTGGGTTTTGAGAACTCATTTCTAGTGGATTCAAGAAGACAAAGTACTGGTATATGGTTGTTGTAGAGATCAAGTGTTGGAACAGTGGTGATTGTGGAATGATCGGATCAATTTGTCTATGCGACAGTAACAAATGGTGAAGATATTACACATCTTATTGTGGTATACGTAGTTCCAACGATGACTCGGAGGAGTGGACGTTGAGGTCAACTAAGTACCATTGTGAGTAGAGGGAATGAACCATTGATTATGGGAGGCGACCTCAACACTATTCTACGGCTATACGAACGTACTCACTATCCTTTGGAGAATGGATACTGGAACTTTCACTAATTGATAAGGGTTTTAGAGGAAATAAATATACATGGAGAAGAGGAAATATGGCGAATACATATATTACAAAGAGACTAGATCGTGTTATGTGTTGCGCACATGCAAGGTTGAAATGGGAGGAAGCTGTGCTCACTCATTTACCGTTCCTTTAATTTGACCATGTTCCCCTCTATGTGCAGCTCTAACCAGAAGGTACATGTGATCCACGGAGGCGACCATTTTGATTTGAAGTAGCGTGGTTGAAGCATGATGGGTTTAAGGAGCTATTATTGACATCTTGTAATAGCAAATTAAGAACGCCAAAAGCACTGGATACTTTACGGGTCAAATGGAACTGAGAGGTTTTTGGTGGCATTCACCAGGGTAAGGAGAAGTTGATAGCGAAGATTAAAACGGTTCAGGATTTGTTAGATATACAACAAATGGATATGTTGTTGAACAACGAAGTAAGGTTGTTCAAGGATTTTGATAAGTTACTTCAACAAGAAGAGGTTCTTTGGCTCCAAAAGTCAAGAGAGAAAACAATAGGATTGAGGGATAGAAATACAAAGTATCTTCACACATCGACTATTATTCGAAGAAGGAGGAATCATATATAGTGTTAAAAGATGATGATGGGCAGTGGATATCGGAATCAAAATAGTTGGAGAAACTAGCTGTGGAATACCATACACGCCTTTATTCCATGGACGATGTGCCTAATGTAGTTGTAACGTTGTCGTCAATGAGTTTTGTAAGATTGGACACTAAGGATTTGGTAGACTTAAACAAGGCATTCTTAGCTAAGGAAATGGAGAGTGCGGTTCAGAGTATGGGACAATTTAAAGCACCTGATGGTTTTCAACTTGGTTTCTATCAACAGTGTTGGGATACCGTCAGCCCTTTCGTGATTAGATTTGTTCAGGAATTTTTTGAGACTAGTCACTTACCGGCTGCAATAAATGATGTGTTGGTATTTTTGATAGCGAAAGTGGAGAAACTAGAGCGAATTATGCAATTTCCTCCCATTAATTTATGTAATGTTTTATTCAAAACAATTACTAAAACTATGGTTATGAGGTTTAAAGTGGTAATGCCAAAGTTGATAGGTCTGGCTCAAAAAAGTTTTATCCCGGGGATGGTTGAGTGAGAATACGGAACCTTTCAAACCAGCTAGAGGACTCTGCAAAGGTGATCCTTTGTTGCCATACTTCTTCCTGTTGTGTCTTGAAAGGTTATGTCATCAAATTGAAATATTTATAGCTTCAAGAGAATGTAAACCGATTACATTGTCTCGTGGTAGTCCGAAATTGTCACATATATGTTTCACGGATGATCTTATTCTTTTTGTAGAAGCATCGGTGGCGCAAATTTGTGTGATACGGAGAGTGCTAGAGAGATTTTGTTCATCGTCAGGGCAAAAAGTGAGTTTGGACAAATCGAAAATCTTTTTCTCGAGCAATGTTCATCACGATTTGGCCAAGTTGATAAGTGATGAGAGTGGTACAGAGGAACTTGGTAAATACTTGGGAATATTGTTATTACAAAAGAGGATTAATAAAGATACCTTTGGTGAAATACTTGAGAAGATTGCATTGCGTTTTTCGAGTTGGAGAGGCCAATATTTGAGCTTCATGGGATGGTTAACTTTGACTAAATCAGTTCTATTGTCTATACCGGTTCATTCCATGCTCTCTGCCAATGAGCATCTTAGCCAAGTTGGATAGTATATATCAAGATCGTTTTTATGGGGTAGCACTACTGAAAGAAAGAAACAACATCTTATTGCGTGGTCTTGTGTATGCCTTCCCAAAGTAGATTTGGCAATGTAACAATGTAGTCAACACCTTTGGCAAAGAGCAAGTGTATTATCACAGTCATGGATTTTCATAAAAAAATAAATAAGTCTCTTTTCGAACTAAAGAATTATTCTTATCATGTTCCTCTTTTACAAGCATTTTAAGACAAGAGTTTTGATCTGAACATTCTATGAATAACCTTAAACGTTTCTCAATGATTTGTGGATATAATAAAGTCATATTATTAGCCCTTAAATCATTGAAAACAAAACGAGAGAAAGAGACACTTACCTGGATACCTGGATAAGATCCTTGGTGTTTTTGGTGCTTATTAAAAAGGATTGGTGTTGGATTTTGAGGCTCTTCTTGGATCATGGAACTTTTGGGTAATAACTTGTCATCTCTAGAGATGTCTAAAAACGCTCCTGGTCCCCAGTGATAAATTTGAAGTGAACGAAATGGAAAAATCTCCATTTTAACCTGCACGGAGAACATGTGAAGTGAAGTGGATTGTGGTTTAGGTCTTGAATGTTCTTGATGGTCTCTTTGTCTCGAAATGTAGTTTTCATGATCAAACTGAAGCTTATATGGATTACTCTCTAAAGTCACATCTTGAAAAAGTTTGGAAGACTCACTCGGTGGCACCGGTGCAAGGTTAGAAACACAAGACATTTTATCATTAGAATCAAATAATTTGGATGACTCAAAATGTTCAGTTTCTTTAACCTTACCATCCCTAACAAATAATTTAGATTTATTACCTTCTTGCTTACCCTTTAACATAATTTGGTCTAGATATTCCTCATGAGGTGAGAAGGGAACCAATGTAGTCTTTAACTCCAAAATTGTACAATCTGCACCAAGAGAAAACACGCTCCTTCTCATTCGTTTTTGGGAGTTTAGATAATTACCTCGGTTGCTAAATGATGGTTTAGCATCATATGGTTTTTCCTTGATTTGAACAGAACAAATGAGTTCTTCTCCTTGGATCAGTTCTGCATTGCTTCTAGTGAAATCTCCAATTCTACTCATTGTTCCTGGTTTGGATTCTCTAAGAATGATTTGAGGCGGATGCAAGTCTGATGGCTTTCCCTTGATTGCCAATATGTTTAGTGTACCTTCAGCTCCTCTCAAATCATCATGTATCTGAAGTTATCCTCCAATGTACTTGTCATATGCTTCTCCATGCCTCTTGTTCCTTTCTTAGCAATCATGGGACAAAACAAGTGCATTATACTTGAAGTAGAAAGTTTAAAAGCATAGTATATAAATTCAGGGCAAACTTTAGCCAATGCACATTTTGTTTTAGTTCTAAACAGCTTATTCTTGTTGCTAAACAAAGACACTCTAAAAGCAGGTTGAAACTCAAGAAGTTCTTCAAACATAAAACAGTTTAGCTTATAGAACTTTTCAAGTGTGAGCGTTTTAAAAGTTGGAATCATTTTGTCAAAAACAGGATTTGAAACACAAAGTTCTCTCATATCTTCTAAGCTAAAACGTTTTTCATCTTGAGCAAAAATCATCAATAACAAATTAAGCTATGTCCTAACCAAATCAATTTTCTTACAGTGCTTTCTTGGGTAGTCACAAAGAAATGGCATAAGCTTGGTCTGCTGCTCCAAGTCAATAACCAAAGGCAAATTCTTTTGTGTTTCTTTAAGTGATTCTTCTTCTAAGACCTGTGAAACACAAACAATACTACTCGGTTGCTCCAATTGTAAAGGGGTTAGTTTTTCGAGCACAAAATCAGATTGGATAGAGAAAAGAGTACACTTAGCTTCGAAGGACGATTTAAGAAAGAAGAGTTGCTCCACCGCTTTGTTCTTAGTTTGCTGATCTGGGTAAGCTTCCAATAAAGATAAACGAACTAGAGAGATCTTCTTATCCTTGAACTAGAATGAGTACCGGTGGGTAAGACCTCGATAAGTAGCTTGGCGATCATAGTTCCATGGCTTTCCTAGAATAATGTGGCAGGCTTCCATGGGCAAAACATCACAAAGTATTTCATCCACATATTTCCTAATGGACAATGACACCATTATTTATTGAGTCACTTCTATCTCCCCATTTAACCATAGAAGTTTGTAAGGTTCTGGATGCTTCTTAGTCTCCAAACTAATCTTCTCCACCATTGTTGAACTTGTCACGTTTGTACATATACCTTGATCAATGATAAGGCTGCACACTTTATTTTGAACTAAGCACCTTGTGTAGAAGAGACTCTCACTTTGAACATTTTCCTTCCATATTGGTAAAGGTTGATCTGTTTATGGCTTTTGATTTGTCACTCCCTTCTTAGAACAATTATGTCTTTCTTTTTTTATTCCAGTACCAATAGATTGGTGAGTGGCTGGTCTTTTCTTTTGGCTTTTCTCCACAGACTCAAACGCTTCTCGATTATCCCCTTGAGTTCATCATAGTCCTTTTGTCTTCTGAACTGGTTCTGAAGTTTTTTATCTTGCTCAGTACTTATTTGATCACTACACCCATAGTAGCTATAATTTGATTTATCTCGGGTTGGTCTTCTTCTCCAATCAGATTTCTCATAGGATCTCTCTCCTTATAGTTTGATTTGGTAGTAGTAGGCTCAAGTCGAAAGGCTTCGATTTTATCAACAACAAGCTTAGCAAAGTTAGCCGTGAATGCCTCAATACTCAACTTGTTGGCTTGTACGTTGTTGGACTCTTCTTCTTCATCGAGATCCACCATTGTACCTGAAATCACAGAGATCTAACAAGTAAAATGTTCCAAAAAAGGAGAAAAACGTTTTTAAGCAAAGATCAAACAACAAAACAGTTGATGAACATAATTCAATTCGGTTTTTAATAGACAGTTGTAGAGTTGAATTTGTAAACACTAGAAGTTGAAGAGTTTTTATCCAAATCACAAGATCTAATACAGATTTTTATAGTTCACGATCGGATCTACACGATTCTATTAAAAATCATGCGAAATGGACACACGATCAACCTTAAATTACTAAACAAAAGTTACGCAGGAAATTAAAAAAAAAATGAAAGGATAGATAAAACCTTTTTCAAAGTGTTGCTCTGATACCACTTGATAAGTTCCCACTTAGATCAACAATTTGATATGTTAAGGATAGATCCAGATTTGAGATTCAGCAGGGAAATCAATGGATCAATGATGGAATGAAGGGTCACACAAGAGCTACGGAAGAACTCTTGATTTACCGATGGATTGAATGGTCACACAAAGTTTATGGAAAGAACTTTGATTTACCTTTGATCTAATCTTAAAAGGGTTTTTGATTAAAAAGATAGATAAGTTTCATAAATTAGCATACAAGAGTTTTAATAGAAGAGAAGAAGAGGAAAAGACAAGTCTTGGAACAAACTCCAAGACTGCCTAGAAAATGAAAACATAAATAAAGATAGAATTTGAAAAGATAAAACCAAAACAACTCTTAAACTTCTAATTTTCGTCACTTTCTTTGGGCTGAAAATTAGGCATTTGATTTGGGTTTGTTTTGGACTTGTAATAGGCAGAAAATGGGCTAGAATTGATGGCTAACACCTTGGAAGGTTTTATGAAGATTATGGCCCGGTCTTGATCATCAAATGGGTGATTTGGATGTGAATCATTTGCCTCATTAAAAACCTTTCTTTGGAAAATCCATTGGGACAAAACCAAAGATAAGGGGAAAAGAGTACAAATGAGACACATACCCATTTGTTGATCATGTATCAAAACCAATGAGGTTAAGATAACTTCTTTTCCATAATATCCCTCAACTACAAGCTGCTCCTTAGCTTCATTTTGCTCAGGTACAAGCTGCTCCTCGGGTTTAAGTCCTTCTTCACATTTTAAGTCTTTTATGCTTGAAATGATCATATCAGGAGGAGCATGAGAAAGAACTCAGCGCCCCATGTCTCTAGGAAAGCGGTTCAAAGCCAAGGTAAGGCGTGATCCGTAGTTAACATATTCATTTTCTTATTTTCTTCAGTATAGCTTTCATGTAGTGTTTTAGTATGGGTTAAGGGTAGTGTAAAAATGGGTCGGGAGAAACTCAGCGTGATTAAAAGAACCGGCCGAGGGCTCGAACCAGTACGTAGGTGTTAGATAAGGACGAGATCCGGTACGTAGCCTACGAGGGAACAGACGATGGTCTGAACGTTTGTGGTACGGTGACGGACGATGGGTCAGTACATACATGGTACGAGAGAAGGGATGAGATCCGTATGTCTGTGGTATGGTGACGGACAAAGGGTCAGTACGTACGTGGTACGAGGGAAAGGACGATGGTCCATATGTCCGTGGTACGAGGATGGGTGAGATCCGTACGTACGCAATACAATGAAAGGACGATGATCCATAAAGTGTTCAGGTGAATAGTATACTGATATGAACTCGGGGTGCCTCAGTAGAATGATTTGGAGATGCTATTAGTATGGCCTCGGGGTTACCTCGATACATCTTGTCTAAGGTCAAGACGGGCAGTGTAGGCGCAACGATCACATCAATGCTAACCTAGAAAGCAGGTGGCCACAGATTGGAAAGTCTTCATCATAAATCAATACGACCTCAATCTTAAAACAACACAAGGCCATAAGGATATGCAGAAGCTTAGCCATAGGCGCAGTGACAGAGCATCTAGTTGGATCATGGCGATCCAGCTAAGGACTTGTAGGTGTGAATGGTATATAGTCTAACATGGACTTGATCTATGAATACGATGGCTATGGATTGAATACATGCGCTGAAGACACGCCATGGGATTCAACCATATGATCAGGGAAATTTGTCTCGATTGCGGGCACTTGTAAGTGGCTCGATCGATCATCATTAAATCATGAAAATAGAGTTATGGTAAGATAAACGATCAAGTGAGGATTGTCTAAGTTGGGGTATGCTTACTCATAGGTTCCGTTACTCGGAAACTATGCTACCGCAAAGTATAATGAAAATTGACCCACGTGACTTTACGTTTATGTTTGGGGACTCATTGTATGATTAAGGATTATTAAAATAAGTACTTCGATCGAAGGAATTATCTTTTCCCGCTGGTTCGCTTGTTTGTCGGGTTAAACGTACCATTATGGTAAGTTTCCACCTAGACATGTTTAGGTTGAGTAAATGCAAATGTTGCTCGATCGATCCTTAGTCAACCCGACAATAGGTCTAATGGTAAGATTTGTTTGTGAAGCGCTCGAGATGTTCAAGCAAACTCAAGCTAAGACTTATAAGACCCAGGCATTAGAGGAAAAAAATTATCATAGTACAATTTGGTATCTGAGCTTTCTACAATTAACGGATAATCTTATGTTTGAATTTCTGCCGAGACGGCTACCGTATGACCATAAATGTTGTCATGGGTAACGTATTGGGATAGTCATGCTTACTTGGGACGGACCATACGGGCAAATGTATTGTGTGAAATGTTTCAGCTATTGTTTGAGAACATAGAGGTATTAAAGACTAGGATAAAATGGAAGTTGAATTATTGCTTGTGAGCTGTAGGAAAGGGTCTAGAGTAGAATGCATAATAAAATATTACGATAGTCAGTTCACAAGGCCACTTGAATTATATAATTTCATGTGGCGTATGTATGGGCATACATGCCGCCTTGTTTGTGTTTGGCCTAAAAAATGCAGAACAAAGACCTAACCTGACCGATGCAACTGGTTAGAAGAAAAAGGGAAAAGAGAACATTCCGCCGACGGGCTGAATGACAGTGATTCCGATGGAATTGCTGAGGGAAAATTACCGTTTAACTAAAGGATACAAGATATCTAGGTTATTCGGGAATGGAATGGACTAAGTGTTGCTTAGGATGAGTGGTAAAATGGTTAAAGAGGAAAGACACAAATGTGAAGGTAACTTGTGAAGTGGTGTGACACATAGTATGGGGAATTATGTGGAAATTGTAGTGGATGAGGGTAGTTAGGATTATGTTAGGTTGTGGAACGGAGAAGATCGTTTTACTAAGTATTCAACACTCACCCTTTACCAAAGTGGCAGGAAAGGTGACCATGGAGGTGGACCATGGGATAGCAAGGATGGAGCAGCAGGCTATGGTAAAGACTTTTCTAAGATAGTGTAGTATAGTGTCTAAATACATTGTAATTTACCAAACGATGTAAGAAATTTTTAAGAACAATGAAATGGTACGTAAATTTGACTTATATCTGGGTGTTACAAGTTTACTATGGTCTCTTGATAGCTTAGGAACAGGGATTAATGATTCTCATCGGTTGTCATTCCCGATACGGTTGTGCCACAACTTCTTATCAAGGGACATATGTATAGGGAGACTAATTGTCGTGCCGATGGATTAGCTAACTATTCGTTTGATTTACTTTTAGGCTTTCATATGTTTCATTCGTTTTTAGATGTTGTTAACACAATTGTATTCGAAGATTTGATTAGGATTGCGCGTCCAAGAGACATTCGCGTCTAGTCGCTTATTTTACATTTATTTGAATAAATAGTAGTAAGACATTTTCGTTTGGAGTTATCCACGAGGGAAACTGTCCGAACACTAGTACTTGATTTAATATATGGTGACCGTTGAAAAAAATAGTGAGAGTCTTTGTCTCCCATCTCCCTAAAAGAAAAATAATATCTACATAAAAATATACTTGTTTAATAGTTTAGCATATCTTAAGAAAATATGAATTTGACTTGAGTAACTTTTTGTTAATTAGTGTTTTACAAAACTATTATTTTTATAAGGTTACAAGAAAATACAAGGTCAAAAGTAAAAACATTATTGTAATCATTATAGTAATCATTATAGTTATTCTTAACATATAAACTGTAGTTAACCATTAAAAAATTAGACGATGTAAAAAAAAACTTTTGACCAAGTTTAATAGATAAGTAATCATTATAGTTATTATTAACATATAAATATATATATATGTATATATATATATATGTGTGTTTTATAATTAACTAAATAATGTATTTTATTTTCACTGAAATGCATTATATATTAAAATTGTAACATAAATTTTTTGTTTTGTTTTTTTATATATAAGAGGTTAATACTTTAGAAAAGTTCTATCTGAATGTTCTTCTTAATGCTTAATGTTTTGTCATATAAATTTGATTTGATAATAAAGCTTTTATATATGATGAATTAACCTGGCCATGACCATTGTCCCTTTTTTTTTATAACGGTGAGCATGGCCCTGCCTAGACTCTTTTGTCTCAATTCATTTCTTGGCTCCACCACCTAGGTCTCTTTGGTGGCTCCACGTAATGGGGAAAAGGCAAGCTTTATCAACCAGGTATTTGAGTTTTTTTAATAGTTTATTTAGAATATTTGTGAAACAAAAAAATCCAAGAGTTAGGTTCTCTTTACTTTATCAACCAGGTATTTGAATTTTTTTAATAGTTCTTCTGAATTGATTTTTAATGCTAGTGAGTCGACATAAAAGGAAAACACTGTATAAAATCTTAACTCTTAAGGAAAAAGAAGAAGATCACGTCTGTTCTTATTTTCATTAAAAAATTCTGATCAAAAATTTTGTAATTAAATGTTTTGTTCTTTTCCCCCTAATATTTTAAACGACAATTTTATTATTCTTATTAAAAAAATTTAATTTTAAAAGACAAAGAAAATAAATCTCCACATATCTTAGATCAAATTAAATGATAAGACTCTCTGTACATATTTGATTAAATCACAATTTTTTTTTTCTTATCAAAATATTTTGCATATTTATAGCTTATTTCAAGTAATTTAATATAATAATTTATTTTCACTTGAAAACACATTTACTTGTTTGATATATCTCATACGTATTTAATCAACTTCACCAAACCCATCAATATTATTGTTTATTTATAGATTTTGAATGGAAAAAGTGTTCAAAGTTAAAATTAGGCCTGGGCATATTTCCTTAAACCGAAAACGGAACCCGAAACCAACCCGAAAAAATTGGGTTCGGTTCGGTTTCGGTTTATGGTCAAAAGCCGTTCGGTTTCCATAGGGTTCGGATTTCGGGTTAGGGTTCGGTTTCGGGTTTACCCGAATTATCCAAATTTATTATTATTTTTTTTAATTTTTTTTTTCTGGTCGAATTCGAAATTTTTATATTATATACAAAAATTGGTGGGTTATTTAGGATTATGTTCGGTTTATTCGGGTAATTTTCGGTTTATTTTTGGGTAATTAGGGTTTTTTGGTTTATTCTGGTAATTTTCGGGTAATTTTTGGATTATTTTAGGGTAATTCAGGTTTTTCTGTTTATTCGGGTTTTTCGGGTTCAAAAAATGAAATTAACTGAATCTGAATAAATTTCGGCTAATTTCTGTTTTCAATTCCAAAACCGAAAACCGAACCGAACCCGACCCTAATCGAACCGAATCCGAACCAAATTTTTACAAAACCCGAATGGTTTATAGATTCATAAACCCGAAAATCCGAAAACCAAATTACCCAAACCGAAAACCGATCGGTTAACCGAATGCCCATACCTAGTTAAAATCACATCTACCTTGTTGCAGTAGCTTTGAGTTAATATTCTATCGTTTTTAAATTTAATATTGAAATAATTTTAACCACTATATTCAGTATAGATTTGTGAGAAGCTTAACCTACCATCAGTAATATAATTCCTTCTAAAAACGCTAAATAAAAAGACTCGAAAATTAGATTATATGAACAAGTTCTTGCTAATACAAATCTCGCAAGAAAGATTATAATTTGAAATGTAAAACGAAAAAGAGAAGAATAAATATTAAATTTTTCTATATTCTTATATACATAATACTTATATAGTTTGATTAAGTACAGTTGCACATATTACTAGCTTGATTATGAAATATTCTTTCTTTCCGCAAAATACAATATAAAAGAGAAGAACATATACGCATTTCTTTGAATTTTTTTTAAATGATATTATCCGGATATTTTAGCTACAAATCTAAACCGTTGAAGAAAAAAGATCACGTTTAACAGATAATCTCCTTATTTAAAATTAAAAGAAAATTCGAATACATTTTTTTGTTAATTTTCAAATATCTAAGAAGTATTTATTTTGGGTTAATTAGGTGTATAATAATAGTTTTAGAGATCATTATTAGGTGTATAACATGACCTAAATAGAATTTAGGTAAATAACACTCATTTAAATAGAATTGAATAAAATACCCTTAATGATCTAATTAGTTATAAATAGTTGGCTATTATGTTGCTTAAAATAGTTGACAATATGTAAATTAAAATAGTTGACTATGTAAAACATTGTCTAAGTAAATGTGTGTTTGCTATTTTAATTATAATATAGTTCACTTTGTGATTAATTCACTATGCTTATAATTGACTATTTATGCATGTATAGTCAGCTATTCGGTTCTTTCTAACATTTATCTACAAATAGTCAACTATCATTTCAAAACATAGATGACTATGTAAAACATTGTTTATGTAAAAGAGTGTTTGCTATTATAATTATAATATAGTTCACTTTATGATTAATTCACTATGATTATAGTTAGTTACTTATGCATGCATAGTCAGCTATCAATTTTTTTTTTCAATATTTATTTGCGAATAGCCAACTATCAGAGATTAAAATATAGTTAACTATTTATGTTGTAACTGAAAAATAAGGTTAAAATGGTCATTTTAGATATGCTCAATGATATTTACCTAATTATAATTTAGATTATGTTAGATACTTAATTATTGGTGCAATGAGTATTATTAGTGCTAATTTCCCTATTTATTTTTTTGTATAGCATTCGGCAAATTTTATTTGCTTCTCAAATATTTTAATAGCGAAAATATCTATACCTTGAAGAACATCATTTCGTAAGTTTTTGCCTTTTTTTTTGAGAAAATTACAAGTAGTACCACTTGTATATCCAATTTTCATGTCATCTACGGATCTACCATATTTCTAAACTCCTTATTAAATCTACCACATATCTATTTGAAAAGACAATTTTACCCACTTATTTTCTTCTTTCTCTTCTCCTTCTCCTTTTTTCTCTTTTTCCTTATCTCTCTTTCTCTCTTTCTCAATACGGAAATGGAGATGGTTCCGGAGATGATGCCGGAGATGATGATTGATGGCGGCAACGGAGACGATGATCGTGGACGGCGACGGAGACAATGGATGACAATGATGGTCGTAGATGATCGTGAACGATGCGGTGGCAACGACGGAGATGGAGACGATGGTTGTAGACAAGATGACGACGGTGGACACGATGACAACGACTACGACGACGGTGGCCAAGACAGAGACTGAGACAATGTCGTGGATAAGACGACGACGGTGGACACGACAACGACGGTGGTTATAACATCCCAACCGCTCCTCCCATGGGCCTCCGTCCACTCTCAGACCCGTGGGCCGACTATGTTCGACGGTCGGTGCGTTAGTCCGGGAGGCTCGGAAGTCATGTTTACTGACCCTGCAAATCACCACGCGATCTTTTCTCGTGTTTTGACCTCACTCACACGATACTGAAAATCACTTCCCAGTAGGTTACCCATCCGGAAACTACTCCAGCTTAAGCACGCTTAACTCTGGAGTTCTCTCAAGACCTGTGATCGAAAAGATAAGTGCACTTTGGTGATATAGGTAGCCAAATCAATTCTTTTAAGCCTCTCCGCATATACAGCATATACCATATATGCCCTGAAACCGGGGTGTCACAGTGGTCATAGATAAAAAACGGAAACAACGACGGTGGCCACAACGCTGACAGAGAAGATGGTCATGGACAAAACGTCGACGGTGGACACGACGGCAAGGGTGACGGTGGCCGTGAACACACCGGCGACGATGGGCAAAGACAAAGACGATGATGGTAGGTGTAAATGGAATCGGTGGACAACATTGTTTCGTGGACGAAATGTTAATAGATAGTTGATGATCAAAGACAATTGTGTCAATTGACACTCATTAAAAGACAAAATGTGGTACTCAAATATAAGAAAATTCAAATTGTGGCAGATTTTGTAAAGTTTTTTTAAAAAGTGGTATAGACTAAAATATTTTCCTTTTTTTTCAAGTTTTGTAGGATTGTTTTTGTTTTTGTTTTTGTTTATATTTGTGAAATGCGAAAATAAATTAGCAAAGAGAATTAGAAGACTCACTTAGTCAAGAAACTATAAGATCCAACGATTAATTGTTTCACCGACACCACGGCTTACCGTTCTGTTTCTTTTTTTATTTATTTAAAACTTTCTGATTAATATCTCAAATAAATTGTTTTGTTTTCTTTTCCCTATTATTTTAGATTAGAATTTATATTCTTACTATAAAATTTTATTTGCAAAGATACAAAAACAAATCTCCACATATATTAGGTCAAATCAACTGATAAGACTTTCAATATATATTGAATTACGTCATTCTTAACCTATTTTTTGTTTTCTTCTTGCCAAAATATCTTTGCATATTTCAAATATTGTTTCCTAATAAATTCATGTAAAAATTTGTTTTTGACTTGTAAACACACCTATTTGTTTGATTTGTCGTTAAGTATTTTTATTACCTTCACGAAATCCATCTGTTTTATAATTTTTTTGGTTCTTTTTTTAGTGGGGTCAAATTTCTTCTATATTATTGTGAAATGCGATGATAAATTGTCAAAGTGAATTACGACAAAAAAAAAAAAAATTGTCAAAGTGAATTACAAGACTTAATCAAGAAACAATAATGTTGTAAAAGAAGTATAGGGTATCCCTGGGTTTGTAAATATTAGTCGACACTCGACATGTGAGATTTTATGGTCGGAAGTCGGAACAATCTTTTACAATCAAAGTCTCTCAACCGTTTATGCTTTCCAGGTTTATTTTGGACCTTGGATTCTTGGCCCAATAATAACTAGGACTGGATATCAAAATCAGAAAGTTTTCGAAATATGAAATTTTGCAGGATCAAAAATAGAATTTTTGGTATACACTACACATACATATTTTCTCTGGTCTACCATGTATATATTTGACCCCCAAGTTCCAAAATATTTACATATACAGAGGAAAAAAATAGAATTTTTGGTATACACATACATATCTTCTCTGGTCTACATGGCTACATTAACCTTAAACACAGAGCAAAATTTACATGTAAGCTATCTGGTTATCTTCAAAAATATGTTTTGCTAAGGAGGACTGATCCTTTCTAACTCCACAATGGCGATGTATCGGTCATAATATTGCACATTATCCCAACTCCCAAGTAATGTCTCTAGAGCCAGTACTTGATTCATTCTTCCAAACTTGTTGGTTGGTTCTCTTGATCATCAGGTTCCTTGCTACCACTTGTGTGGCTGACATTCACCTGTGATGTTGTTTGATTCTATAAGAAGATGAAGAGAAACAAATATTTGGTTAGCATCTGCTCAAGACCAACAAACTGGCCATAAGGAATCATGTATCCCGGAAATTGAGGTTGGTTCCACACCGGGCTAAGCTGCTGACTTGTTGTGATATGGATTTTGGATGGGTCCAAAGTTGGAAAAGGGTAGCGAGGAGCCATATGAGCTTGTCTAGGAAAAGGCGGTGCGTCAGGAAAAGGTATGTGATGTGGTGTAAGTTTTAACATCTTAATAACCTTCATGCAAGTGCACAACAATCACAATTAATATAGATAAGTGATCGAATCCACGAGGACATATTAAGCACAATTAATATAGAACAAAATATGGATTGATCGTTTGTGTGATTGTGAAATAACACGGTAATGATATGAAATAAAGACAAAAATCAATGGGTGAAAAACGTTAGGACTTAGGTAATTCGCAGAGAATCATGCATCAATAATGACTCTCTAGGATATTTATGACTGTCTAGAACTTAAAACACGAAGGTATAGTTTTTTCACTTTCGTGACTCACACCACTTTATTTTAACACCCTAACAAACTCAAATTTCGATGGTTATTACAAAATGAAAACATGCGTTATAGGTTAAGTTCTAATAAATTTCAGCAAACTCCTTAACTAACCTTACGAATTGTTAAGACGCTCGGCTCATCGAGTACTAGTTCAAGCAATATACAAACTTTTGGACAATATATTAACCTAAGATCAGATTGCTAAATGAGCGGTAAAGAAATCATGCCTAGAGTGCTAGTAAAGATAAAGACTCTATTGGTATCCCTAAACAATCATCAATCAATTATCGAATTATGAAACTCATTCAAAACCTAAAACCTAACAAGTAGATTACTCAGACATGGTGCACGAAAAACATCAAATAGATGATGAATTCATGATAAATAAACTTTATTAAAAGAGTAAAGGATAGAAGATTCTTCTCTATATCGAAGTACAAAGCGAGATCATCCACCAGAAGCTCTAAAAACACAAGTCTATGATGAATCCCCAAAGGGAGGTGTGGTGGCTGTTCTCTATAAATAAAACCCTTATTACTTTTGGCACAGCCCAAAACAAGAGGCTAAAAACAATTATATATAGGTCTAGGGTCTTCTACGGCTTTGGTGTGGGCAAAAACGACTTTTCGGTTGAACTGCGCCTAACACTGGACACTCACACCGGACAGAATCATGTGTCCGGTGTCTGGGCCAAAATTTCCTTGGAAAGGCTTCATAAGTTTTGGCCACGGACGGGATTGTGTGTCCAAGGTCGTTACCGGTATTCTGCATTTGCTTCATTTTAGAGATAGTTTGACATGTCTTCAGTAAATCCAGTGTATCTCCTTGCTCACAACTCCAAATGAGATAATTACAACTCCGTTAGAAAGCTGAATCAAATATCTTACACGCAGAGAAGTTTCATCAAATTCCATGTTGGTTTGATCCTCCGTATGTAGCTAAACTTTAGACTCTTCAATTCTGTCCTACTTGATAAAATGTGATAACTTGAGAAATCTTGGGCTTGAACTAAGTCTTTGGCTTGTTGAACTTGCTATAGCTTGGATTACACCTCTTTTAGCTCTTTTTACTTCATTTTGATGATTTTCCCTATTAAGACTCTAAAACTACGAATACGAGGAAACTTACCACTTTTGGTGTAAAACTTTATTAAACTATTTAGAAAATGCATTGAAATAGATAGTAATATAGGTAAAATATAGACTATATCAACTCCCCCATACTTAAACCTTGCTTGTCCTCAAGCAAAATCCAAGAATATAAAAAAGGTTTGAAAATACGGGAACTTACAAATTCTGATAAACATAGCGTCGACATCATGATTCTCGATCAGTTTAAGGTCATCCTCATCATACGCCATTCATAACTTTCGCAGCCTGATCCAAAATTTAAATAACAATCTTACAAAGTCTCAACGACACTTCTATTCACTCTAAGTATGGAGTATCTCATCAAGGAATCGTTAGGTAAACACCTAGGTAAAAAATGATAATTTAATTGGTGAGGCTAAAAGTGTTTAGGGTTACCATATTCTCCGGGAGATGCGAGATATTATGCAAAACTGCAAGAGAGAACATACCTATTGATGTCCACAGTCCTAACCACTTCGATGCCTTTCTCTCCTAGACTTAGATCTTTCTCCGAGAATCACCGTAAGTCAATGTAAATCACACCATCTTTTACACTACTCCACGTCGTTCCTTTGGGATGTTTCCTTGGCCTTGGACTCATTTATGAACACATTTTCCATTCCCATTTATCCTTCTTTTTTTTTATGATGGGGGAAACGTCCTTAATAACATGAGTCAAATAGAGGCACGAATTTGTTACCATTGTTTGCTGATCCCAAAGATTTGCCATGCTCTAAATATTATTTTCTTTGTACTCCACCAACTTTTATAACCGCCGGATCTCTAATGGTTAGAACTGCGTCGATCCTCTTTCTCTCCGACGTTTTTGCACATATCTGCATATAGGACATTGATATGTTAGTATTTTGGTGTCTTTTACGCTTTGTTTCTTTAGTCTTTTTGGTTCTTTCTAGTTTATTTTGTGTCTTTTCAGGTTCTAGGAGGCCCTCGAGCATAGATTAGAGTCCGTGAGGGTCATTGGAGCAAAAAGGGACTAATCTGGAGGAAAGACAGTGATTTTCATAAATCGAGCACCTGCTCGGTTTGGAGCGAGCACCTGCTCGCCTGAAGACCCAAGGAAGTCGAAGTCTCTGGAATCCGGACCGACCGGTCCGGATGAGAGGACCGACCGGTCCACACTCGAAGACCCGAAGCCAAAAGTCTCTGGAATCCGGACCGACCGGTCCGAATTGTAAGACCGACCGATCCCAGACCCGAAGACATGCCTCGTGCTGACACGGACCGACCGGTCTGACATCAGACCGACCGGTCGGGCTCCAAGAACCAAGTTGCCCTAAAATTTCCTTATAAATAAGTTGTAGCCACTTTCCAAGTGGGAAGTTCTATTTTTTTCTTCTGAGATATTTTTCCCTGAGACTACTTGTTTCCATTGTTGAGATCCTTTCAAGGTGTTTTTCATTTCCAAGGATTTTGATTGTAAGAATTGGAGGATCATCCACAACTTGAGAAGATTTCTTAAACCCTATTCTCTTATTTTATCATGATGCTTTCTTCTCATTTGATTGCTGTGATTTTGTCCTCCATGACTGAGTAGTCTCATTGCTAGATTAGGGAAATTCAATGGTGGATTAGGATGATAGTGACTGAGCCAAATAGGAAATGTTATCTTTTGTCTTCATCAATCGGGATTCATACTGCTTAGGCTAATTTGATCACCTAGTCTATGATTTTAGGATTAACTTATTCACGAAAGTGCTCTAGGTTGCTAGATAAACCATTGATGAGCAATCGGTGTGTAACCAACGACAGTTGATTGTTACCATCGATTGTGAACAAATCGAACCAAATTGTTAATGCTTATCTTCATTTCTGAATTCGAACGACAGTTTATGCATTTAGGATGCTAGATAAAGTTATTGATGCATCACGACAGTGAGGCAATATTACATTCATGTTCGAGTTCTAGATTGCGCTAAATTGAATCCTGAATAGATTGCTCAGTCCATAATCCGAAACCACCGGCGAATGACTATAATCTAGTGCCTTTATCTTATTGAATTTACATCATTTTTAGTTGCTATTTCATTCATTAATTCGTCACAAACAAATTCCCATTTTATCTTAGCTTTAAACGATAATCCATATTTTCATAGTGTGACCGTGGTCCCTGAGGATTCGATACCTAAAATACTACTGCTTTTGTCTGTGCACTTGCGGATACTATTTAGGTTTAAAACTTCACGTATCAAGTTTTTGGCGCCGTTGCCGGGGACCAATTGCGTTGCCTTTGAATTTCGATTTAGTTTATAGTCTAAGAATTTATTTTTGCTAATTTTGTTTTCTTTTGTTTGTATTCGGTGTGTTTCAGGTGCATGACCAGTAGAAGAACAAGAAGAAACATCACCGAATCCTTAATCAACGTTTCGAACGAAGAGTTAGCACGTATTGAACGAGAAAACCGTCGGCGAAGAAACTCACCGAATCCGGATAATATGGCTAATCAGGAGGAGATGAATGCTCAGTTGCAAGTGCTAAGGGATCAGATTACTCAATTGCAAAGAAATCAACCACATGCCCCTCCAGCACAGCCGAGTATAGGGGATACGGATAATCCCCATGCCTTCTATCAGAACCGTTCCGCCATTGTGATTCCAACTATTCAGAGGCAGGATTATGAGATCAAGCCTCAGATGATATCTCTGGTGAAACAACACTTGTTCCATGGATTACCGGCTGAAATACCGATGGATCACATTGAGAATTTCGAGGAAATCTGCACTACTACGGGGTCTAATGGAGTGCCGAGTGAATTTCTGAAGTGCAAGCTGTTTCCGTTCTCACTCTCGGATAAGGCTTCTAGATGGTTGAAGTCTTTACCGGTTGGTTCTTTGAAGACTTGGGACGAAGTTAGAGCTGCATTTTTGGACCACTTCTACACCAAGTCCAAAACTGCGTCTTTGAGGAACAAGATTTCTTTGTTTCGACAACATTCTGGTGAAGCTTTCTGTGAAGCTTGGGAGAGACTCAAGGAATACCGTAGGGAATGTCCTCATCACGGTTTCAAAGATGAGCAGATTCTTGGAATTTTCTACGATGGAGTTGAGTGGGACTATAGGAATGCTCTTAACGCTGCAAGTAACGGGGACTTCATGACCAAGACAAGGGATGGAGCCTTTGAGCTAATTGAGAACCTCGCTGCGAGTTCCAATAACAAAGCTCCCGAGTATGATAGGACTAAGAAGGTCGATAATGTTGACACTCAGAAAATGGACGAGTTGACGGCAAAGGTTAATCTGCTTCTTCGTGAGAATCAAAGGTCGGTAAAGCTTGTGGAAGAGAATGAGGGAACTCTTATCCCTCAAGAGTTTGAGGATGATGAAGATGCTGGAGTTCAAGAGGTTAACTTCGTGACTGGCCAAGGATATCAAAACAGCGGTTTTAATTCCAACTATCGAACCCATCCTAACCTCTCTTACCGAAGCACTAATGTTGAGAACCCACAAGATCAGGTTTACCCGCTGCAAGCAAGTGCGAATCAGAGCAGACAAGGACAAGGATATAAGAAGTTCTATCCTAGTAACACTCAAGGGAAGCAATACGTCCCTAACCAGAACCAACAACAATTCACTCCGCAACCGCAAGCTACTACCGCACCTACCTCTCAAGACGAGTTGAAGAGTCTCATGCAGCAGCTGATGGTCAATCAACAAAAGGCATCTACAGAGATAAACACAAGGGTGGAGCATATGTATAATGATCTAAACGCAAAGTACGAAGCTGTCACCGCGCACGTTAAGAAACTTGATACTCAAGTAGCTCAAACCGCTGAAGCTATCAAAAGACCAGCTGGGTCTCTTCCGGGACATGGTGAAGTTAATCCTAGGAAGGAGTATCAAGTTAATGCTGTTGAGTTGAGGAGTGGAAGGAAGATGGTACCGCCTACGATTACAAGCTCTCAAGTGAAGGCTAAGGAGAAGTTACCCGAGCATCAAGCTCATGAGGGTGGTTTATTGGAAGAAGATATGAATGAGGAGGTTGAAACAAGCTCAAGAGCACCTCGAGTTTCTGTCCAAGTCGATTCTGCGAAAAATTTTAGTGAGCACCTGCTCACTCCTACCGAGCACCTGCTCAGTCGAGATGCTTCCAAGAAAACTTCCGAAATTCCGTCCGAGCGAATTTATGTACCAAAGGTCCCTTACCCAGTACCCCCAAGGAAGTCTAGAAGGGATTTGGAGAATGCTAAGTGTAAGGAAATGCTTAAGGATATCACGGTAAAGCTTCCTTTAACCGATGCCGTTCAAATGATTCCTTCACTCAAGAGGTACATGAAAGAGCTAGTCGCTGGAAAAGTCGTTGAGGATGAGAATGTGATGATGGTTTCCAAGGAATGTAGCGCCATACTTCAGAGTAAGGTGTTGACAAAGAAGGGTGATCCGGGAAGATTTGTGATCTCCGTGAAGATTGGGCCTTGCACGTTTGCATGCTCATTGGTTGATTTGGGTTCCAGCGTTAATTTAATGCCTTATTCAGTTGCTAAACGTTTAGGTTTAACTCATTTCAAACCAACTAAGATCTCTTTGGTTTTTGCAGACCGGTCTACAAAACTTCCTATAGGTATTATCGAGGATTTGCACGTCCCCATAGGGGACACTCTTATCCCAGCTGATTTCGTGGTTTTGGAGCTCGATGAGGAACCGAGAAACCCGCTGATTTTGGGCAGAGCCTTCCTTAACACGGCGCGCGCTATCATTGATGTCGAACAAGGCATAGTGGACCTCCGTCTAGGAGATATGGTGGTTCGATTCGAGATGAGCAAGCTCCTCAAGAGACCAATGATAGATGGGCAGACATTTGTTGTCCATAACGGGTCAGAGTTATTAGAGGATGACGTTGAAGAGATTTTAGCAAAGGATCCGCTTGAAGTCGAGTTAACTAAAGCCGAAGGAAAACATGGTTTTCTGAGCAGAGACGCCCAAGAATTTGCTAAGTTTCTGGATTCTAACACCAAGATGGATAAGGGAGTGGAGTTTCTAAGTTTGGAAGATGATACGAGAATCGAAGAAAACCGAGCACCTGCTCAGTCTACTGTTCACAGTTCTTGGAGCGAGCTGAAAGCTCCAAAGCTGGAATTGAAGACCCTCCCAGCAGGGCTCAGGTACGCATTTCTCGGTCCTAACTCTACTTATCCCGTTATAGTGAATGCTGAACTGAACAATGTTGAGATTACCTTACTTTTGTGTGAATTAAGGAAGTATAGGAAAGCTCTAGGATATTCACTTGATGATATTGCTGGGATATCCCCTGATTTATGCATGCACATAATACATCTAGAAGATGAATCTATGACCTCTGTCGAGCATCAGAGACGGTTAAATCCGAATCTCAAGGATGTCGTCAAGAAAGAGATAATGAAACTTCTAGATGCTGGGGTGATTTATGCTATATCTGACAGTAAGTGGGTCAGTCCTGTGCATGTTGTGCCAAAGAAAGGAGGTATCACGGTAATTAAAAACGATAGAAACGAATTGATACCAACTAGAACAGTAACTGGACATAGGATGTGTATAGATTATCGGAAATTGAATGTTGCTACTCGCAAGGATCATTTTCCTTTACCATTTATCGATCAGATGCTTGAGCGTTTAGCTAACCATCCTTACTACTGTTTCTTAGATGGTTATTCAGGTTTCTTTCAGATTCCTATCCACCCAGAGGACCAAGAGAAGACGACGTTCACATGCCCCTACGGCACTTTCGCGTATAGACGCATGCCTTTCGGTTTGTGTAACGCTCCAGCAACGTTTCAACGTTGTATGATGTCCATTTTTACTGATCTTATTGAGGATATTATGGAAGTTTTTATGGATGACTTCTCTGTGTATGGGAGTTCTTTTTCTGTTTGTTTGTCTAATCTGTGCATGGTGTTGCAAAGGTGCGAGGAGAAGCATCTTGTTCTAAATTGGGAAAAGTGTCACTTCATGGTCCGTGATGGGATAATTCTTGGGCACCGGATTTCAGAAAAAGGGATCGAGGTCGACAAGGCTAAGATAGAAGTGATGATGGCATTGCAACCGCCTACTACGGTAAAGGGTATCCGAAGCTTTCTAGGACACGCTGGGTTCTATCGTCGGTTCATCAAGGATTTCTCCAACATTGCTAGACCCCTCACTAGATTGCTTTGTCAAGAGGTGAAGTTTGACTTCAATAGTGACTGTTTGGCGGCGTTTCATACTATTAAGGATGCCTTGGTTAGTGCGCCAATAGTACAACCACCGGATTGGGAATTACCTTTTGAAGTCATGACTGATGCGAGTGATTTCGCTGTGGGAGCTGTTCTGGGTCAAAGGAAAGACAAGAAGCTCCATGTGATATATTATGCTAGTCGGACTATGGATGATGCTCAATGCCGGTATGCAACTACCGAGAAGGAGCTATTAGCAATTGTATTTGCTTTTGAGAAGTTCAGGTCATACCTCGTCGGATCTAAGGTGTTGTTCACACCGATCATGCTGCATTGAAGTATTTGCTAACCAAGAAGGATGCTAAGCCTAGATTATTGAGGTGGATTCTATTGCTTCAAGAGTTCGATCTTGAGATTCGGGACAAGAAAGGGTCCGAAAATAGAGTTGCGGATCATTTAAGTAGGCTACACATTGAAGATGAAACGCCAATGGATGATAGTCTGCCGGATGAGCATATCTCTGCGATTGAAATCTACGATAATTTCCGAGCACCTGCTCAGTCAGAATTCTGCGGTATCATTCAGAATGCCCACTCTTCGAGTTTCCCTTGGTTTGCTAAGTTCGCTAACTTCCTTGCTGCTGAAAAAGTTCCTGAGAACCTAAAAGGAAGTGAGCGAAAGAAGTTCTTCCGCGATATTAGGCGCTACTTTTGGGATGAGCCGTACTTGTACAAGCATTGTTCGGATGGGCTCTATAGAAGATGCGTGTCAGAGGCTGAAATACCTGGGATTTTGCAACGTTGTCACAGTTCATCTTATGCTGGGCATTTCGCCACATTCAAGACGGTTTCGAAAGTGTTACAAGCCGGTTTTTGGTGGCCAACGATGTTCCAGGATGCGAACAGATTCGTGTCTAAGTGTGATGCCTGTCAGAGGCAAGGCAACATCAGTAAACGCAATGAGATGCCTCAAAACTTCATTCTGGAAGTAGAGGTCTTTGATGTTTGGGGAATAGACTTTATGGTACCTTTCCCATCCTCCTATGGAAATGAGTACATCTTAGTGGCTGTTGATTACGTGTCCAAATGGGTTGAAGCCATTGCTTCCCCAACAAATGATGCCGCTGTGGTTTTAAAGATGTTCAAGACCATAATATTCCCCCGGTTTGGAGTCCCCCGAGTGGTGATAAGTGATGGAGGGACTCATTTCATCAACAAGGTTTTTGAGAACCTTCTACGGAAGCATGGCGTAAAGCATAAGGTTGCAACAGCTTATCACCCGCAAACTAGTGGTCAAGTTGAGATTAGCAACAGAGAAATCAAGAGTATCCTACAAAAGATAGTAGGAACCACTAGAAAAGACTGGGCCGCCAAGTTGGACGATGCAATATGGGCCTATAGGACTGCCTACAAAACTCCGTTGGGGACAACGCCTTTTCATCTGGTGTATGGGAAGGCATGCCACCTCCCGGTAGAACTTGAGTACAAGGCGGCATGGGCTGTTAAAATGCTCAACTTCGACATTCTTAGTGCAGCCGAGAGGAGGTCTATGCAGATCCACGAGTTAGAGGAGATTAGGCATCTAGCCTATGATAGCTCGAGGATCTATAAGGAGCGAACCAAATCTTATCACGACAAGAGGATTATTCCCCGTAACTTTGCTCCTAACGACAAAGTCTTGTTGTTTAACTCGCGCCTCATATTGTTTCAGGGCAAGCTCAAATCAAGATGGTCAGGACCGTTTACGATCAAAGAAGTGAGACCATATGGAGCTATAGTGTTGCTGGATACTAAAGGAGGAGAGTTTGTTGTGAATGACCAGCGAGTCAAGCCGTATCTCGCCGACACATGCGTCGAAGAAGGTGGATCAATTCCCCTTAGCGATCCTCCTCAAGCTTAAATGCTTTACAAAGTCGAGCTAACGACTCTAAACAAGCGCTCGATGGGAGGCAACCCATCGGTAAGGTTTTTCGTACATAATTTAGTTTTAAATTCCTTTTATCACTAACATTTTACTTGTGTTTTCAGTATTTGAATTCTAAAAAAATGGTGAAGGAATCTCTTTTGAGCACCTGCTCAGTTTCGGAAAAAGCCCGGATTAAGTCTCTGGAAATGAGACCGGTCGATCCCATAGAGAGACCGGTCGATCCAGAGCAGTCAAGAGACTCGGCCAAGTCTCTGGAAATGAGACCGGTCGATCCCCCAGGACGACCGGTCGATCCAGAGCAGACGATGGACCGATCGTTCCGAATGCCGGACCGACCGTTCTCATGCGCGGATCAACACACGATACGTCTCTGGAAATGAGACCGACCGATCCAGTATCGGGACCGGTCGGTCCCGTACCCGGACACCTATTCCAAGTTTCCTTTTCCTTTAAAAAAAAAAAATAAAATAAAAAAATAAAAAAACCATTTAAAAACCTAAATTTTACTAACTTCTTCTTCTTCCCTATTTTGTAGCCGCTCACTTCCTCCCCCTCACACGATCAAGCTATCCCTCTCACCAATCTCTTCATCAAGCTTCAATCCTCATCAATCTCCATCGTCCACCACCGAGACTTCTACTCGCTCAACACCAAGTTCCTCACCGTCGCTCGTCTCTCTCAACGATCTTTAACAACACCACCAAGGATGCGATTCGGGAACAAGGATAAGGGCAAGGGTATTGCCACATCCTCCACTGCTCGGAGACCCGTAACCTATCCGTGGCCTCGCCCCGAAGAGACTCCGATTGACATTGACACCGCCGAACTCCCACCTTCTTCAGCAACCGCAAGGGACGAAATCGACGCTTTCAACTACAACAAACTTTTGGCCTTAACGCTCGAGCCAACTAGGTTCTTGTGTAACCAAACATTGACTGAGCTTGGCTTAAAAGAGCAAGTCCATAGCATCCTTCTGCACGCTCGTTGCATGTGTTTCGCTTTAGAAGAAGACGTGCTTTACCCAGATTTGACAAGACAATGCCTCGCGACCGCCACTCTCAGGTATGCAAATCCGGAGTCACCGTCCCTTGAAGAGGCTACATTCTCGTTCTTTGCTGGAGGAACGAGATACGAGATTCCAATGATTGACTTTTGCAACGTCTACGGTTTTCACACGACCGATACGAGGCTAGAAAGCCCCAGGAGACTTAAGGAATCAAAGACGTTCTGGAACGTCATAACTTCGGGAACGTACTCAAGCAACTCTGCAAGTCAAAACCGGCTCCGTCATCCCGCTCTCCGCATTGTTGCGCGACTTCTAAGCAACATGCTCTTCGACCGACCCGTAGGTAACAAAGTGCATAATGATGAGTTGATGCTTTTGTTTTTGGGTGTTGGTAATATTGTAGGAGATGGAGACTTAGCGCAATTTGAGCACTACCGTTATAATTTGGGCATCCGGTTTGCCGAGACATTATGCGCAATCAAGGCTCAACCTGCTTCAACCGCTAGTGGCCCTCGTGTTGAGCGCATTGGAAGCTTGCTCACGTCACTATTTCGCCACCTTAGATTGGACTTATCCAAGGCTTCCTGCGTCGACGAAGTTTCACGTGTGGATATGCAGCATTTGCTAAACTCAAAGATTATCGTTAAGCCGAGTGCTTATCAGTTCATTGCTGCAAATGGAGAACCTAACTTCATCATGCTTCCATGCCCCCTCCTCACACAGCTCAACACGGGGGAGGACCTTGCGTTCCAGCCACCTCTGGAGTACCTCGTGCCAAACCCGAGCCGTTCTTCTTCAGCCGCAAGACCGAGCACCTGCTCGCGCAGAAGTACATCCAGACCGAGCACCTGCTCGATTTCTCAAACCGGAGAAGCTGACCCATCCATTCCGCGCCTAACATACCACACCGTTCCCCAAGGTGAGTTTGACCTCCCACACATCGCTGATGATGCTGACAGTGGTGAATATAGGCGATGGATGATCCAAGCAACGAAGAAGAACAACAGCCTAATGCAAAGGATTATGGAGAAGCTCTCAAAAGGATGTTGTCACGCTACAGTAGCAAGAGATGCTCAGCCGGTCCCTTCAAGCTCTACCTCCGGTTCGGGTCAACCATTGGAAAGGAAGAGGAGGAGAACGCGCGGCGAAGGAGGCGATGAAGCCTCTACTCGGTGATATCTCTTTCACCCTCCACTATCATTGTTTTATCCGTTTCTTTTATTTATCTATGTTTTGTGTTCACTAGTTTCTTGTGTCACCATTCTCTTGAACTTTTACACACCGGAGACGGTGTGATTTAAGTTCGGGGGAGCGGTTAGTTATTTGAATTTTCAATGAGTCGGATTTTTAATTGTTATGCCCTCGTAAAAAAAAAAAAAAAAAAAAAAAAGAATTTCTAGGATTGCATCTGCATTTTTGCATAGGGGACAATGATGAAATTTCCTTGTAAAGTCTCATTTTAGGATTTAATGATATGCCCTTGTTAGAACTTTTTCGATGCATTAACAATCATGAAGTAGAGGCTCATCCATACTTGGATCTTATTTCTTTGAAAGTCCCATCTCATTAGAAACTTGCATGATCTAGATTCGACTCTATCAATTTGAACTTAATCCTGACTACTCTCTCTCACACTTGGACTTTGAATCATAACCATGGATAAACACTTGACATTCAAATCATGTTTGCCTTATTTTTACCACTCTTAACTTGATTTGAATGGCTATCTCGATCTAAGTTCATCTTTTAGATGAGGATAGTACCACACCTTTTAAACCCGACCATTTTGTTCAAGCCCTTGCATATGTTCTTTGAGTGAGGCCTTTTTCTTTGTGTTGCATTGGCAAAATCTTGCAAGCATTAGAGACGACAAGGCAAAGTTTCCAATAGACTAGTTTCTTGTGTCTAAGACTAGTCTTAGGTGGGGAATGAAACCGAAATGGTTAAATGCTTATTTGAATATCTTTGGGTTTGTGGTTGAGTGTGAAAAGAAAGAAAATAAAGAAAAGGAGAAGAAAGAATAAGTTCTAGGGAAAGGAATTAAAAGGACCAGTATATAGCTCTAAGTGTTTGAAAAGAAAACGGCATTCTCCTAGAATAAAATCAAAAGAGAAGAAAATATGTTAGAGAATGCTAAGATAGAAAGAGCTAGTGCAATGAAAAGAGTATTCCCTAGGATTTTGATCGAAAAGGAAAGAGTAAGGTTGAGAAAGATTTGAAAGAAAAATTTAGCCAAAAGGGCTAGTGGTTAAACATGGGATAGTGAGAAAAGAGAGATGAGAGAATGCAACAAGAGGATAATGGGTAGAACTTTGGATTCCTAGCCTTGTATGCATCAATTGTCTCTTTTCTTTCTTGCTTTTGCTAAATGTGACACTTTCATTTGAGAGTTAACCACCAAAAAGAATATGAACCTTCTCTTTATATCATTTTCAAGCCTTCTTCTACCTAGCCAAGTGGTATTGATTCAATTTCCAATTGTGAGACCGCACCAAACACAATAATGAATGTTAAAGAGTTGAATATTTGTTGATTGCAAGATTTCTTTTGAGTCTCAGGATTTGGAGTAATATTTCATAAGTGATGAGTATGGCGAAAGCTTCTTGAGTAGAGTTTGTTGTGCATCGAGTTAGTTCTTTTTAGGACATGTTGTTGAACCCTTTAGTGCTTCTTTTGGATTTGAGTTCCCACTTTCAAACCTCTTTTCCGGATTCGTATTTTCTTGTTTGCTTGCGGACAAGCAAAAGGCAAGTCCGGGGGAGTTGATATGTTAGTATTTTGGTGTCTTTTACGCTTTGTTTCTTTAGTCTTTTTGGTTCTTTCTAGTTTATTTTGTGTCTTTTCAGGTTCTAGGAGGCCCTCGAGCATAGATTAGAGTCCGTGAGGGTCATTGGAGCAAAAAGGGACGAATCTGGAGGAAAGACAGTGATTTTCATAAATCGAGCACCTGCTCGCCTGAAGACCCAAGGAAGTCGAAGTCTCTGGAATCCGGACCGACCGGTCCGGATGAGAGGACCGACCGGTCCACACTCGAAGACCCGAAGCCAAAAGTCTCTGGAATCCGGACCGACCGATCCCAGACCCGAAGACATGCCTCGTGCTGACACGGACCGACCGGTCTGACATCAGACCTACCGATCGGGCTCCCAGAACAAAGTTGCCCTAAAATTTCCTTATAAATAAGTTGTAGCCACTTTCCAAGTGGGAAGTTCTATTTTTTTCTTCTGAGATATTTTTCCCTGAGACTACTTGTTTCCATTGTTGAGATCCTTTCAAGGTGTTTTTCATTTCCAAGGATTTTGATTGTAAGAATTGGAGGATCATCCACAACTTTCCATTGAGAAGATTTCTTAAACCCTATTCTCTTATTTTATCATGATGCTTTCTTCTCATTTGATTGCTGTGATTTTGTCCTCCATGACTGAGTAGTCTCATTGCTAGATTAGGGAAATTCAATGGTGGATTAGGATGATAGTGACTGAGCCAAATAGGAAATGTTATCTTTTGTCTTCATCAATCGGGATTCATACTGCTTAGGCTAATTTGATCACCTAGTCTATGATTTTAGGATTAACTTATTCACGAAAGTGCTCTAGGTTGCTAGATAAACCATTGATGAGCAATCGGTGTGTAACCAACGACAGTTGATTGTTACCATCGATTGTGAACAAATCGAACCAAATTGTTAATGCTTATCTTCATTTCTGAATTCGAACGACAGTTTATGCATTTAGGATGCTAGATAAAGTTATTGATGCATCACGACAGTGAGGTAATATTACATTCATGTTCGAGTTCTAGATTGCGCTAAATTGAATCCTGAATAGATTGCTCAGTCCATAATCCGAAACCACCGGCGAATGACTCTAATCTAGTGCCTTTATCTTATTGAATTTACATCATTTTTAGTTGCTATTTCGTTCATTAATTCGTCACAAACAAATTCCATTTATCTTAGCTTTAAACGATAATCCATATTTTCATAGTGTGACCGTGGTCCCTGAGGATTCGATACCTAAAATACTACTGCTTTTGTCTGTGCACTTGCGGATACTATTTAGGTTTAAAACTTCACGTATCAGACATGAAAACAAAAGTGCATGGGCTCTTAAAGAAATGCTTATGCTATAGGTGTGGTACCAACTTAAAGTGAGCTGGCCATTTAAAACACGGAGAATGGTAAAAAGGAAAAAGGTGTCTTGAATGTGTGATTCGTTTCTAGGTCTAACTCCTTAATGAGAAATAGTGTGGATGGATTAGTGATGATGTAAAGAGAGCCAAATTCGGATAATTATAAGACGGAAAAAACTGTATTTTCATGGGGCGAGTCCGATCATGAAGGTTTCTGAATCAGCTGTCCTCAACAAATCTGGCGACAAATTCACTGAATCATAATATTTAAGCATATATTCCTGAAAATATTAAAGCTCCAAAACATATTGTTTTGACTCAATAAAAACTCAAATAAAAAATTAAAAAAATGACTCAAGCCAAAAGAAAATAGAGAAACACATTAGTACGATAAAATCCCCCCAGACTTATTTCACACCGTCCCGGAGTGAAAACAAGCTATAAGTGGGAGAGATTGACTCAATAAATAAAATATATAACATAAAAATATGATAGGGATAATGATAGATAAAAGTCGATACAAATGGCTTAAAAGGTAGGTGAAAGAGAATCCGGTGAATTGTGAACTTCGGCGGGAAAGGTGTCTCCATGGAAACCGAGGTCTACAATCTCTGTGACTCCAGAATGAACCTCTAACTCACGTGATAGTTGTCCGCGGGTGTTGTGGTCGGTCTACTCATGGTCACGTGAATGGTGGTTACTAGTAGCATCATCCTCCACATCATCGTCTTGAACAAAACCCGAAAAAGTGACAAACTACCGAAATCATCTTCGGGAATGGTCTCAGCTCGATGCTTGGACGATCGCTTGAAGAAGTGAGGAATCGTCTTCTTGACCACTTTGACAAGTGTAGAAATTAATTTCCCTTGCTTGGAAACCTTAACTTCAAATGCAACTCTATTCTCTGTCTCTTTGTCGAAACTAGCATTAAACCATTCAACGGACTCAGTGTTGATGTTGGGACGTTTGGGGGCTGGGAGTGGGAGGAGGAGGGCTGAAAATAAGTAGCGACATGCTCCATACGTGCTCTCTCTTTGTTCTTCATAGAGCTTGCATGGTATAGAAGAAAGAAACGCCCACAAGAGGACAACCGGGATGACGCGGATACCATGTAGAATGTGGAGGATTAAAGGAACTCCATAACTCAAGTTGGGTAGATCCTTGTAAGGGAGGAAAACACACTTATCCTCCTCCGAGTAAGTTGGCGTGAAGAGGTAACAAAAGCTTGTCGACTTATCGTACCAAAAACATAAGTAATGTTTCCTTTGAAGCGCAAAAAAATCTAGCTTGTTATCACCGGTCAACTGGGTTTCAAGACTCAATTCAAGCCACAAGCAAATTTTATCGCGGTGATTACACTCCCAAAGTTACACGGCACGTTTTTTGCTGACTTCTCCTTAATAGTTTAATGCTTCGCGACTAATTGACGAGCTAGAAGAGAGCGGAGATTAGCCTTCTCGGGTGCATCTATAAATAGAGTAATATGCATGTAGAGCTCATCAAGCTTCACTGCTCCATACTCGTTCCTACTGAAAATAAGTTGCGAGACTAGTGCATGAACACCCGATTTGAGTCGCTCATTAGCAAACTTCATCCATTCATCGTAGTGGAAAATACTAGTACTGAAATTAATTGGATATAAACACTCAAATCTCAAAATATCACAAAGGTCCTTAGTGGTCAAAGTGTAAGACATTCTCTTTGCCGTAAAGGCCAAAATACCGTCTTTAGCTTTAGTTCATTTGACTCTTGGGTAGGATAGGGTCACAGTGGCAAGGAGCTCTCTTTCTACGTCCATATAGGTTGGGTAAGAGAAGGACATAAACTTGGTAAGGCCTGGCTCTTCATGATACCATTCAACATCTCTTCGAATACGGAGTAAGTCGAGCGTCTTAAAATCGATGCTTGGGGTTTGGGGTAAGGTGAATCGTTTTAGGCCGGCTACGTAGTCTATATTAGCTTGTTTCTATGGCCCAACAGTCATCATCACTGATATGCTCAAATTAGACCTAGAGCTACTCCCTCAAATTAAGAGATTAAAAGTAGTACTTTAGGGTCGAATCCACAGGGAATCAATGAAACACAATAGATAAATAATTTCAGATTAAACTAGGCAAATAGTATTAAAGCAAGTAAATCAAAGCAAGCAAAACAAACGGTTGTGAAACAATAAGAGAAAGACGCTAGGCACAAGGAAATCTCCAGTGAATCAGAATTGCATGTATGATAAGATAGTTAGGAATATTAAAGCACAGTTCCTGAACATGAACACGAATATAAAACTAATCAACTTTCGTTGCAGAAGTTATCTATGATTAAATCCTAGCAAACCAAATTTCTTTGCGAGTTTTATAAATTTAATCAAGCATTAAAGTTCAAGTTCAATTGTTCACAAAACCCTAAATCAAATTTGTTTGCGAAAAGGAATTTTAATCATCAAAGACTAGTTCAGGTAATCAATCAAACTGTCGTTTCTATTAATTAACCCTAGATCAGATTTCAGTTCGCGAGGCTAAAATCAGCAATAAACACAAGTCAAGATGAAGAGCATTCTAATGATATTATCCTAACAAGAAATCAAATCTAGCAATTCATCAAACACTTTCGAATAACCCTAAACCTAACAAAGAAAACTACTCAGACATATCGAATGATGAAAACATGTTTTTATTAAAAGATATCTCTAAGAGTTAAGTAAAATAAAGCGTAAGCCTGAACAATGGCTTGGAATACATATATATACAAGTACAAAGTCGGCCAAAACATAAAAGTAAACATCTGGAGGTTTCGGGCTTTGAATGGACTTCTGCGATTAAGAATTGGGCTTTCTCGAACAAGGTGTCGATTGACACCTATAGATGGTGTCGCTCGACACTACTTCTTATATCGATTCCAAACTTGCATCTTTGCCACTTCATTCCGTGATGCTCCAAAACTCCCAGTAAACATTTTTTATGCTCCAAACGTCTAAGTACCTGTAAAGACTCTAAAACCAACACAAAACACAACAAAGACTCTAGATATTGGACTTATATCATGCCTTAAACAGGGTAAAAACCATGATATATCAACTCCCCCAGACTTAGCTTTTTGCTTGTCCCTAAGCAAAACAGTGTTATCACTCCTTTAGGAACCACATACCTTTGCAAAGCTAATCCGGTGATCCTTCGATGTTTCCCTAGAAGTATAGCAGTCCTCCAGATTGAATCCAAACCCCTTAGAAAATCTCAGACTTTCAGTCGCAAACCCCTTTAGTATAATTAGGTGCGGTCTCATCGAGGGAATATCGATCGCTGGACCTTCTAGATTCTTTCGCTTCCTTGAACACTTTCTTGCGTTTCACCCTCTCTCCTCCCTCTGAAACTGTATCCAATTAAGGATATCATAGAGATGCAATGCCCTTTGTTGAACTTTTTCTTCAAGATTTTTCTGATTTTTGGACTTGCATTTTTTTCTGCAGATTTTTTTTATTTCCTTGGCATCTCTACGATCACTAGATCAGCGCTCATTGCTATTGTTCTTGTGGAGACAGGGTCATGAGGCTTTTTTCTTTTTGATCTAGGACAGTTGTATTCGTCATTCGGGAAGAAGTTTCAAGAGCGGTCCGTCCTCGCTTTCAAGTGTTTGGAAGCTGAATCAAGTCTTGCGATTACCAACGCCCTTGACAAGAAATTAGAGATTCATTAGGGCAGGGTCTGCAACGTCTTTTTGGCGTTCTCCAGAAATCTGAACTCGCTCCGCTAAACCGATCCACTTCCAGTTACCCACCTCAGTAAAACCAACCAACTTGCATTGGAAATGGTCCTTGAGTGCTGTTCAAAATAAGTTAGAAAAGGGAGTTTCGACCCGAAAATTTTAAAATTTGACTCCAAAACACCAAAACAAAACACAACATCAGCAACTACCTCCCCCAAACTTAAACAACACTGTCCCCAGTGTTATTAAGCCTAAGATTGGTGAAAAAGGATAGATAGAAAAAAAAACGTATGAAAAACAAAGTGAAAAATCGTACCTGAAGGAAGTGTCGAGCGACACTGACTCAGTGTCGATCGACGCCTTTGAATTTTGTTGGTGTCGAGCGATGCTCCTGTTGGTGTCGCTCGACACCTTCATCTGAAGTTCATACTTACTTGCAATTCAACGTTTAATCTCCTAAAAATCAAAACAAAAACAAAACCAAAACGTAAAATTGAAAAAGAAACATAAAATGAAACATAATTATAAAACTCACAAGTGGGTTGCCTCCCACTAAGCGCTTGTTTTCAGTCATTAGCTTGACTGTGTTGAGGAATCTAGACATCTGGAGGATCTGTACTCTTCCATGGAATGATTCCCGGAAAGAGTTTCTGCGTTTTCTGCACCATCTCCTGAATGATCACCTCGCCTTTGTCTTTAAGCTCTGGAGGAATGAGAATTTGCATCTTCGCGAAAGGCTTGGAGGTCCTTTGACGCTCCTTAGGAATCCCTGCAAAATCATGTAAAAGAAAAACCAAGACTTTCACGAGAAACTCGAGGCTTACGTAAGCGTGTAACAGCTTTTTCAACTTTGAAATTCTCTTGAATGAAATCAGGAGATTCAGGTTCAGGAATCGCGTACCTTTGCACTTCGGGAGGATCGAGGGTTGGGATAAGAGGTGTGATCTGTTCAGCAACAGATGAAGGAGACTCCTTGACTGAGTTTTCATCATTTAAAATCCCCACAGAAAAAGTCTGACCGTTGATGGTGAATTTCCTCCTTGTCATCTCCATGTCAAAGTCCATGACAATTTCACCAAGATCAAGTTTTATCTTCCCGTTCCTCACGTCGATTTGAGCACCAACAGTAGCTAAGAATGATCTTCCCACGATTAAAGGGTCTTCAGGCTCATCGTCGTATTTCAAGACCACAAAGTCTGTAGGAATGATCCAATCTTAAATCTTGAATGGCACGTCCTCTAATATTCCTTCTGGGAATCTTCTGGATCGATCGGCTATAAGAAGCGACATCCTAGTGGCCCTGAAATCAGTCATCCCAAGATCAATAGCAACAGAAAGTGTCATCAAGTTAATACCAGATCCTAAATCACAAAGAGAAGGAGGAAATTGCCCTGTTGAAATTGAATAATTAAGCACGAAGTTGCCTGGATCCGGAAGCTTGATTGGAACCCTGCTCTGAACCATTGCGCTAACTTCTTCTGAGACCACGACGTCCTTCTTTTTCTTCTTAGGAACTGGAGTAGTATTCAAGAGAATCGATCTGATATCTCTAGTTAGCAGTGCTCCCTCTTCAGGACTAATACCATTCGCTGCAAGTCGCTTGACGTATCTTCTAAGCGCAGGAGAAAGTTTAACTGCATCAACAAGAGGCATTTCAACCATGATCTTATCAATAATCCGCTTGCAAAACTCCTCCTCAACCTCCTGCTTAGACCTTCTAGCTCTGGGAAAAGGGACTGGAGGCTTGTAGACATTCTCCCCTGAAGCAATCGTGATTACCGCAAAATCAGGCTCAGTCTAGATGGGGTGTCGATTGACACTCTCCTTAGTGTCGATCCACACTCTCCTTAGTGTCGATCGACACTAGCTTTGATTTCCCGAACTGGCTCGATTCTTCAGAGGGTGTCGATCGACACACTATATCAGTGTCGATCGACAAAGAAAATTTCGTCGCGTAGATCGACACAACCTCCTCGTCGCTCGACAGATGCTCTACAGTTCTAAAAATTTCGTCCAACTCTGCAAAATAATCCCTTGTTTCAGTTTGAACAGCATGGCAAGCGCTCCTTGGGTTTGCATCGGTCTTCGCAGGAAGAAAGCCTTCTTGCCTCTTGATAGAACTAGCCGTTTGAGCTACTTGGACGTCGGGCTTCTTGACATGAGTACTTAACGCTTCGAATTTCCATTTCAAGTCTTGATACACGGCATTTATCTTCCCGCTAAAGCTCACGGTCATCTTCTGTTGACCCTCTAGGAGTTGTTCCAGCATAGTCTTCACCTCATTGTCCTGCTCAGGAGGCTTTTGGTAGGATGAAGAACCATAACTTCTATTGAAGTTGTTGCTCTGATATGGCTTTGAACCATAGCCATGCTGATTACCGTACTTCTGAAATCCAGAACTATTGACATAGTTCACATCTTCTTGCTCGAATGTCTGGACTTCCTTGGCGAACTGAACCGTCTTCTTTCCAGCTAGAAGATCGTGCATAGAATCGAGCCTCTTGGTAACCTCAGCAAATTGAGTACCACTGATATTCTTTCCTGTTTGGCTCCTTTCAAAATCCATGGCTTTAGCACTGTTTCTGTTGGCAAGATTCTCTATAAGTCTCAAGGCAGTCTCTGGCAAGTTTGTGTTGAAGTTCCCACTACTCGCAGTATCTAAAGTCACAGCATATTGCAGCGCAATCCCTCTGTAGAAGATGTTAATCAGCTGCACCTCACTGAATCCATGATGTGGGCAATCTCTCTGATAGCTCTTGAATCTATACCATGTAATCTTAAATACCTCAGTATCGCCCTGCTTGAAAGTAGAAATCTTTGCTCTTATATCCTTGAACTTTGCATCGTCGAAGAAGTTGCATAAGAAAGCATTCTTCGTGTCCGTCCAGTTTGTGAGCGAGCCCAGTGGAAGCGTCCTTAGCCAATACTTGGCTTCCCCTTGAAGAGAGTAGGGGAAAAGCTTGCAGATAAGGTAGTCCTCTGAGACTCCATTCGCCTTGATAGCAGATGCCAAGTCCTCGAATCGCTCTATGTGTTCCATGGGGTTCTCATGAGGAAGACCGCAGAACGGGTCTTGAGCAACTAAGGAGAAATATGCAGGCTTCAGCTCGAAGTCATTCCTCTGAAAAGGAGGTGGTCGAATCGCAACACGATTAGCATATAACTACTCTGGACGGTTGTAGTCTGCTATGGTTCGTCTTTGCACGACGTTCTGCTCGTTTTTCATCAAGATCGGCGGATTCAGGATAAGGTGTCGATCGATGCCATCTTGGTGTCGCTCGACACCCAAGTTTTCATCGTGTCGAGCGATTTGATTATGGTGTCGCTCGACACCTGGTTCCAGATTCGCCTGTTCCTCTTCGTTCTCCTCGACGATAACAGCTCCGTCGTCGTCGATCCTCTGTCCTTCCTCGTTGTATGGCAGTCCTGCCGGATCACGCAGAACTCCATCTTCTCCCGGTCTAAGTACGATATGTCCTTGAGCAGCCATCTTCGCTACTCTTTTATTCTCACGCTCTAAGCGTGCAAACTCCTGAAGACCGTGTTCAACTAGTTCTTTGTCTTTGCAGCTCCTTGTATCAGGCATGTACCTGAAACGCAAAACAGAAAGAGACAAGAAACTAGCTAAATAAAAAAAAAAATACCTAGACAAAATCCTAATAAAATAAATCTAATGGTTATTGACTCCCCGGCAACGGCGCCAAAATTTGATATGCTCAAATTAGACCTAGAGCTACTCTCTCAAATTAAGAGATCAGAAGTAGTACTTTAGGGTCAAATCCACAGGGAATCAATGAAACACAATAGATAAATAATTTCAGATTAAACTAAGCAAATAATATTAAAGCAAGTAAATCAAAGCAAGCAAAACAAACGGTTGTGAAACAATAAGAGAAAGACGCTATGCACAAGGAAATCTCCAGTGAATCAGAATTGCATGTATGATAAGATAGTTAGGAATATTAAAGAACAGTTCCTGAACATGAACACGAATATACAACTAATCAACTTTTGTTGCAGAAGTTATCTATGATTAAATCCTAGCAAACCAAATTTCTTTGCGAGTTCTATAAATTTAATCAAGCATTAAAGTTCAAGTTCAATTGTTCACAAAACCCTAAATCAAATTTGTTTGCGAAAAGGAATTTTAATCATCAAAGACTAGTTCAGGTAATCAATCAAACTGTCGTTTCTATTAATTAACCCTAGATCAGATTTCAGTTCGCGAGGCTAAAATCAGCAATAAACACAAGTCAAGATGAAGAACATTCTAATGATATTATCCTAACAAGAAATCAGATCTAGCAATTCATCAAACACTTTCGAATAACCCTAAACCTAACAAAGAAAACTACTCAGACATATCGAATGATGAAAACATGTTTTTATTAAAAGATATCTCTAAGAGTTAAGTAAAATAAAGCGTAAGCCTAAACAATGCCTTGGAATACGTATATATACAAGTACAAAGTCGGCCAAAACATAAAAGTAAACATCTGGAGGTTTCGGGCTTCAAACGGACTTCTGCGATTAAGAATTGGCCTTTCTCGAACAAGGTGTCGATCGACACCTATAGATGGTTTCGCTCGACACCAACTTCAAAGTCGGGTTCTTTGGCTTCATATGTCTTCGTGTCGAGCGATGCTCTTCATGGTGTCGCTCGACACTGCTTCTAAATATCGATTCCAAACTTGCATCTTTGCCACTTCATTCCGTGATGCTCCAAAACTCCCAGTAAACATTTTTTATGCTCCAAACGTCTAAGTACCTGTAAAGACTCTAAAAGCAACACAAAACACAACAAAGACTCTTGATATTGGACTTATATCATGGCTTAAACAGGGTAAAAACCATGATATATCAATCACCACACTTGTAGTGGTGGATGCAATGATGTTCAGTTTAGCTCTTGATTTTCGCGATTTCTTCGGTGGAAGGGCCGGTTTTAATGCAATGGTTTGTGTGACCTCCAAAACTCTCATTTGCTTAGTATTATCCTCATCTTCTTCATCTCTAAAAATACCCTTTCCATTCTTCATTGATGTCGATTTCGAAGATTTCCTAGAACGTGAACGGCGTGGAGCTTGAGGCTCTTGTTATCCAATGCTTTGGGGCTGTACTTTAGGCCTAGGAATCCTAGTAGATCTCTTTTTAATAGCCTCACCCTCCATTGGAATCACTACAAAAGAATAATCACGAAAAACATGTTAGAGTCTTGAAAATCAAAAATTCCAAAAGAATTGATTCTAATGAGAATTTGATTTATTAAAAAGTGTAACAAGACATTAGAAACATGTAAGAATGATAATCCAAGGCGAAATAGTTTTTCTCAAATTAAATCATAATTTTTGGATTAATGCTTAATGACTTATGAAGATTTGCAAAATTATGCAATTAAAGCTCTAATATGTCAAATTTCGTGCCAATCCTATGTATATATGATAATCCAACTCAATGAATGCATTGTAATTGTTAGAAACACCTAAATCTGTTTTGAATTAATAACCCAAAAATTGATTTTTGTGAAAAGTTGTGTGGGAGTCGAAACTAACACAATTAGATTTGTCAAGGGTTTATGAAGGGAAAGAGATCTCTAGGTTAAAGCTAAGAACGTAGGTTGCAATTGCTGTAAAGAAAGCTTTTATTGATGTTTTGTGTAACAAGTTGTGGATCCCTTTTACAAGAGATGTTCACAAGTATATATAGTTTATGCTAGGTCCGCTAGGTCGGCTAGGTCTGCTAAGTCGTCTATGTCCACTTCCTTGGACATTAGGAAACTTTCCTGACGTCTGCTGGGCTTTGTTAGCGAGCTCGTTCTAATTCCTCCAAGTCATCTGGGCCTAGCCCACTTCATCTTCAATGATGACCTGACCTTAACAGACTTAACATATTTCGTTTACACTCGAACCCGTTAACTCCGTTACTTCATTAGCTCTTATAGTTTCGTTAGCTCTGTTGGCTTCGCTATTCGTTTTAAGGATTCACCTTGCGGAGCTTGTTAGTCGACCTCATTCACCTTGCAGAGCCTGTTAGTCTTTATACTTAGTTATTTAGAACATTGATCCTGGAGAGGTGGAATTTGACCCTAACAGTTAGCCCCCCAGCTCGGTAGTATCAGATGTGATGATGCCGAGCTAAAGTTGCAGAGTTAGGATCAATGTTTCAAATCTTACGCTACTAGAGAACCTAAATCAGCTCAAGTGTTAGCGTTTAACCGAACTCCAGTGTTACGTTTAACTGAGTCCAAGTGTTGCGTTTAACAAGCGAAGTGATCGAGATCCAAGCATCTTTTTCTTAACCTGCTTCTCCTTCTTCTCCCTCTTCTCTCTCTACATTTTATTATTATTTTTTTCCTTTTTTTATCACCTTCGGTCGCCACTGTATATCTCCGATCAATCTCTGTCTTCGTTGAGATTGCTTTGTAGATTTTCGAAGAGATCATTGCCGTATTTGATTCTGGATTTCAGCGAGATGACTCCGACGTAGCTGACAAAACCCGAGGCATTCTCCTTTAACTCGACGTGATTGACCAAAGTGAAATTGAAGTGAGAGTTGGAGCTGCGAGGTGGTTGCGAGAGAGAGAGGAGAGAGGCGAGGCGAGCCTTATTATAGCGACGAGCTCGCGTAGTAGATTCGTTGCAGCGGCAAGGTGATTTGGTCGATTATGCTTCGCCGCGAGGTTGATTTGACGAGGTTGCGAGGCAAACCAGCTTGACTGCGAGGAATTAAGCTTGGAGGCTGATTTTGGAGAAGAAGGTACTCGCGTCGTCATGTTCCGTAGCTGGATCAAGCTTGATTAATGTCGGCGAGGTTGAATTGGAGAAAAGAACAAGCTTGCAAGGCATCTTTACTGAGCTCACAAGGCTGAATCGAGCTCGCGTTGTTTATTTGGCGAAGAGAAGAGGCAGAGGCGAAGTGGTGGTTGTTCTGCGAGATGATAGTGAATCTCAAAGCTGCAGCAAGGTGATTTTCGTGGTGGATCCGAGAGCTAGCGAGGTGAAATCGAGAAAGAAGAAGCTGCAAGATTGATTTAGTGCTTCAGCGAGGTGGATGAGATCTGTCACGACGAGGTGGACGAGCTCTATTACGGCAAGGTAATTGAGATCCGACGTGTCTCCATGAGGTGATTTCAAGCTCTTGGGAGGTGAACCGTTGTAAAGTCAATATCGTGGTTGAGCGATCCTGTAAGGTGATTTTGAAGCAAAGAGAGCTTGCGTCATCGATTCAAAATCAGATTTAGTCTGAACCTGTGCGATAAAGCCATTGTCCGCGAGGTAGATTTATTCGTCTGTGAGTTGCGAGCTTGGCAAGATTGATCTGGTGAAGTGAGGACTTTGTGATTTGGTCTATGGAAGGTCGTAGATAAAAACTCGAGCTCGCAAGGTTACTTCAATTGGAGACAGGCTCGAGTGATGGATTAAGAGTGATGCGAGGTGCTGCGAGCTTGATTGCGAGGTTCAATCATCTTGCGAGGTTGATTACCTCGCAGTTTTAGCGAGGTGAAGGAGACTTGAGTTTCAAAGAGGGGGTAACGAGGTGATTCAGAAAAAAAAAGGGACAACGAGGTGGACTGTTGAAAACACATTTGGGCTTCAAGGGCCATCTCCAGTTTTGACTTGCAATTGTGACGAATTGAGTTCGACTTGTAAGTTGTTCTTCAAACTTGATGATGATTTTTTTTTATTGTTGCTGGTCTTGTTGCTTCCGTTGAATGCTCTAGCTAATCTTGCTTGTTTATTTCACCTTGCGTAGCATGAGTAAAAGCTTGGTGATTTTATTACTTTGGCTAGCTTCTTGACTTAGTATCTGAACTTGTATAGCTCGAGTAGAAACTCAATTTCGCCACTGGTTTTGTGTAGTTAGAGTAGAGCTCTTAAGTATTGATTAGGCTGAGTAGTTAGCCGAATGATTAGGTGAATCATGAAATCCTTTAAATGACTTGATGAGCTTGCTAGACTAAGGTCGTACGGACTTCTTCGTTTTTGTAGAATTATGTCTTCACAGAACTCGTCGTATCGTGATGTTGACGTTACCGCTTCAGAATCTAGTTCTTGGAGGAAATATGATAAAGAGAATTACGATGATGCTGCTTTAGAGGATTCACGAAGCTCGCATCCGCGACTCAGCGAACTACTCCAGCTCCTCTTACTCTGCGTGACGAGGCTTCCGATGGTACTGGTACCTCTGAGATTTTTTAGTGTCCTAGAGGATATTCAGACAAAGGAGGAGAGTGAGGCGGAGTATGAGGACGCGTCATAGTTTGTTTTTACTTATGTTTTTCTCCTTGTTCAGATATTGATGTTATGATTTGTTTAGTGATCTTCTTGGCTTCCAAAGATGTTGTTGTTAACAACTATGCTCTATTAATGGATATGTTCTCGCGTTATGTCCAACGTGGTAGACTGTTGGGTTTTTTAATAAACACTTTGATTTTTGGGCGTGTTACTGATTCGAACATGTCCGCTTCGATAATGAGTATTTTCTAGTAACGTTACCAATGCTACGTTAGTTAGATTTGGAGATGAACATTTTGGTTTACAAATACGTTTTCTACTAATGCATCTGCTCCTATAATGAACATATTTTGATGTTGAGACCAACGTTATAGACTGTTGGGTTTAGTTGACACCAATGTTACGTTACTTGGGTTTTCTGATGATCATTCGGGTTTACGCAAATGTTATCCTTGTAACAAATACACTCCTACAATGAACACGTAATGACCAACGTATGTTGGGTTTTAAGATGAACATCGCTGGTTTACAATCTTTTTACCATAAAAATGCATGCTCCATTGTTGGTCATCACGCGCTTTAATCTGTTTGAGGATGTAGTAGTCAGATCTGAAAATACCTTAAGAGTAAGATGCGTTACTGTGGCCAGCAGCGACGATTGTAATTGAGAAACAAGTCTGATATAGTTAAGACTGTTATGGATCCATAAAGGATGTGATTGAGCTTTGTAGCTAAGACATACAATAATCCATGAAGGACGTTTATGAGAATTAGGAGATGACTCCTGGTATCCTGGTTCTGTTATAATGTCAATGAAGTAGTGGGAGTATACGAGTATACGTACCCACTCCCCCCTTTTTAAGGAGGGGATAGTTGAACCCGTTTGAAAACGAGCTGCCTACGTACCCTTTGCAGGGATCAAGCCACCCGTAGTTCTATGAAAGTACCTTAGTGGGAATTGAGAGAGGACTTTGTCGACTCTTTGTCTACGTACGATCTCCTACTTTAAACTCCTATTCTGAATCCCTCTAAATAGCATCACTCCGCTGCCAAACTTGAGCCTCCCTTTTGCTTAACTTACAAACACAGATGCTTTCTGCCATTTCCTGCATTAACCTGCACCCACCATGTCCCTCTCCCCCACTTGGGTTCAACATACAGGTGACTCATACTGCCTCCCATACAAAGCCTTGTATGGATCCATCTCAGTATTCATCGGAATCCATCAAAAAGATAATCCATCGTCTGATGCGGTCCACTAGTCGATATTACTAGGTTTACACACACGAACCCTGAGATCCATGTTCCGCCTCATACTTATGCCACGCTCGGACTTTGATTACTCATACTTATGCCACGCTCGGACTTTTATTACTCATACTTTTACCGACATCATCACACTCTCAGGACATCTCCTTCGAGGTAATGATACCGAAGCCACTCCACTCTCAGGACGTCTCCCTCAAGCTCTGGTTGTACATAGGAAAAACACTTCCTATAGAGTAATCAACTCTCACGAGCACAAGCATCTGAAGACTAGGACCACCTACTGGTAATAATCCGCTAGTAAGACTCCAGCATAACATCGCTGCTCCCACTGAGCACTTGGCAATACCTCAAAACTCATTCATGACCTTCAAAGCATTTCACTAATTCTAGGTTTATTCGGCTGTAGCAGACATCTATTGCTCTTAACTCAATCAATACTCAGACATTCGCATGACGCATCCTGGAGCTGTCAGATCTAGACCTTTACACTCGCAGGATGCATCCTGGAGCTGTCAGATCCACACCCTGATACTCTTAGGATGCATCCTGGAGCTATCAGGTCGTTACCCTAACACTCACAAGACGCATCCTGGAGCTGTCAGGTAACAAACCGCTCGCACTCTCAGGACGCATCCCTTGAGCCAGCAACACCCTGGCACTCGCAGGACGTATCCTGGAGCTGTCAGGTAACATACCGCTCGCACTCCCTGGATGCATCCCTCGAGCCAACAATATGTGGGGAAAACATCCCCGCACGAGAGAACACATCTCCCCCTACTTATACTGGGAAGCACAATTCCCAAATAAGTAAGTTTGAGACCACTGTCCCCACACGAGAGAATACATCTCCCCTACATATACTGGATAACACAATTCCCAAATAAGTAAGTCTAGGACCACTATCCCCACATGAGAGAATACATCTCCCCCTACTTATACTGGGAAACACATTCCCAAATAAGTAAGTCTGGGACCACTGTCCCCACACGAGAGAATATATCTGTCCCTAGAGCAATAGAGCAATAAATTCTAAACGCCTATAAACTTCAAGATTAAAACTGCCTCAAGTAGTCCAAACCAATTCTTGGAACCTAAAGGTACACCGCATAAAGCTTACCCCGCCCAGATTCGCCTGGAACAACCTTAATGCAACGTTTCTTAATCCGAACTAGGTCTGCCGGATTGATCGCGCAACAATCAAACAAGAACATGCACAACCAACCGTAGACCTAGAATTGGATCAATCGATCATGCAGTGCCCAAACAAGAACATGCACGGCCTTAAGACACTTCATCCGCTACTAGGGTTGTCTGAGCTGAGTTTCCAACGCATGATCAACTCTAGGGTGGACGCCCACCACATTGTCTATCAAAGACCAACACCTAACCACAAACTGGTCCACAACACTAGAGATCTCCACTCGACTCTCGTAACCCGCATAACATAGGCCAACATCCTGACCATACCTGGCCAGTACCACAAGAGATCTTCACCTAATCCTATGTTTATACGCATATTTTCAGAAACTTATTACGTTTAACTCACCCATACACCACACACACTCACAGGAACAAATCCATTGAGCTGACAATACCTCATACCACTTGTTTTTCAGGAACATATCCAACAAGCACCCGATATCTAGGGTAAACACCATCCCCAATACATACTTTGGAAGAACCACCGTTTCCAAATAATGAGTTATTCGTAATAAATTTCCTTAATACCTATAAATATCAGCGACTAGCTTACCTCAAGTGGCTAAACTCAATAACCCCAACACAACTGCCCACTAAGACCATCCCACTGACCTCGCCCAGAGAAACAATCTGATATCAACTCCCGATCTCTGAGGCTCCCATCCGGTCTCAAGCTTACATACGTTTTCAGACATTAATTACTCTTACTCATTCACACCCTGACTCAGACAGGACGCATCCTATGACTTATCAGGAAATATACCGCTCGCACTCTCAGGTCGCATCCTTCGAGCCAACGGTATCTGGGGAGCTCACATTCCCGCGAGAGAACTCAAATCCCTTGCTACTTGTTCTAGGATCTCACATCCCGAAAAAGCATATAGGAGAACTCACATCTCCTCTAGAGAACTCACATCTCCGACCATGAATGAGTTATTCGGGACCGCCGCCCCTAGAGTAATCAATTCTTAAACGCTTCTAAGCACCTATTGACCAGATCTACCTCATATGGCCATGATAATTCCTACTCTCCAATATCAGCAATAATAAGAACTCCATATCTTATTAAACACAGGAAATAAATAAGGAAAACTCCATCTTATAAATTTCCAAAGCGTAGAATTGTTACAACACCAAACGAAACTACAAAACCAAAACAACATAGCTAAAACCAAAATTTTGAAAATAATACAAAACAAAAAGCAACATCGCTCAATTCTCGATCCACTCCCTCAGATCCTACTCAACCACTGCCTCGGCCTACTGCGGCAACTGGGGACACTCGGCCATGATATGACCAGGCTCCCTGCAGTGGTAACAAAATCGAGCTCCCCGGAACTCTGCTCTCACAGGACAATTCGCAACACGGTGCTCTTTGCTCCCGTACCCGTAACAGCTACGATCCTTCGATTTCAACTTAGAAGCGACTTCCCACTTCCTCTTCCGCCCTTGCGCAGGCTTGCAGGCCTCGTTAGGAACCTCATGACGCTGCTGCCTCTTCGGCAAAACAGCTGAAACCAACTCTGGCTGGACAACCACCAGTGCCACCGGACACTCTGCATAAACTCTGCATGAACGAGAGACACTCTCTTCCCTCAACACCCACTCCTCAGCTCCCTCAGGTCTCTCTCTTCGTGAGAAAAACCTCAAACTCGAAACCTGCATCCGCCTCATCCTCACCTGATGAGTCGTATGCTCCTCAGACATTACAGCCATCAGCTGCACTGAAGCCTGCATCGGAGTTACTGCTAGTAACCGCTCCAATATCTACGTCAACAAACCCTTAAGACGATCCTAACGATCCTGAGCTAGAGCATCACCCGCACCTGGGTACACTCACCAAAATTATCAACTCACTTGTCGCTGTCGGATTCTTTAATTTTCCCCCTCGAGATAATAACTCTTGTAGTTCATTATCTCATATGGAATCTCATTCTAGAATCAAAAATATGTCTTTGTTGCATAATATATTTTATCTTAGATCCGTTATATTGAACTCTTAATTCATCCTTTCAAGATAATGAATTTTCTTATATATTCATTTAAACCCAATCTCACTCTTAGATTGGTTATATTCAAGATATAAATTGAGAATTTATTAACGAACTCAACCACCATAGCCAATAAATTCATTTACCGAAAATGGTGACTTATCTATGTATCTCTCATTATGGCATTATTTTTGCTTAAGACATGCTAAGGGAAAAACTTCTAATTTTCAATTAAATTGTCAACGATCTTCACATCATTGTATGACCGAAATGGCATAACCGGTCATAAAAAATATTTTGACCTAGTAGTAAACTTCTAGTTTCCATCTTGTATAGTTCACATCATTCTAGTTTACTACTAAACATAATTCAATCAATTAACTAAACTTCAGGTTTACTAACTTTTCCATTTTCCATCTTGTATGTACAATTACATAAAATAATGTCTTAGTTATAAACTATTTTGGAGCATTCGCTCTTCTCAAATGTTTGCACTGTTTCAATATTACGTTCACAAGTGCATCACAAATTCTCATAGAAGAGAATTTTCTTTTGAATTTAAAAAATTCCAATAAACATTATGGAAATAATTGAGCATAATAACAACGTAATTGAAAACAAAAATTTAGGAGGCAAAGTGTCACACCCCAGTTTCAAGAAGTATGTGGTGTATGCGGAGAGGCTTAAAAGAATTGATTTGGCTGCCTATGTCACCAAAGTGGACTTATCTTTTCGGTCGCATATCTTGAGAGAACTTCAGAGTTAAGCGTGTTGAGCAATTTAAAGATGGTGGATCTACTAGGAATGCATTTCCAGTACCGTGTGAGGGAGGTCAAAACACGGAGAAAGATCGCGTGGTGATTTGCAGGGTCTGTAAACAAGACTTTTGAGCCTCCGAGACTAACGCCTCGACCGTCGGACAGGGTGGGTCCATGGAAGGGGTTGTCGGGGCGCTACAAGTGGTATCAGAGCGAACCCTGACAACTGTACGATTCATACTGTCGGGGGTAACGATCTTGGTATGCGCAATGAGGATGTTGCGATCTGTTAGTGGGGGTGATTGTCACACCCCGGTTTCAAGAAATATGTGGTGTATGCAGATAGGCTTAAAAGAATGATTTGACTACATATGTCACCAAAGTGCACTTATCTTTTCGGTCACATGTCTTGAGAAAACTCCAGAGTTAAACGTGCTTAAGCTGGAGCAATTTAAGGATGGATGACCTACTAGGAAGTCATTTCTAGTACCGTCTGAGTGAGGTTAAACCACGGGGAAAGATCGCGTGGTGGTTTGAAGGGTCAGTAAACAAGACTTTCGAGCCTCCCGGACTAACGCACCGACCGTTGGATAGGGTGGGCCCATGGGCCGAGAATGAATGGGGACCCGTGGAAGGGGCGGTCTGGGCGTTACACAAAGCCTTCCATATAATATGCAGTAATAATAACTAAAATCAATAAGAAATAATTGAAAGCAATAAGAAATGAAATAATAAATCAATAGCCATGGTCTTGCACATAATCAAGGAGGCAAGCATACCTGGAGATTACAGAGACTCAATTTGAAGTTGAACAAAGAGGCAACGGCTACCATATATAATGATCAATCTGAAAGACATAGCCTATTATATGTCTTCCCATTAACAAATAGGTAGCATAGCCTACTATAAAATTATGGAGGAGGTGAACCTTCCACTCCGTAAATAATGCATAACTCTAAATTTAGATTGAATAACTATAAATTTAGACCTTACTTTTTCAATATAAAATTGGTCGGATAGAGAAATGGTATATAAATTGGTCGGATAGAGAAACGATATAGGATTGGTCAGATAGAGAGACGATGGTGTTGATAACGTGTTGTAAACCATACAATATAGGTAAGATTTATAAATAATAAAATATATAATATTTATGTATCAACATATTTGTATACTAAATATGTGTTTGTATATATAATATATGTAGTGACAAAAGCTAAGAAGACGAAAAGAGCAAACGAGAAAGGGTAGAGGAGATTTCTTATTCAGGTTCCACTTCTACGTACACATATTTATAGTGAAACAAAGGTCGGCTAATGTGTTTCTTAGAGTAGATAAACCAATAAAGTAATCTCAATGGATAGGCATTATCACAATGGATAATTATCCATATACAATAATTATACATAACAAAAATAAATCGCTATTGTATTTAAATAATATTGCATAAATAAAAACACTATATTAAATAAAAATACGATAACAGTGCTGAAAACTGCTATCAAAAGTAGATGATCTATTATCGCAGGTCATAACATAACATTTTATTTAACGCTATGGTATTAGTTAGATAGCGTTTTTCAGGTGCCATTAATACCCATTTTTCATGTAGTGACAAGCCGAGAACGCATTAATTATATCTACTTCGGGAGCCTTTAATGAACTTCATATACTTTATATTGTACTCACAATAATTTTTTTTTCATTCTCGTAGATACACCCAGTACTCGATCACAAGTAAGAAATAATGAACTGAATTTTGATCGGATTAAGTTAGACCAATGTTTCTTCCAGAATGATCACAAGATCTAGTTATTCAATCATATCATCATGTATAAAAGAACAAATCGCGACATACACTAATACAAATATCATATATCATGTATATAATAAAGATGTGTATACAAATATCATATATCATGTATCATGCATCATATATTTAATAAAGCACTTTTGTAATAATCAGATGATATATATTAATATAAAAACATGTATGATCGTAAACTATGTTTAGTAAATATAAATCAATAAAATAATTACCCATAAACCATATAGGAATAAAGAGATTGAATCGTACTAAGTTCATGTTGTTCCATTTATGCATAAGCATGAATTAAAGTATTGAGTCCATTTTAATAAATTTTAAAAGTGTAGGGTAATACTTATCTCGATTAATAATGTGATGATGTGGGAGAACTTGGACAACATTAGAGATTTCGGCTAAGATCTCTATCTGCTCAATCGTCTTTACAATACAATATATTTGAACAATATAATATATTGAATCTGCCCATAAAACATGATTGATTGTAAGTAATAAAGTTCTAAGAAGAAAATTAACTCATACTTCTAACTTGTTAATTACTAAAATCTAGATCAACAAACCACGAGTCAGAAAATTAACTCATACTACATCGATTTATAATAATAATTAAGATATGTCAAACGCATGTCTTAAGTAAAACATGATAAGATGCTTATCTGGTTTGAATGATCAGAGACGACGTCAAGAACGGATGACAACGTCGGCTAAGGATTTTGATAGATCTCGTTTGCTTAGGTGGTTAGGGTTTTTGGATTTTGCTATAAGAGAGAAAAGAACGAGAATTGTGTTGTATATTATTCCATGAGAATATAGAGTATATATAGGATTACAATACTTGGGGAACAAGTAGGTCTAGAACCTTCTAGAATACGGCCTATAATGGGCATCCACTAATGGGTTTATAACACTCTTTTTGGTTTTATTATTGTAAATCAATTTCTTTTATTTTTATATTTTGTATATACTTAAAACGTAAGACCTATCATATTAAGACATTCTAGATTCAAAAATCGACCGATTAATTTTTTTAGTGGACATAATCATTTATCTAATATCTTTTTGGTATGTATGATTCAAGACAATATATTTTTACTATACAATAAACTGAAATTTATATTCTCATGCTTGGGGTGGTCAAAATCTAGTCTACCGTGGAAAGATGTTACAAAATCTTGGGCATTTGGGCATTCTCTTCTTTCAAATTTCTCTTTCAAAAGGAGTACTTTTTACATCTCGGGCGCGTGAGATAGACACGCTGTGATTTTTCTCCCAACCTAGATCCAAACTTCGCCCCTCCGTTTTACCTCCGACAGCCTCTCCGGTGGCCGGTTTCAACCGGTTCCGTGAGAGGGTCCTCCTTCTCCTTTTCAATTCTGTTGATCTAGTACCGGAATCGCTCTATTATTCTCGATTTGGTTTGCTCCCCGTGGTGAGTGGGCTGGAGAGTCGCCGGACGTGACGGCCGTGTTGAAGATGTGGGGTTTCTCATTCGTTGCTCTAGCTTATCGATGGTGATGAGCTTCCGATTTGGTTCAGCTATCCCCTATTCTTGCCTCATGTTTTTTCGATAGGCGCAGATCTTCTTTTAGATCCCCCTCCTCCCTTTGCGATCCAGGTGAAATTGATTTGTTTAGGACCGGCTGTGGAGATACGTCCGCTACCCGGTAAAAACCTTCTTCTTCATCAATGGATTCGCAACCCCCAAATTCATTTTTGGTTGCTCCGCCGCGGCTAGGGTGTTCCTCTGGTGGTTGACTCCTTCTCCGTCTGCCTCTTCCGTATGGGGGCGGTGGAGTCTCAGCCAGAAAGTTGTCTCTGCCTCAACCATGTCACCTTTTGTTATCCACCAGGTCACTGGTTGTGGTGATTCTAGTATCTGTAACCAATGGCCTCACCAGCTAGGTCGCTTCTTCTAGAGCCTCGTCTTCGCAGCCGCCTCCTCTTGAATTGGTTGTGCTCCAATGTATCCTGTTTTTTTAGAACTTTGGCTCTCTCCTAGTTATAACTCCCGTCGATTTGGCTTCCTATCTGCTTAGATTTGGCGTGTAGGCAGCTAACGATCCTTCAATAGTGTGGCCTAGGTGGTGTCTCGGGAATTAGAGTAGCTAGATGGTCCCTAGTTCTGTTTCAGGTTCTTACGGTAGTAGCCTATGGTTATACGGTCTAGCTTCCGGTGGAGGCTTCTGACTGTATCTCCGGAATCATTGCTGCACATTGAGATATTATAGTTTGGTTCTGGGCTTGGTGCTGTTTGTGTCTCCTTCTAATGTTGTTGTGTTTTTGTGGTCTGTGTGTTGCTCCTTGGTTGCGGCCACTTGATTTATTTGCTTTAGAGGAGTAGTAAGCCCATTAGTGATCGGTGTGGTGTTTATGTGTCTATTTGGCTCTGTACTGCCGACTTCAGAAGTTGAACTTTGCGAGGGGAGCTGGCATCGATTGCTTATAGTGGCTTGTGTGGACTCTTTCTAACGTTAGCTCATGGGTTGACGATTCAAACAAATCTTACCTGTGCGAGAGGAACTTGTGACACCAAACAAAAAGAAACACAATGAAAAAGAAACACAATGAAAAAGTTGTACAAAAGCCTCGGTAAAAAGACGACGACCAAACTGACGTTAAAAACAAAACAAAAATGACCAGGTATTTAACACAAACCAGAGCTGACTACCTGAGACAGAGACTCCCTTCACCCCCTTCCTAAGTTTTCATTGAAGTGTAACTAAGAAAACCCTAATTTTCATAAGGGATCCAATTTCCACACACACACACACACACACAAATACTTTTATTACATATGAAAACTGGAAGTAACAAACAATGTCAAATACAAATAGAGATAATTAAATTACACTTGCATATTAGACATGGTGTATCACGTAATATATTCTAGGGAAACATTGCTTCCTTAATCATATCCTGGAGTCTAAAGCCATGATAGTGCTAAGGTTCATGGGGTTCATGTACTCAACCGAACCAGTCATGATCTGTTGGACAATCAGTCGAATGGCTTTCTCGGTCGGGTGGAACGGGTCCCAAAACGCATAGGCGTTGCGGTCAGGACATAGGCTCGATAATGGATTGCAAATGCCTTGCCCGTTGTATGCTCCTTGTCCGCAACACGCTACCTTTGACGTCACGAAACCTATGACAATTTTATCAAATTTATCACCAGAAAATGTTTTGTGATTAGTATAGTATTGCGGAAATCGCATAAATCATTAAAATGTTTCTCTACCATTTTGTAGGTTACCAAATTCAGAACCAGTTGAGGATTACTCACCAAATCTTTGGGGATTGTTGATGAAATCTGCATTCATATCAAAAGCATTAGCTCCAATGAACACATCAGAACCAATCTCACGGTTAAGCCCTTGAATCATTTGATTCAAAAGCGGATTGAAGATCGCTGCAGCCTTTTGTGCCTCGGGTGCACATTCTCCATTTGCACTTCTCGAAGAAGCAAGCTCAGCCGGCACACAACCCAAAGGTCCAGTTCCCGTTACCATCACCCTCCTTGCTCCCAACTCATACAGCCTCTATATCACCAAATAAGAGTTAAAAGCAAGAGAACACACAATAAAGCTCTAGACTTAACGCTTAACACAAGAAACGTATACCTTTAGGATATTCTTGTATTCGGAAATGAGAAGCTGGCTAAATTCGCCGAGAGAAGACTGACGGCCTCTAGCAGAGAAAGGAATGAAGTAGTTGTTGACGAAATCGTTGCCGCCGAGAGTCATGAGGACAAGAGCTCCGTTTACAAGCTGTTGTGTTTTGTCTGAACCTATAATCTCACTCACTCTCTCTTGATACTCTTGGAATAGCTCAAATTGCCTACCGATTCTTAGTATGTTCAACTGCATTAATAATCCACACCAAAAACAAAGTATCATACATTGGAGTTTTTATCTTCTAACTAGGAACTCAAGTCTCATTTCAACTCGAAAAAATATTTAGGAAACTTATTTTAGAGTTTAATTAATGTTTTCAAAATCGAACATAGACTTATAGCGGCTTCTTTTTCAGCTTAATGAATCACATGATATTTGATCTGAGAAAAACATGTCACTTTTTTTTCCTAATTAAACATAAAGTTTGATGATTTCATAATTTTCATTAATATAACAAATTATGTTGACAACAAGAAAACAAAAAATTAAAAGACTGTTATAAATCATAGTGGATTGTCATAACTAGTTCTGGTCCGTTTACGGCCCATTAACACTTAGTCTTTAGGCCGGTTTAATGAATCCTAGTTGAATTAGGATTTTCCTTTTATGTACTTTCCTTTTCCCATTAGGAAAATGAATTTTCCTTTTCTCTCTTGTAATAATCCTATATAAAGGATCTTATGATTAATGAATAAACACAATCTTCCCCATTCGTTCTCTTGATTCACAACACGTTATCAGCACGAGTTGCTCCCTAAACCCTAAAAACACAAAAAACGCGATTACTGTTCATCGTTACTATTCATCGTACTGTTCATCGCGTACTGTTCATCGCGCACTATTCATCGCGTACTGTTCATCGCGCACTATTCATCGCGCACTGTTCATCGACGATTACTGTTCATCGACGATTACTGTTCATCCGGCGTTACTGTTCAAATCATAGTTCATACAGCCTTTAAGGTTACGGCGAACTAGAAGAAAGTTCATACAGCCTATCAACGGTTACGGCGAACTAGAAGACTCACGGAGGTTAAGGTAAACAATAAGAAACCCTAATCTAAAGAACCTAGATTCATGATAATCTTAGAAACCCTAATCTAAATCATGCTTGTTATTGTTATTGCTTGCTTGATTGTGTTTATTGATTCATGATTCGTAATCACTTGAAACCCTAACTTGAAACCCTAACCTAATTCAATTAAAATCCAAACCGATTGCATGATCTGTACCCGTGTCGATCGACACTAGTTTTATGTCGATCGACACGTAAACTTCTGCCTGAATTTGTTGTTTGAATTAAACTGTGTCGATCGACACAAATCACCCGTCGATCGACAGTAAACACTCTGTCCAAATTTGGTTGCATATTTATTTGAACTCGTTTGTTTGTTTGCTTGTTTGGATTGATTCGTTGATTGATAAACATGAAACTGAAACTGATTGCATCATATAGACATAACATGCTTGATTAAAATCCGGTCATATCATCATACGGTTTAGAATTTGAATACTAGGCTTGCATCATGAGCATATAAAACATTATGTTAGGTTGTTAAACATAAAAATCTGGTTTCATAAGCATCATGCATCCGTACCCGTTTATATAAGCACCCATGACCTATTTTGCATCATATGCATAAACTTTAAAATCTTATAGTTCTTAGAGAATAGGATGAATGTTTTCAGATGTCGAAAATCAACAATTTGGATTATGCTGCCCTCAATCTCTCTGGAGACAATTACTTACAGTGGGCGTTGGATACTAAGATAAATCTAAAGTCTAAAGGACTTGGCGAATGTATCATTGAGGATAATAATGAGAATGAAAGGAATCGATACAGAACGATATCGATCATTCGTCATCATCTTGTTGAGGGTCTCAAGGATCAATACCTAACCATTGAGAACCCTTTGGACCTTTGGAAAGAATTAAAGATAAGATATGACCACCATAGAACGGTGTTGTTACCAAAGGCCAATTATGATTGGAGGAATCTCAGGTTCCAGGACTTCAAGTCCGTGGAAGAATATAACTCGGCTATGTTCAGAATAGTTTCTCAATTGAGACTATGTGGTGAGAAGGTAACTGAGAAAGACATGTTGGAAAAGACCTTCTTCACCTTTCACACTAATAACGTGTTCCTTCAACAGCAATACCGTGAAAGAGGTTTTGAGACATACTCAAAGCTTATAGCATGTCTATTACTAGCCGAGGAGAATAATACACTGCTAATGAGAAACAGTGAGATGAGACCTCCTGGATCAGCCCCACTTCCTGAAGCGAATGTGGCCACAGATGAAAAGAAAGAAATTAACCAAAGTGATTATAGACATCGTGGTCGTGGACGTGGGGGTAGATGGCAAGGACGTGGCCGTGGCCATTTTAATCCATACGGCCGAGGTCAGGGCCGAGGCCACGGATTCCATAACGATCATTCTAACCGCGGGCGAGGACGAGGACGCGGATACCGAACTGACTATGATCGTAATAACCGTGGTATTACTTCTCAACCACGAGAATCAAACCCAAAATCAGTTTGCCATCGATGTGGAATGAGTAATCATTGGGCTAAGACATGTAGGACTCCCAAGCATCTGGTTGAACTCTATCAAGAGAGCCTTAAAGGGAAGAATCCAGAAACTCATATGATCCAGCATGATAATGAAGGAGATTTCGATCATGAGCAAGATGACTTGATGAATTTTGAAACCTCAGATATACTTAAGTGATTGATTTTGATTTTCTGTTTTGGTGTTTTGTGTTTTGCTTGTTTTACGTTTTTACACTTTATACTTTGGTTTTGTGTTATTGCTTTCTATTAAACTTTATGGAATGAAAGAGTGTTATTTAAAAGTATCTATTGTTATCTCTTTTGAAGTATGAACGATATGGATGTGTTCATTGTGGATAGTGGATCAAGCCACTCGATATTAAGAGATAAGAGATACTTCATTGATCTTACACTTAAAAAAGCAAATGTAACCACAATTGCGGGTATAGCAAATTTAATTGAAGGCCACGGTCAAGCCCATATTTTATTACCTAAGGGCACGCATCTAGAAATTTCTAATGCGTTATATTCACCTAGTTCAAAGAGAAGTCTATTGAGCTTTAAAGACATTCGAATGAATGGTCTTCATGTTGAAACTAAGGACGAGAATAACAAAGAATTCCTTCAAATCTTTGAAACCGTCCATGGCTATAAGAAAGTCCTAGAGACTATACCTGCCATTTCTGTGGGCCTTTATTGTGCTAAGATCGGAATGATAGAAGCAAATGCTATGGTAAACAAAGAGTTTACTGAGAATTTCACTTTTTGGCATAACCGGCTTGGCCATCCCGGTGCTAACATGATGCGAAAGATATTAGCAAGTACTAATGGGCACACCTTGAAAGAAAGGAGAGTTATCCCAAAGAATCTCACGTGTGAAGCATGTTCACTAGGGAAACTCATTACTAGGCCATCACCAATCAAAGTAACTAAGGAAACGATAAATTTTCTGGAAAGAATTCAAGGAGACATATGCGGACCAATACACCCACCTTGTGGGACGTTTAGATATTTTATGGTCCTTATTGATGCATCCACGAGATGGTCACATGTCTGCCTATTATCAACTAGAAATGTGGCATTTGCAAGATTGCTTGCCCAGCTCATACGTTTAAGAGCACACTTTCCAGATTTTCCTTTAAAGACTATACGTCTTGACAATGCTGGTGAATTTACGTCCCAAGCGTTTAACGATTATTGTATGTCCATGGGGGTAAGTGTTGAATATTCTGTGGCACATGTACATACACAAAACGGTTTGGCTGAATCGTTTATTAAACGCATACAGTTGATTGCTAGACCGTTGCTAATGAGATCAAAACTCCCGGTCTCAGCTTGGGGACATGCAGTTTTACATGCAGCAGAGCTAATTCGTATCAGGCCATCTAGTGAACATAAATATTCCCCATCACAGTTAATAACGGGTCAAGAGCCAGACATATCCCATCTTAAAACATTCGGATGTTCCGTTTATGTGCCTATTGCACCACCACAGAGAACAAAGATGGGACCTCAAAGGAGGATGGGGATATATGTTGGATATGATTCTCCTACTATCATTAAGTACCTTGAGCCAACCACGGGTGATTTGTTTAAGGCCAGGTACGCAGATTGTCATTTTGACGAATCTGTCTATCCAACATTAGGAGGAGATAACAGACTGGTAAAGGAAATTATATGGAATCAAACGTCCTTAAAATGGCAAGATCCTCGGACTCAAGAATGTGAATTAGAAGTCCAAAAGATTATACATTTACAAAAGCTAGCTAATCAATTGCCAGATTCCTTTGCTGACCCGAAAAGAGTAACTAAGTCTTACATACCAGCTGTTAATGCACCGATTAGAATTGATGTTCAAGAGGGACACAATCAAGTTGCTACAGAATCTAAATCACACTCAAAACGTGGCCGGCCAATAGGTTCCAAAGATAAGAATCCTCGGAAAAGAAAGAAAGGTGCTGAAATCGTGGTTGAGGAATCTGATGGAACCCCAGACATAACTGAACCGATAGTTCCAAGCAATGAGACTCGGGACGCCGAGTTTCATGGTTCTGACGTTCCTGAAAATAATGAGATCTCAATGAATTATGTTATGTCTGGAATACAATGGAATAGAAAGTGTGTGGAAATCGATGATATATTTGCTTTTAAGGTAGCACTTGAACTTATGGAGGATCTAGAACCCACGTCGATATATGAGTGCACTCAGAGTGAAAATTGGACTAAATGGAAAGAAGCTATAAACGTGGAGTTGAATTCTTTAAGGAAAAGGGATGTCTTTGGTCCAATAATTCGGACACCCTATGAGATTAAACCAGTTGGACATAAATGGGTCTTTGTGAGGAAAAAAAATGAACATGGTGAAATCGTGAGATATAAAGCACGGCTTGTTGCACAAGGATTCTCACAGAGACCAGGAATAGATTATGAGGAGACATACTCCCCTGTGGTGGATGCTACAACTTTTAAATTTTTGATAAGTCTGGCTATAAGAGAAAAGTTGGATATGCGGTTAATGGACGTTGTAACTGCATACTTATATGGTCCACTGGATAATGAGATTTATATGAGATTACCAGAGGGTATTGAGCTCAAAGATAAGAAAGGTTCTCGAGAACAACACTGCATAAGGCTGAACAAATCCCTTTATGGACTGAAGCAAAGTGGGCGTATGTGGTACAATAGATTGAGTGAGTACTTAGTCAAAGAAGGCTATAAGAATGATCCCATCAGTCCATGTATTTTTATAAAAAAGTTTGCAAACAAAGGGTTTGTTATCATAGCAGTTTACGTGGATGATTTGAACATCCTTGGAACCCCTGGTGAAATCGTCCAAACAGTTGAATGCCTCAAGAAAGAATTTGAGATGAAAGACCTAGGCAAAACTAAGTTCTGTTTGGGATTGCAACTTGAGTACATAAATGATGGAATCCTTGTGCATCAAATGACATATACTGAAAAGGTACTCAAGCGTTTTAATATGGATCAATGTCACCCATTGTCCAACCCAATGGTGGTGAGATCTCTTGATCTAGAAAAGGATCCGTTTGGTCCTAAGAGAGACTCTGAAGAAGTCCTTGGTCCCGAAGTGCCATATCTCAGTGCCATAGGAGCTTTAATGTATCTGGCAAGCCACACTAGGCCAGATATATGTTTTGTCGTGAATTTATTATCAAGATTTAGCTCATGTCCGACCCAAAGGCACTGGGACGGGATAAAACATATTCTTCGTTACCTACAAGGAACGAAAGACTTGGGTCTATTTTATACTAATCAATCTAAGGACGGTTTAGTTGGTTTTGCTGATGCAGGTTATCTTTCAGATCCTCATAATGCACGGTCCCAGACAGGTTATGTGTTTACTCATGGAGGAACTGCAATATCTTGGCGGTCAATGAAGCAGGCCATTGCAGCTACATCTTCTAATCATTCAGAGATATTGGCAATTCATGAGGCTAGTCGTGAGTGTGTTTGGTTAAGGCTGATGACCCAGCACATAAGAGTGGATTGTGGAATGGCCGAAGGTAAGCAGGAATCGACGGTCTTGTTCGAGGACAATGCAGCGTGTATAGCTCAACTTAAGGATGGATACATCAAAGGTGATAGGACGAAGCACATTCTGCCAAAATTCTTCTTCACATCCGATCTACAGAAAGATGGAGAAATTCAAGTGCAGCAAGTACGATCAAGTGAGAATTCAGCAGACCTATTCACCAAGTCACTTCCAACCTCAACGTTCAAGAAACTTACTTATCAGATTGGAATGCGTCGTTTGAAAGACTTGCAGTGAGGTTCAGAACAGGGGGAGTAATACGTGTTGTACTCTTTTTCCTTCACCACGGTTTTGTCCCAAAATGGGTTTTACTTGGTAAGGTTTTAATGAGGCAACATCCAAAGCGTATTACAAGCCCATTAGAGTTATGACATCCAAGGGGGAGTGTTATAAATCATAGTGGATTGTCATAACTAGTTCTGGTCCGTTTACGGCCCATTAACACTTAGTCTTTAGGCCGGTTTAATGAATCCTAGTTGAATTAGGATTTTCCTTTTATGTACTTTCCTTTTCCCATTAGGAAAATGAATTTTCCTTTTCTCTCTTGTAATAATCCTATATAAAGAATCTTATGATTAATGAATAAACACAATCTTCCCCATTCGTTCTCTTGATTCACAACAAAGACATTATTATGTAAATCTACTTTTCAGTTGATAGAGAAGTAAATATATGTTTTCCTCTTTTCTATTTTGGGTTTTCTTTTATTTTATGTACAATTATTTTTAAAAATATATATATATATATAATCTCTTAGAAAAAAAAGAAAAAAAACTTGATTGAAGATGAGATCAAGAGATTATTTTGATCGATAAAAAAAATGTGATAAATGACTTACAAATTGAATGCCAGTGTCGTTGAGAATTCCGATGCCGGCAGAGGCAAAATTGGCTCCGATCAATAGCTTTTCTCCGGTTAGCTCAGGGCTAAGGATTGGTAATGTAGGCTCAGATCCAATTTGTTCACCTAAATCCCAAGTAAATTCACTTTTAATATCTCTAAAAAATTATGGACAAAAAAACTAAAGAAAAACTGAATTGAAAACGATCGTACTAATGATGTCAGGGAGGTTCAAGCCGTTGGAGAAACGACCGGTTGGTCGACCAGTCGGATAATCGATCCCGTACGGTGGCGAATCGGCACGAGCGGTGGTTACTAAGTAATTGTTATTACCACTATCCACTAGTGAGTCGCCAAAGACGTAGAACGCTCGAGCCGCATCTATTTGTTGCGGCATAAGAAATAGCGTGACGCATAACGCGGCGGAGAGAAAAATCGTTGTTGGGAAAAGGGTGGACATGATCTAAACCGAAAGCTTTTGGGGTTGCTCTGTTGTACCTGAAAAGCTTTTAGGAGTTTAAACAAGAAAAAAAAAATAGTCTCCCGCTTTATGGCAATTGGCAAGTCTGTTGGTTCTTTATCATAGACACTTGGGAAAATTGCATGTAGTAATGATTTAACTTTTTTGGTGTATGTAATAAATGTGATTTTGTCGGTTCATCTACTTAGGAGGAAGCAAAGCTGCTCTAATTAAGAGAATACGTATGTGAAATGCAATTATATTGAATCGGTTAGAAAAGGGATTTTGCTTGGGTAAGAATGTGATATATTTGATACTCCCTCCGTTCCCTTATGTAAGATTTTTTGTTGAAAGCATGTTTTTTTTTTTGTCGTAAAAAAACTAAATAAAAAGAACATGACATTACCATCACATTCTTAGTCAACTTCAATAATTATCCTCTTCTGCCTCGTTTTCTTACGTATTAAGTTTCAAACTTTTAGGAAAAATCAGTTTGGAGCCAATTTTACATAACTAATATAAAATCAAAAAATGATTCATTTAAATCAACAGTGGATTCTAATTTAAGTCCATAAGAGTTTAAATCTCATTAGAATTTTAAAGACTTGATTCATTTAAAATGATTCATTATTGATTTTGAAATCCAGGATTGACAACTTATCAATATTTTTAAAATCCGTTGCTAATATATTAACAAAATCTTTTGACTTATATAATAGATTTGAATTCACTAATAAAATCATTTGACTTTTTTATAAGAGATTTGATAATTTATTCAAGTTTTTACTACTTTTTATGGTTATATAAATTTATATTAAATTTTTCAACGTTTTTAGAATTTTAAAATATAACTAGGTTCTAGAATTTGGAAAAAAAACAAAACTTCAATAAAACTATAGAAAATTATATATAAAATCAAACAAAAAAACAAATTCAAATAAACTTTTAATGATTCGAAAGTAGAAAAAGACGAAAATTGAAAAAATATAACCTTTTTATTACTTTGAAAAGAAAAAAGAAAGAGATGAAGAAATAAAAATCTTGAAAAAATGTATATATAAAATGTAAATGTATGATCATTTGCAAGGTTTTTTTTTCTGTTTTGTTAAAATTGTGTATTTGTACGATGGTGTTGAGAAATATGAGGGTAAAGGTTTAGATTTGGATTGCCATCATTTACATGTAAAAACTAATTTGAATCCACTCAAAATCTCTCAAGTAAAAGGAGTAGTTAAAATCTATCAAAAATGAATAACAAAAGATTTGAAATGATCATTTGAAATCTTTGATTGAATAACAATGGATTTCAAACTCTTTTAATGAGGAGATTGTAAATCCTAAAACCAATAACACTAGATTTTGAACTCTTTTGATAAAGAGATTGTAAATACTAGAACAGGGGCGGAGCTAAGTGGGAGGAAGGGTGGCACGTGCCCCCACTCAAATCTTCACAAACATTTTTTTGTATGTAATTATGTGAAGAAATTAGTAATTTATTGGTTCAATTGATGAAGTGCCCCATTGATTCTAAATTTAAATATTATTTTGCCCCCACTATTTATATATTGGGGAATTTTTCTATCATAGTATTATAAGTTTGGGTTATTTGATCACGATCCATTTTTCCATTATTACTTAATTAATTTCCTTATTTGTAAGCAACTACTAAATTTTGCATTACTCTAATTTAATTAGGCTTTTCAAATTTTGTTGTTTCCTTATATTCTCATCGTACTACCTCTCACAAATCTTTTTTTCTATTTAGTTTTTATAATTAAGATACAATTTATGTTTTTCTATGTTAGATAGATTTTAGATTTTATACAGAAAAATGACAAAATAATAGTTTTATAAATTTTTCTTAAGACTATAAAACTATACAATAAAATACAAATTTTTTCAAATTTGTTTTAGTAAATTTTAAATCGTTTTAGAATATATAAAATATAGTGCATAAAGTTTTATAAAGTTTCATAAAAAAATATCTATAAATAATATATAGCATTATAACACAATATATATTTTTTAATCAAGTTTATTAAAAAAATTGTGCCCCCAATCAAATTAGTTTCCGGATCCGCCCCTATACTAGAACCAATTGTGCGAGCTGGAATTTCACACAATAGAATTTGTGAAGATTCTTCTGAGATAGAGCTTCTTAGGGTTTCAAACACGAAGACAAGGTTTTGAATTAGGGTTCTTGAACTGTTCTTATTTATTAGCTAACAGAGAGCTGTTTTTTTGTCTTATTACAGTTCAGAATTTCGGATCCCTACAAATGAGGGGGGTACATGCTTATTTATAGAGAAATAGGTCGGTTCGGACAAATAGTGTTGGGCCGTTAATGGGCTTTTATCTTCTGGGCTTTGACTGGTGGGCTGGTTTGTGATGAACCTTCGGTTCCGTCGCCGGTTAACCGAATCCTCGGAATCGCCGGTTTAACGTGTATTTAGTCGGTTTCACACAATAGAATTTGTGAAGATTCTTCTGCGATAGAGCTTCTTAGGGTTTCAAACACGAAGACAAGGTTTTGAATTAGGGTTCTTGAACTGTTCTTATTTATTAGCTAACAGAGAGCTGTTTTTTTTGTCTTATTACAATTTAGAATTTCGGATCCCTACAAATGAGGGGGGTACATGCTTATTTATAGAGAAATAGGTCGGTTCAGACAAATAGTGTTGGGCCGTTAATGGGCTTTTATCTTCTGGGCTTTGACTGGTGGGCTGGTTTGTGATGAACCTTCGGTTCCGTCGCCGGTTAACCGAATCCTCGGAATCGCCGGTTTAACGTGTATTTAGTCGGTTTAGGCTATCGATTCTTCTAGGGGAGATTTGACCCCTACAGTTAGCCCGTCAATTCAACAGTTTTATTAAATAAAAGTGTTGAAGTAAGGGTGTCCAGGTGAAGAATCGATTTCCGTTAGACTGTTAACGTGTTGGCGATGATCCGATTACCGCGGTTCAAACCCATGGTGGAGATTGACATCGAGAGATGATGCCGAGCCCGTATGACATGGTTGCACCCAATTCGGCGAGCCGGCCGACGTGACGTTATCAGCGAATCGATTTTGATCTTGCAAAGTCGCGAACTGATCAAGGTCAAAATTCGCGAGCCGCTTGAAGATGCGAGGCGATGAGACGAACATGTTCTAAATCTGCGAGCCGTTCGAAGACGCGAGGCGACGAGACAAACATGTTCTAAATCTGCGAGCCGTTCGAAGACGCGAGGCGATGAGACGAAGGTACATAAGTGTGAACAAGCCTCGGTAAAAAACCCTGTCCAGAAAACCAGGTGGGAAAAAACCAAACCAAGGGGAAAAGAGCACAAGTCACACTTGTTCGAGTCGTCATTGCCGCCGAGTTCCCAATTTTCGTTTCGTTTGCATATTCTGCGAGCCATTTGGTGTAATGAAAACCGTTGCACTGTGGCGCGACAAGGAGATATACGAAGTCGCGAGATGCTTCGAGCGATTGATTGCGAGATGGCGAAGCGAAGTCACACCGATTCTGGCAAGGTGATGAGATGAAGATCTGCGGGGTCGCGAACTTATTTGATGATGAAAGTAGCGAGGCCGCGAGCTGATTTGTTGATAAGTCGCGAGGCCGCGAGCTGACTTGTCGATGAGTCGCGAGGCCGCGAGCTGATTTGTTGAAGAGTCACAAGGCCGCGAGCTGATTTGTTGTTAAGTCATGAGGCCGCGAGCCGATTTGTTGATGAGTCGCGAGTATGACTACTTCTCGCCATATGGTAACAATGTAGCCATAAATTGATTTGACCAAGTTACGAGGGCGCGACCTGGACAGATTAATCGGTATTGCGAGGTCCTGGTAATCTCTGAGAATTGACATCTTGAGAATCCGAAGTTATGAAGTCGCGAATCAACTCGAGGGTGAGCTCGCGGGATCGCGTCTTGAGCGAAATGGAAGCCGGGTGATGTCAGGCGTTTTTTACACATGGCCGGGGCCATCAAAAACCCCTATGTACGTTGTAGCACAAAGGGTTATCGTATCCACAGAGAGGTTTGATTGATACACTAGGATTGCAATGATTCATTCTTAAGCTAGAGCGATGCTTTTTACAAGTAAACAAAAGATGGAACTATGAAACAAGTGATGATATGGTTTTAATTTACATTGGTCTCGAAGAGACGAGAGTTAGACCATGGAAATTCTTATAGGCAATGAATCAAAGATTATCACAACTGTCAAAGTTCTATCACGCACCGTTCTAGAACTCAAACACGAAAGTATAACCAACTAACTGTCGTTACGAAGGCTATATATATTTAGATCCTCATGAATCATCGAATCTAAACACGCATTTAGCACGAGTTCAATATGTTCACAAAGTCCCTAAGCCAAATTTCTTTGCGAATAAGTAACTTTGCCCATTTAGACTAGATTCAGGTTATTAATCCCAGTGTCGTGGCTAACCAACAATCCTAAAATCAAGATTCGAGGTGATCAAGCAAGAATCAAGCATTGAGAACAGTCTAAACGAAGAACTAACGGATAACCTCGACAGATCTTCGATTTTATTGATTTCTCATCAAAACCCATGAAATCTCCATGTCCTAACAAGTAATTTACTCAAAAATAGATGATGAAATCATAATAACTGAATAGAATTTCATAAAAGAGTTAGAGTTTAGAAGATACAAATGGTGTCACTAGGTGAAGAACACATGGATCTCCCTCCAAGATCTTCAAAATCTCTCTCTCTCTCTCTCTAAGTCTCAAAACGAGAATAGATCTAGTTTTTACAAGTTTTCTAGATATTTTACAATGAAAACAAAACAAAACTATTTATAGAAGTGCCCAAAATTAGGTCTGCAGGTCCGCCGTCGATCGACACTAAAGGTGTGTCAATCGACACGGTGGTGTCTGTGCAAATATCCTCTGCTTTCAAAGATCCTCTGTCGATCGACAGGGATGGGAGTGTCGATCGACGCGTTGGCTACTGGTGAAAATCTTCTTTGCTTCGTCTCTTCAGGTGTCGATCGACACACATTTAATGTCGATCGACGGGGACGCTGCAACTTGATTCCACTTTGATCTTTAAAGCTCCAAAATGCTCGATAATTGTCCAAAATGCACCAAACGACCATTTTCCTGCAAAACACTATAAAAGACACACAAATACAAAATATACTATACAAAACCGACTTATATCATGGTTAAAAACGGGTAAAAACCACGATATATCACCGGGGAATCACAAGTTGGTATCAATCCCTTAGAAACTGATCTCCTAAGCCCGAATCTTGGGCCCATTACGAAATGAGGCCCACCTCAAAATTCGATCCGCAAAAAATGCCTTCATAAGGAGCGATGCTCCTCAGATACTTCTCATAATTTTAATTCTCTGAAAACAAGTATTCCTCTCTCTCCCTTTTCTCTCGTTTTCCCTTTCAAGTTTTTTTTGTTAAGTTTTAGCCGTCCCATCACTTCGCCGCCGCCGTGTTCTTCATCGCCACCGTCGTGTTCTTTGAGGAAATCTGAAAATCTCCCTTTTTGATCCAAGAAATCATGTCGTCAACGAATTCATTTGTATCTGCGAGACCTGCCGAGCTCCCCGAGAAGGAAGGATTGTTCTGGGTGTATTCCGAAAATAGCGAGTCGCTAGTTGACGCGAGCTCAAGTTGCTGTCAGTTTCGTGGTCGAGAGGAAGCGAGCACTTCTGGTCGCGAGGATGCGAGTTCTCCTGGTCGAGAGGACCAAGCTGGAGGTCATTCTCCCCTTGCCGAATTGTTCTCCTATCCCTCCCCCGTCTTAAGGCAAAGTCGCGAAATGAAGGTGACCGCTTCACCGATGCGAGCTGCACGAACTGATTTTCAAGAGGGAGTTGGGACCTCGCGCCCCTCGCTAGTTGGCGAGATTTCCGCTGCTAATGAGCAAAGGCTAGTCGTGGAAATTCCACATCTTCGTGACGAGTCGCTTAGTCCTGCCGAGCCGCCTTCCTGAGTAAAGATCGAAGAACGTACTTGGGAGTACAATCCCCTCATAGAAGCAGAAAGATTGGATGCCTGGATTGGATCCGGACTGGCCGAGGTCGTCAAGAGGAAAACAAAGTCGAGGCGAAAATAACGCCCACCTCCAGGATCTTCATGGTGCGGCAAGGTTTCCTTGGCAACCCTTCGCCTAGAGTGCGGCATCCCTGATGCGGTCGAGATGATTGTGCCATCCGTTGGTCAGCGAGAAGACGACCCGCCTGCCAACATATTCATCGTGTACGAATGCTGGTTTAAGGATTGTTACCTTACATTCCCCATTCCAGTGACGATTCTGCGGTTTATGTGGGTTCATCGTATCGCGCTCGCGCAGATCAATACAAGGGGAGTTCGTCAATTGGTCGGACTTTTGACGCGAGCTGCAGAATGTGGCGAGCCCATCGGAGTCCGCCATCTTAATAATTTTCTTGAGTTCCGCAAGAACGCCGACCTGAGCGGTAAGAAGCTGTATAATCTAGCAAGTCGACCCCAATACAAGATTTTAGACGACTTCCCGAACAAAGACCATAATTGGAGGAAATTCTTTTTCTTTATGGAGATATCTTCCGCGTCTGTTGAAGAAGAACACCTGGCGGTGGCGAAGTGGGGAATTCTTGGTAGATTTCCGTAAAGTTTATCGCGCGAACTGCTTCCTTAATTTGTTTTATCTTAACTTTTTGTATGATTGTTTTCACAGCTCGCAGACCTCTATTTACTCCCGTCCCCGGAATCGACGACCTCTTCAATAAGTTAAAGGCTCGGAAGTGTCTTTGGGAGCGCCACTTCCATCATCAGAGAGTTGTTCGAGCTCGCGAGCTTGCTTTAAACGACGAGGAAGACTGTCCCTGTCCAAGCGAGTCTGAAGATTTAGATATCATGCCGCCCAAACCTACTTTCCGTGATATTGCCAAGAAGAAGGCCAAGATGTCCAAGAAAAAGGTCGATTCGAAGGCCGCTGCTTCTACCGTTCAGACGTCGGAGCGAAGTGTTGATAAAGACAATACTCCTGCTGCAAAGAGTGACGAGGTGGCAGCTCTAGACGCGAGTGGCCCTTTGGTTGTCCCCTCGTAGACAATAACAATTACTAACGAACCCGACGAGTCTGAGAACCAGCTGACTCAAAAGCGGGAGCACTCTACGGCTGATAAGGGCAAAGGCAAATCCGATGATGCCAAGAAAACTCGTCGCGAGCTGCCGACTCTGCCTCCAGGCCAGCCCATTCCTCCAGGTCTACGATCCGGAAGATCCGTCGAGCTTTACGACGATCCGTCAGCCGCGGCCGCCTTAATGGCCAAGATCACATACCCGGGTGACAACATTCCAATCCCGGAAATGCTGGTAAAGAGCGAGCTCTATAAGGAATTCGCGTCTCGCCAGGCCAAGGTAAATCCTCATTTATTCCATCTGTTCCGTCTCGCTTCCTTTCTCATACCTCAACCCTTTTGCAGGCCCTCGCTCATTGCAATAGGTTGATCATAGCATATGATCAGGAGGCGAGGTCTAGGAAGGCCTTTATCGATGAGGCCAGGAGGAAGGAGGAAGCTGAGAAGAAGCAAGCCGCAGAGAAGATGAATAAACTCTATGCCGAGCGCGACGCGTATAAGAAGAGCTCTAACGACTTGGGCATTCATATTCAAAGAATCGGCCTCGAGAAGAAGAAGGCTGAGGAAAGAGTTGCTGAACTGGAGAAAAAGCTATCGGCCCTGAACGCGAACCGCGAGAAAGTCCTTGAAGCGGCTGCTTCATCGGCGAGACGATCCGCGGCTGCAGATGTTCAAGCTCAACTGAACAGTGCCAACGAGCTGTTTTGTCGAATGATGAAAAAGCCGATCAGGAATATGGTATATCTTTTGCAAGCGGAAGCCAACCTCCAACTCCTCGACGACATGGAGAACACTGAAGCGGAGGTACCTTTCGATCCCAAGGCTGAACGTGCTATTCTTGTCGAGAATAAGGTATCGCTTGAAAAAGCCGGTGAGATCTTTGATGCGATAGCTGCCGAGTTGAGGAAGACCTTAGGTATGAATCGAGACCGTTGCTAAGTCTGTTGGTATTAATGTAGCTTCTGGGTTGAACGACGGTTCTATGGGTATGCGGTTGCGGATCGCAAGCGAGGAGTTAAGTTAGAGCGAGTCGGATGAGGTTGTTAAGACTGCTGATCCCGTCCTAGCTGCATCAACTGAACCTTTGCGCGAGCCGGCTCTTTCTGAACAGGATACCAAGGCTAGCGAGGTGGCGGGTTCGGCTGATATTGTTGCTCCAGCCGAAGTTAGGGAAGTTGAAGATGGCGAGTTGGTCGCCTAATCCACCTTGTAATAGATTTTTAAGATTTGTTTTTTGTTTTGCCCAAGGTTTTAAGACTTGTTTTTTTGTTCTGATGCCTGGACGGCTTTATCCAACCTGTGACATTTTTATTTGCCTGGTTGGTCGAACCGAAATCTTAATAGATTCTTAAAATTTGGGTTTCAAGCGACTTGTTTATCAATTTAAGGTTCGCCTTGCTTTTGGCGAGGCCTGTTTTAGCTGATCAAGCGAGGCCTGTTAAAGTTCGTTACTTGGAACAAATTTTGGTGTCATCGAGTTCCACGGAATCTCCGACCCAATTATAATCTCTGACCAGATTATATTTGCCAAGTTCAACCAGTGTTAAGTTTAAACTGGGTTTTGCGAGACGAACACCCTGGTTTATAGATGTATTCCCGTGAATACGTAAGCTCTAGTGATGAACTCTAAATTTATATAGCGCGCTTTATCTGTTATGGATGTATAAGGGATATACTTCGCGATGAAGTGTTAGAGATCGCCATTATGGTCAGTAAATGGCGACGGGTCGACATGAAAGTCGCGGTTAGACGATTACATCGTTTACCGATTGTCGCGTTTTGGACAGTTAAATCGTTTGCGAGCTGTCGTGTTTTAGACGGTTAAGTCATTTGCGAGGTGTTGCGTTTTAGACGGTTAAGTCGTTTGCGAGCTGATCGAGTTTGGGAGTATGAATATACGGACCCACTCCCCCCCTCTTTTTTTGAACAGCTGGCGCAAATGAACTCGTCCGAAGACGAGCTGCCTACGTACCCTTTGAAGGGATCAAGTCGCACCGTACTTCAAGTCGAAGGACTTAGTATTTTTAGCAGTAGTACTGCTTCAGATGTCGCGCATTCTAGGAACGCGGGATCATCTCGCCGTTCAGGTTGGCGATTTCGTAGACGCCTGGACGAACCACCTTCGTGATCTGGTAAGGTCCTTCCCAGTGAGCGCCGAGCATGCTGGCATTCGGTTCGGCCGTATTCTGAAACACTGCGCGAAGGACGAGGTCTCCTTCGTAAAAACGCCAAACTCGCACTTTGGAGTTATAATACTTGGCGGCCGCTGTTTGATATTCAGTCATCTTGATAAGGGCTTGATCGCGCCTTTCGTTGATGAGGTCAAGCTCGTCGAGCATGAGGAGATGATTGAGACCTTCCTGCTCTGGTAGTAATCGTTTGCGAACTCCTGGAAAATAGATCTTGGGAGGAATTACACACTCTGTTCCGTAGACGAGGACGAAAGGTGTCTCGCCCGTAGCGCAACAAGGTGTGGTTCGATAGGACCATAATACGCTTTCGAGTTCATCTGCCCAACGGCCCTTCTTGGCATCAAGTCGAGTTTTTAATCCGCGAATAAGTGTCTTGTTCGACGCCTCCGCCTGACCGTTGCCCTGTGGGCAGCGAGGTGTCGACTTGCTGACTCTGATCTTCCATTTGTCGCAGAAAAATTTGAACTGCTTGGAAATGAACTGCGAACCGTTATCAGTTACTATTTCGTAGGGCACGCTGTGTCGGCAAATGATATTCTTCCAGACGAAGTTTTCGACGTGCTTGTCCTTGATTGATCCAAATGCTTCTGCCTCGATCCACTTGGAAAAATAGTCCGTTAGGATCAAAAGATATCGCTTCTGCCAAGACGGATGAAGCGGTCCAACTATATCTATCGCCCATCTCATGAATGGATAAGGCGAGGTGACCGAGCTAAAAAATTCTGTAGGTTGATGGATGAAAGGACCATGGCGTTGACATTTCTCGCACTTTGCCGCGAACAGCTCGCAGTCTTTAACCATTGTTGGCCAAAAATATCCATGTCTTTTAATTCGGATGGCGAGCGAGCGACATCCTGAATGGTTGCCGCAGGATCTGCCATGAACTTCGTGCATTATCTTGCGGGCTGCTCCCCCCTCGACACACATAAGGAGTGGCCCGGACAGTCTCCATTTAAACACTTCTTCGTGAAATAAAATATAACGAGATGACTGCGCCTTTAGCATGCGAGCTGCCCATTTGTCTATTGGCACTTTGCCGTCTGCGAGATATTCGCGAACATCAGCCATCCACTTGGTGTCGCAACCATAGACTGTGGTCTCGTCGTCAATGGGAATATCGACGACTTCATGCTCTGGTGGCGGTTCTTCGCTACACGGGTAAGCATCCTCTGGTTATTCTTCGAGTTGTTCGGGGAGGAGACCATGGTCAAAAGTTGTATTATCCGTATCGAGCTCGTTGTCTTTTGCCATCACATCCGTCGTTTCATCTGTGTCGACTGCGTCGGACTGGTCGAGATCCATGGGTTGGCTCGACGATATCTTCGGTTTGGTCGAGGTCCATCAGATCTGACGTTGAACGAGTAGGCGAGTCGTTGCTTAAACCTGCTCTCCGCTTCGCGGCTCGAGATCTTGTCAGAACGTTGACTTCCTTTGCGACCGCGATACTCGGCTCTTCGATGAACTCGACTTTGACGATTCTTTGAAGATCTTTGTCTGGCTTTGCCGACGAGCCGAGTGATGCGAGAGCATCTGCTTGCGAGTTCTCTGCCCTTGGAATTCTTGTTAAGGTAAAAAATTTGAATTCCGCCGTTAATGTCTTGACGAGGGTGAGGTATGCTTCCATGCGTTCGTCCTTTGTCGCGTATTCGCCGTTGAACTGATTCACGACGAGTTGAGAGTCGCAAAATGCTTCTATCCTTGTCATTTTTAGCGCTTTAGCAAATCGAAGGCCCGCGAGTAAGGCTTTGTACTCTGCCTCATTGTTCGATGCTCTGAAACCAAGGCGGAATGACTGTTCCAGCGATTCTCTATCTGGTGACGACAGTCGAATGCCTACTCCCGACCTGTGTTTAGATGACGAGCCGTCCAATTGCAATTGCCAGATTTGGGATGAGTCTTCATTTTCTGACGAGGCTGCCGCCTCTGACAGTTCGATTAGAAAGTCGGCCAACACTTGTGCTTTGATTGTCGTCCTACTGCGATACTCGATATCGAACTCGTTTAATTCAATAGCCCACTTGGCGAGTCACATTGGTTAGCGACTTGCTGACATAGAAAACGGGCTTCTGCTCTGTGCCGTCTTCGCGAACTCGAACTCCACTGACTGCCGATAAGGAAACCGCGATGTAAAGATAAAGCGGTTCGCCAGCGATGGGTTTTGTCAAAACGGGTGGAGTCGCGAGATATTGTTTCAACTCCTGGAAGGCCGCTTCACACTTATCTGTCCATTCGAATGCCTGACGAGCTGCCCCCTTTTTGTCCTTGAGCGTGTCATAAAAAGGCAAGCATTTATCGGTAGAGCGCGAGATGAATCTGTTCAACGCTGCCACTCTTCCCGTCAGTTGCTGGACCTCTCTTTTCGTCTTCGGCAAGGCCATCTGGATGAGCGCATGGATTTGCTTCGGGTTTGCCTCGATCCCGCGACGAATCACCATGTAGCCGAGGAACTCGCCTGATGTTACGCCAAAACGGCACTTGGCCGGATTGAGCTTCATGTTATACTTGTTTAATAGTGCGAAGCATTCCGCGAGATGGCCGACATAATCCTTCTCCTCGAGCGACTTGACAAGCATATCGTCTATGTAGACCTCCATTGTCTTGCCGAGGAGGTCCGCAAAGATCCTATTCACCAATCGTTGATAAGTTGCCCAAGAGTTCTTAAAGCCAAAAGGCATGACCATGTAGCAATAGATCCCGCGATCCGTAATAAAAGATGTTTTGTCGCGATCGCCAGGCTGCTTGAAGATTTGATTATAGCCAGAAAAAGGATCCATAAATGACAACAGTCTGTTCCCAGATGTCGCCTCGACGAGGCGGTCGATATGAGGAAGAGGGAAACTGTCTTTGGGACACGCCTTGTTTAAATCTGTGAAGTCTACACAGACTCGCCATTTACCACTTTTTTTCTTCACGACGACTGGATTAGCGAGCCAATCTGGATATCTGACTTTGGCGATTGAGCCGACTTTCAAAAGTCTTTCTACTTCGTCATTTACCGCTTGAATTCTATCCGGTCCAAGCCGCCTCCGCTTTTGCTTTATGGGTTTGAAAGTCGTATCAACATTCAACTCGTGACTAATGATATTGATATCAATCCCGGGCATGTCCTCGGCTGCCCATGCGAAAGTACTAACGTTCCTCTTAAGGAATTCGACGAGGTCGAGCCTGACGGCTTCGTCTAGCGTTGCGCCTATCTCCACACATTTCTCCGAGGACTTGTCGTCTATGCAAACCGATATGACAGGTTCGCAGGTTGGACCTGCCCCTTCCTCTTCCGCGGCTTCCGCGATCTGTAGTTGCTATAAAACATTCGAGAGCTCTTTGACGGGCTCCCTATCAGTCTTAATCTTTTTTCGTTTCTCGCTCGGGATCGGGTCTTCCGCCTGACTCCTTAGTTTATGCGCAGCCATGAAGCAAGATCGCGACGCTGCCTGACTTCCTCTAATTGCTTTGATCCTGCTTTTGGTTGGAAATTTAAGGCAGAGATGGTATGTCGAGGCGATGGCACGCATCGAGTTGAGCCAAGGTGTTCCCATTATAACATTGTATATCGCCGGGTTGTCGGATACTGCAAATTCCACAATTTTAGTTATCCCTTCCGCACATACCGGAAGTTTGATTGTCCCGAGTGTCATTATCGTCTCGCCATTGAACCCGGTCAAAGGTTTAGGATGGGATTCGACTTGAGCGAGGTCGATTTCCATTCACTTTAGAGCGTCTATGAAAATGATGTCTACCGTGCTTCTAGTATCGATCAAAACGCGACCCGTGTCCCAACCCGCGACGGAGAGTCGGATGATAAGCGGGTCGTCGTGAGGTTTATCAATGTCTTCGACCTCCTGCTCTTCAAACTGTATGACATCGTTTGGGAACTTGGACGGATTGGGTTTGTTCGCCCCTATCTCAGCTCGTCTCTGATAAGCTTTGATTGACGAGACGGTGTTTGAGCAATAACGCGAGCTGCCCATGATCATGTTACAGACTTTTTGCTTCGAGCCGCCCTAGCCTCCATTATCGTTCTGCCTGCCAGGGTGGGCTTCATTATCGTTCTGCCTGTCTCGTTTGTTACCTCTGTTGTTGTCCCCATGCGAGTTGTCTCCTTCTCTTGCATCGTCGAATTGCTCGAGTTGGAAATCGTTAACACTTATATTTCCTCTGAGTTCGCCTGCGGCCACCTTCGCTGCGAGTCGCATGCCGAGTACTCTGCAGTTAGCCGTTGAGTGTCCTCCCATTTTATGCAGGTCGCAATATGCGGATTCGTCATACTGCGAGTTCCTCGTCCATGTGGCGCCATTACTACGGCCCAGAGTGCTACTTCCGCGGCCTCGCCCTCTTCCTCGACCATAGCCGGGCAAGTCAACCTGGTAGTTATGGGCACCTTTAAAACCTCCCTCGTGCTGCACAAAGTTGCCTTGCTTCTTCTTTGCTGTAGCTGCGGCCTCTTGCGGGTTAGGATTTCTGGCCTTTCCATACTTCTGGCTCAGAATTCTTGTTTCATCCTCGCTTTTTGCAAAACCATTAGCGCGATGAAGCGCATCTTGAATAGACGAGGGCTCGTTAATTGTCATTTCCTTTCAAAAATCCGAATTGTACAACAGGGCCGTTCGCAACGCGCTTAGTGCGGACTGGTCGTCAATCCCTTTGACCTGAGTAAGCATTGCCTTGAAGCGTTCGATGAAAACTCCCAAGGGTTCGCTGGCCGCCTGCGAGATGGTGTAAATATCCGCCTCCGACGACCTGCGCTTGATTAAGATGGCATACTGCTTTAGGAATACTTCGGAGAGCTGCGCGAAGTTGTCGATTGAATTCCTCTTCAGCCCCGTAAACCAATAGAGAGCTGCCCCCTTGAGGTATTCCACTAAGAGGAGGCAGTAACCTACGTCTCTTTCCTCGAGTCAGAAATTAGCTCGCCCCATAGCGATTGAGAACGCTCTAATGTGCTCTGTGGGGTCGCCCTTTCCTTCGTAAATAGGAATCCTTATTTTCCTGGGATCGGATAGACGCGCCTTGGTTACTCGCTCGATAAAAGGAGTAGTGCGAGCTTCTTCAAGAACGCATTCGATTTCCGGTGCTTTGCTGGTTACGTGAGGCACTAGTGATCGCATATCTTTGAGATCGCGGGCTGTGTGCTGCATGATGGCTTTGAGCTCGTCCATCTCCCTTTGCTGCGCAGTAATAGTTCTGCGATTGGTCGGGGCTTCGGCCTGCTCCGTCCATCGCATATTCTCTGCGATTTCACCCTCATCCCGACTTTGGATATGACTGGTCGGTCGGCTAGGTCGTGCGGCTCCGAACTCACGTTTCACTAGATCGTCTGTGATACCAATAACGTCGTCAGTCGCACCTGCGATGGGAACGACTCCATCTCCGAGAGGTGTGGGTGTATGATCCTCGCGAGCCCCGCGAGCTGAAGGCGAGGTCGCCGGGGTGAAGCTGAGAGCGATCGGGGTGACGCGAAGTGCGGCACCTTGAGGTAGTCCTTGAGACTGACGAGCTGTTGACAAGGCATTGATTTCGGCGGTCAGGTTACTGTTGATGGTTTGCTGCATCTGCGACTGCTTGAGCAACTACTCGAGCATTGCTTTGAGCTGATCATAAGCTCCTGGTGTGGCCGGGTCAGCCGAGCCGGTATTGGTGGTTGTATGCTTGCTTCTGCCTGCTTCTGCCTCCAAAGCGGACTGGCTGTTTACGTTGGTTTGCCCATGCGAAGCGGACTCCCTCGGATCTAAACCACCTTCGGTCTCTGGAGACTGCGGGTTCGTTATTGACATACTAGTGGGTTCGTCTAAGTGTTTGTTTCGTGTATGAAGCTAGTGTTGCGAGTAGATCCCCTCCTTCTAGCGCCAAATTGTGCGAGCTGGAATTTCACACAACAGAATTTGTGAAGATTCTTCTGAGATAGAGCTTCCTAGGGTTTCAAACACGAAGACAAGGTTTTGAATTAGGGTTCTTGAACTGTTCTTATTTATTAGCTAACTGAGAGCTGTTTTTTTGTCTTATTACAGTTTAAAATTTCGGATCCCTACAAATGAGGGGGGGTACATGCTTATTTATAGAGAAATAGGTCGGTTCGGACAAATAGTGTTGGGCCGTTAATGGGCCTTTATCTTCTGGGCTTTGACTGGTGGGCTAGTTTGTGATGAACCTTCGGTTCCGTCGCCGGTTAACCGAATCCTCGGAATCGCCGGTTTAACGTGTATTTAGTCGGTTTAGGCTATCGATTCTTCTAGGGGAGATTTGACCCCTACACCAATAACACTAGATTTTAAACTCTATTAATGAATCCACCATTGAATAACAATGGATTATGTTTGGATGTAAAATCCATTACAATCCATCATTGAATAACACCCAGTAAAGTTTTATTTGATTTATACTAACTTCCAACGACAGAAGAAAATCTTACCACCGTCGATGAAATTTATTTGATTTAAACGAATTCCAACGATTGAATATGGTTCGTTCAAAGCAAATGGTTGAATTTGTTCCGTTTTGTCTTCTTTTTCCAATTTTGTTTAAATTTGCTTTGGTTTGGTAAAATACAAAACGTATATATTAAGTTTTGAGATTTGTAACATTAAATCATGTTTTGAATTCAAACCTCTTCTTTGTTTATAATTGTGTCGATGAAGTAGTGTAACGCCCCGACCATCCGTACCATAAGTGGGAGCTAGATTCTCACAATTGAATTTGTAAGGTTTAAGGAAGAACAGAAAGCTTCTAAGTTTAGAAAACACAAAGACAAAAGCAAAGATTCGAATTAGGTTTTTATTGATAGCTGGAAAGCTGTAGCAGAGTTTCTGTAAGATTTTCGTGATCCCCTTATTATGAGGTTGTTCAGAATATTTATAATACTTTAAGTCAGTTGGGCCAGACCCAATACAAAATAGGAAGTTTTCCTAATATTCTAAGTTTTCCATTTTAGCCACAGCTACTAGGTCGGCTGGGCTTTAAATGGGCTTTAATCTTCTTGGCTTGATCACTGGGCTGACTTAAATTAGGCATCTTGTTCAATCTTTGGTTAGAATGTGCCTTGGGATGTCCGGTTCAATGCGTACTTAGTCGTTTTAGGCTTATCAATTCTTCTTGGGGAGATATGACCCCTACAGTTAGCCCCCAGTTCAACAGTGTTATCGATAAAAGTGTTGAAGTAAAGGTGTCCAGACAAAGAATCAATTTCCGTTTAGACCGTAAATGCGTCAACGATGACCCGACTATCTTGATGACTTTCATAGTGATAAAGATTGGCGCGTAACTGGTAGTATAGAGCCCAATGATAAAGATGTCTAATTCGGCAAGCTGATCAAGAGCATTTAACGGCGAATCGGTACAAAGAAAATTTGCGGCGAGCCTGTTGGAAGAAACTCTGCGGTGAGCTGCTCCAAGAAATTCTGTGGCGAGCTGCTCCAAAGAGATTTTATGGCGAGTTGCTCCATCGGAATTGCGAGGCGAGTTAATCTAAGGATATTTTGTAGCGAACCGGTTCGACGACGTGTAGCAGCGAGGTGATTTGAAGACACGGTGCTACGAAATGAATGGATGCTTCCAACGACGAACCGTTTTGATGTAGTTTCGTGGCGAGCTGCTTGATGACCTTTTATCGCGAACTGGTTCATCGTCGTGCTGTTGCGAGCTGGTCTGAAGATGTTATTGCGTACTGACTTGTCATTGTGTTGCAGCGAGCTGGTCTAAAGGCTTCAAACAGCGAGCTGATCCAAGGATGCTATGACGCGACCTGTTTCTTAGTTGCGAACCGTCTGGCGTTTGCTGTAAGAAAATTGGTGAACCCACTGCTTGAGATAACGGCAGATTGAAAGAAATCCTAAGAACTGTCCGACAAATAGCGAACTAAGTGACGATTTTTGGACGGATTTGCCCGTGAAACACCTCAACAGGTTTATGTAGAGATTCACGACTTGTTGAAGTCGGCAAGACAACTGACAACGCTTTGATCGTGGATAATGGGCTAGTTGACATGCATTGCTATGTCTGTAGCAAACTGATCTGACGATGTTGGAAGGTTGCGAACCTGTCGTTGAGCCGTTTCGTTCACACAGGTCACCACTTTTCATGCCGAGATATTGTCAAAACTGGTCATACTTAGAAAATTTATTCATCTTTCGGATGTATCATAGAGGCCCGAATCTTGAACCAAGGCCCAATTTTGAAATCGACCCATGAAGTTCCTATATAAGATGCGTTACTCCTTAGGTTTCGCTCATAACTCTCATTCTCCCGAAAACACGTAGCCTCTTCTCTTAACTTTTTTCTCTAGTTTTCCTTTAGTTATTGTTAGGTTTAGCTTGTCTCGTCACTTCGCCACCGCCGCATTCTCCTTCACTGCCGTCACTTCTTGAGTTTTCCGGCGAGAATTTTTCAAGATTTCAATCTGTCTTCAAGTGTTCTTGCCAATTTTCTTCTTCGTTCTTCAATAAAAAGTCCGTGAGATCCAGTCGAGATTTGCGCTATTCTTTGTGTTTTATGAGAAGTTCAATCCAAATAGATGTCGTCCGCAAGTTCTAGTAGATCTGTAACACCCGCCAAGCTGCTTGAAAAAGAGAACGCCAGATCGATCTGGCAATACTCGAGCGAAGGTGAGTCGCCTATCGCTACAAGCAATAGCGACGAGCCGATCCCTCGTTCAATCGAGAGATCTCGCGATGTCGAGGAAGAAACTGGACTCTGGCTGAGGCGACCATATTAATGATGACTCCTTGCTCGACAAGTTATTCACCTACTGAGCACCAACAACCTTCCCATCTCGCCGTCACAAGCGCAAGGCAACATCATCTAATTCGCCGATCTGCCTGGATTTAGAAGATGAAATTGATGTAGATAGCAAATTATCGGGTTATGAAAATTGAGTCATTCTTTCGCTGATTGTGGAGAACACCGAGGGCATAGGTGAGGAAAGGCCTATTGTCGAAGAGCCATCCCTTCGTGACGAATCAATAGGAGATCCCGTTGAGCCGACTGCTCCTGTCAAAATCAAAGAATGTAACTAAGAATACAATCCTCTCATCGAGCAAGAAAGATTAAAAACTTGGATCTGTTCTGGGGTAACAAAAGTGAAGAAAACAAGGGTGAAGCGTAAGACACGTCCTTCTCCAGGTTTGACGTGGTGCGACGAGGAATCGCTGAGCGAACTCAAGAAGCAATGTGCCATTCCCAATAATATCGAATTGATCCTCCCTTCTCCAGAGCAGCGAGCTAATAATCCTCTTGCGGGTACATTCACTTTGTATGAATGTTACCTCAGAGACTGCTTCCTTCTCCTACCAATTCCTACGATGATTCTTTGCTATATCTTTATCCATAAGTTGGCAATTGCTCAAGTCAATACCAGAGGAATTCGCCATATGGTCGGACTACTAACAAGAGCCGCTGAATGCAGAGTGCAAATTAGCGTTCAACAATTAGGGAGTTTCCTTGAACTCCATAAAAAAAAAGGTCGAGATTACACGCGCCAACTTATAACCTAGCGAGCCAAACCAAATACAAGATCATAGACGACTTCCCCAAAAAGGACCACGACTGGAGGAAGTTCTTCTTTATTTTGCCGATTTAGGTGGCCTCGGTTGGCGAAGGGAATGAGAATACGGTGAATGTGAAGTGGGGAAAGATTGGTAGCCTACTCCCAGTTTCTCTTAAAGTCGTGACTTATGTTGTACTTAGTGTTTGTCTAAGTCTTTCCGATTTTGTTTATTTTGCAGATCGCCGATACATAGGTACCCCCGTCCCTGGAATTAGCGAGCTACACAAGGAATTAGCTGCGAGAAAGTGCTATTGGGTTCGTCAGTTCTACCGTCAAAGAGTAGTCAGAGCTAAAGAAAAAACCAACAATTTAGTCAACAAAGCCGATTATCTTCCCAGCGACTCCGAAGATTTTCCAAAAATCCCAGCTATGACTAGTAGACCGACCATCCGTGACCGAATCAAGAAGAAGAAAATGACAGCTACCGCCATCGAGACGTCTGAGCAAAGTGTGACGAAACGAAACACGTCATACAATGTGCCACCACGCATTGAAGGGTGAATTGATGCTATTGATACTATGCGTCCGGCGGATTCATCACTTGGATAACACAAACCCAGAGATGACCGCAACAAGGAAAAAGATGCGAGTCGCAAAAGGTCATACTCTGCTGTTGAGAAAGGTAAAGGTTTAGCTTCTGATTCTCAATCGAAGAAAACTCATCGAAACACTACGACTCTGTCTCCTCGCGAGAAGATTTCTTGTGGAATACGACCTGATGAATCGCCCACTGCTATCGAGCTGTATGATGATCCTTTAGCCGTTGCTTTGTTGATTTCTAAAATCACATATTCTGGGGATAGCTCTCCTATCCCAAAAAGAATACTGAAGAGCGAGCTATACAAGGAATTTTTGTCTCGCCATGTCAAGGTAAATTCCCTTCTTTTCCTTACGACTTGTTAACATTCATCTTTCATACTTAGCTTACTTTGTTGTTTGTGTTTCTAGATGGTAGGGCACTGCACCCGAATTATTCTAGCGTACGACGCGGATTCTCGGTCAAAACATATGAAGGAAATTGGTAATGAGCTGGAATCGTTTAAGAAGAGCTCAAACGATATGCATAAGCATCTCCATAGCTTGGGCGTTGAAAAAAGAAAGCCGATCTGGGGATTGTAGAGCTTGAAAGGGAGAAGCCTTTTTTAATCGTGGCGCAACAACATGAGATCGAGGTAGCTGCTGCTAATGCTAGGAGAGAGATAGCCGCCGAGTTCCATGCTAAACTCGATCATGCACGCGAGCTGCTTAAGACATTGACTGTGTGGCTTAAATAAATCATGATTTTTCTGGCTCAGGCTGAGGCAAATGCTCAGTTCATTGACGACATTGGGAGCGATGAGCCGCCTAATATTGAGGATGAAAGAGAGACACTTGCAGACATAAAAGTCGAACTGGCTGATGCGTATGATATCTTCGACAATCTTGTCTCCCACTTAGAAAGCATATTAGGTATTAATCTCGTTGACCCTACTGTAGTAAAAGATATCCGTTTTTCACCGCAAGTTGAGATGGCTGCTAAGTCTATTGGTGTTGATGCAGCTTATGGGTCCAACGATGGCGTTCTTGGTATGCGTCTGCGAAGCGCAAGCAAGGAACTGCTCGATGACGAACCGATTGTTGCGGTCGACCAAACCATCAAGAGTATCGCTCCATCCGTTCCTAAGAACGCTATCATTCCATCTACCGAGGTTGTCGAGCTACCCGCAAACACATATAATGGCACGTTTCCTCCGAGCCAAAACATCGAAATCGGAGTTCTAGATCATGCAAGTGGCGAGGTGTCTGAAGCTCAGGAGCTTATAGCAGAGAAAACGTAAGAAACTGCTCAAGGCGATGCAAATGAAGAGAAGGAAGAAGGCGAGCTGCCTGCCTAGCCTTGTTTATAATATTTTAAGTATTCGACTTGTTTTTAGTGTTTTTTTTTTTATCATGTTTCGACGTTTATTGCCTGGATGGCTATAAGAATTAATGCGGAAAAGAAGTAATTTGGAGAGATTAAGATAGATTAGAAGAGATTAAGAGAGATTAGGGAGATTTATGTAACCATGAGTAAAGAGAGGATATGAACTTGAGTTTTTCATTCAAGATAATGATTACAATACTAGATACAACCCATAAATAGAAAACTCCTAGGTTTGGTCAACATGACCGTTTGAATAAGATAGGAATGACGACATAAAGCAACCTTACCGTCATGATATGGACGCGGCCTAGGTGGCTCTTATCCATAAGATTCCAAGCCGCAATAATACCGTTGAAGGCCGCACGTGTAGATAAGGTAAACACTGGGTTTTGGACTTACCCGCGTACCGGAACCATACCGCACATGCGGATTTGTACCGCGGGCCAGGAGTGTCGATCGTCACTGTTCTATGATGTCGCTCGACACCTTCGTCCCGCAGTGCATACTCGTACCGCAGCATACTCGATACGCGGTATACTCGATCCGAGGCACACTCGACCCGCAGTACAAGAGTGTCGATCGTCACTGTTCCATGGTGTCGCTCGACACCTTTATTCTTCTACTTCCCTTAGCACATATTGATGGTACTAAGATTAACACTTCTCCTCAAGTTAAACATAAGGATTATGCTTAACTTGGAACTCACAACCATCACCTCATTAAATACCTTAACAAGGAAAACCACGTGGGATAAAACTTTGCTAAGGGAAAAAGAGTGTGATAATTGCAAGTTAGGGGGTCTTCTCATGGATGAGTCAAATCCACAAGTCCAAGTTTGCCATAAAGATGATTGCAAACCTTGAAACTTGCAGCCTTGGTGAAGATATCCGCGAGTTGATCTTCGCTTCTCGTGTAACACGGTAGAGTCCATCCTTGCTCAATCTTTTTCCGAACCTTGTGACAATCGATCTCAATGTGCTTAGTCCTCTCATGGAACACCGAATTCGTGGCTATATGAATCGCGGCTTGATTATCACAATGAATGATCATTGGCTTTGTAGCTTTGATTCCCAAATATGCAAGAATACCTCTCAGCCAAGTGAGCTCATTACTTAACTTTCTCATTGACCTCTACTCGGCTTCCGCACTAGAATACGAGACCTCCTTTTGTTTCTTCGTTCTCCAAGTCAGCAAATTCCCTGCGATGAATGTGCAATAGCCGGTTGTTGATCTTCTATCACTTCTATCTCCGGCCCAATCCGCATCGTAATACCCAACAACATTGGAGTTCTCATTTCTACCCATCCAAATTCCTTGTCCCAGACTATCCTTAAGATATTTAACGATCCTCTCAACCATTTGCCAATGATATATCTTTGGTTCTTTCATATGTTGACTTACTTGATTGACCGCGAAACATATATCCGGTCATGTAAGCGTCAAATATATCAATTTTCCAACAAGTCTTCTATACCTTGAGGGATCCTCATACATCTCATCTTCTTTCCCCCCCTTTCGATCGGCCTTGTATCCTTCCTCTAATGGGGCTTAGTCGGTTTACACGCAAGTTTCCCGGTTTCCTTCAACAAATCTAATGTATACTTCCTTTGACTAATGTGTAAGCCATTCTTGAACCTACAAACTTCAATACCAAGAAAATACTTCAATTCCCCAAGGTCCTTAATCTCAAAGACCGACTTGAGGAAGTCTTTCGTCTCTTGAATTATTTCTTTATCATCACTGGTAATCACCATATCATCCACATAGATTAACACAACAACCATTCCCTTTGGACCTTGTAATGTAAAGAGAGTATGATCCAATTCACACTTCTTGAAACCCTGTTCTTTTAGGGTACTACTCAACTTCTTATACAAAGCTCTGGGAGATTGCTTAAGACCATATATGGCTTTCCTTAGCCTAAGTACTTTCCCCGGAGCAATAGTGGTCTCAAGACCGGGATGAGGCGTCATATACACTTCTTCTTCGAGATCTCCTTGTAGAAAAGCGTTCTTAACATCCATTTGCCAAAGCTCCCAATCGAGGTTAACCGCCAAAGAGAACACGACTCTCATCGTAAGGAGCTTAGCAACCGGTGCAAATGTATCCATATAATCATCTCCATAGGTTTGTATAAACCCCCTAGCAACTAACCGAGATTTATAACTCTCAAGATCACCATTACTTAGATATTTGATTGTGAACACCCATTTAGAACTCATGACTGTCTTTCAAAATAGAAGATCCGCCTCATCCCAAGTGTGATTCTTGACCATTGCTCCCACTTCATCATCTACGGCTTCAACCGAATTCTCATCTTCCATTGCTTCCTCATAGGTCTTTGGAATTGTATGTTCATCTATTTTGGTGAGGAAAGCTCGATGAGAGGAAGGAAGAAGGGCGAGAGAACAAACCGCTTGAATACGATGAGCGACGACTTGATAGTTGTAGTATACTCGACTCTCTTTCCATTGGGAGGGAAATTTCTTGGTTCTAGTACTTCGTCTAAGTACTGGTTCAACCGGTTCTTGAATGTCACTTTCTTCTTGATTCAACTCATATTCCACTTGAGCATCGGCTTGGTCTTGACTTTCTTCATGGACCACTTCTTGAGTGTCTTGAGCATCGGCCAAGATGTTAGGTGTGTTTTGAGTCTCTTGACTTGACGTGGTTGGTAGAACGGTTTCACGAGTTTTGAAGAAGGAATCTCAAATTTGAGCCTAGGTCCGACGGAATAGCCAAGTCATCCAAGTTTTCCTTTGCATCCATACCATAATACCCTCGGTTTTCAATGAATTTCACATCCCTTGACACAACCGCCTTTCTTCTAATCGGATCATAGAACTTGTAGCCTTTTTGAGTGGTTGAATATCTAAGAAATATGCATCTTGAGCTATTAGCATCTAGCTTGTTCCGAAGTTCACCGGGTACTAACACAAAACAAAGACAACCAAAAACCTTTAGATGTTCAAGAAAAGGTTTAGTTTTGTTAAGTACCTCAAATGGTTAAGAATCTCCCAAGATCTTGGTTGGAGTTTGGTTAATTAGATAGCAAACCGTCATTACGGCATCTCCCCAAAACCTCTTTGGAACGTTCATATGGAACATCATCGATCTAGATACCTCCATTAAGTGACGATTCTTCCTCTCGGCCACACCATTTTGTTGTGGAGTATAGGGACAACTTGTTTGGTGAAAGATTCCTTGCTTGGTGAGGTGTTCTTTGAACCGGTTACTAGTAAAGTCTCCTCCATTATCTGTTCTAAAATTTTTGATCTTGGCATTGTATTGGTCAGCAATATAAGCTTCAAAATTCATAAATGCCTCAATAACCCTATCTTTAGATGGTAAAAGTGTGATTGAAGTATACTTTTATTTCTCATCAATAAATATGACAAAGTACTTGTTATTATCTCTAGATATGCATGGGGAAGTCCAAACATCTGAATGCACCAAATCAAAACAATTCACATAAATAGTACTAGATTTTTGAAATACCGATTTGCTATGTTTCCCAAGGATACAAGATTCACAATTCAAGTGATCAAAATAAACATTAGGTAGCATTATTTCAAAAGCACGAGAATGAGGATATCCTAATCTAGCATGCCAAATAGCATTATTCGCAATTCCTAACCAAGATCCAAATGAACGGGAACTAGATAAGCTTGGTGATATATCTTCAAGAACATAGAGATCATCCTTGGTACCACCTTCTCCAATTATCTTACCAGATTCAATATCTTGAAAATGAACATCATTAGGACCAAAGATTGCATAACAATTCAAATCTTTGGTTGCTCTTATAACCGAAAGCAAATTCGAGGTGAAATTAGGCATATAAAATGCTTTAGATTCTTTATCAAACAATTTCAAGGTTCCTATTCCATTTATGGGAATATTATCACCATTCGCAATTTCAACATTACCCTTAATTGATTCAACATTTTCAAGCATTTTCAAGTTGCTAATCATGTGATGAGATGCTCCCGAATCAACTATAAGGGAACTACTAGGTGTTCGCGTAAAAAAAGTTTTACCGGAGTCCTTGTTTGCGTTCAAGGTTTTGATTAGAGCCTCCAAGTCGGATTTTCTCACATAATCTCCTTGGATGGCTTCTTCTCCTATCTTGAACGGTGTAGTAGGTTGACTCTTCGGTTGATCGCCTTTGGCCGTGGTGAAGTTAGCCTTAGAACCGCTCGGATAATCGACCCACCATGTTGGCTTCAGGTGTGGGTGAAGAACCCAACACTTCTCCTTGGTGTGTCCTTTCTCCTTGCAATGATCGCACCACCTCTTGTCACCATAGGACAAGTTGTTCCCAAAGCTTCCCTTGTTCCCACGATTCTCAAATCGATTGTACACACCTTTATTTGCCATTGGAAGCTCCCCCTTACCATCAAAGAGACCTTGAGATCCTTGTTCCCTTTGGATTTGGGCACACACATCTTCCATTCTTGGGAGCTTCTCCGACCTTAGGATATGCTTGATAAGATCATTAAACACCGGATTCAACGTGAGTAGCAAACCAAAGACATTGTCTTGTTCTTTCCTCTCATTCAACACCATCGGATCCATAGACCTTGGCCTCAACATCTCAAGCTCGGACCATAAGGAGCGATACTTTCCCAAGTATTTAGTGAATTCCATATCCTCTTGATGAAGATTATTGATAGCTTTCTTCACTTCAAACACCCGAGCCAAATTCGAAACATTTCCATACATATTCTTCAATGTTTCCCAAAGTTCATAGGCCGTTTCACAATATGAATACGCCTCAAGGATAGACAGATCAATACCATTTTAAAGCACGGCCAACATGGTTTGATCTTCTTGGAACCATTTTGCTTCTCGTGCCTTTGTCATGCTATCCGGATCGAGCTCTCCATATTCTTCTATGACATCTACAACCTCGTCTGCCTGGATGAATTTTGGACTGACTTCACCATTGAATGGAGAATCACAATTGTGTGATCGTTTGACATCCTTTGGGCAAATTGGGCAGGCTTCTGAACTTGTGGCGAGCTGAGTGGCCGTCTAATATACCTGATGCGCTTTCTTTTTCGCGGCCTGAGATCTTGTTAACACATTGACCTCTGCTCTTGCTTCACCGTGATTTGGAATAGTGATAGTAGTGCTTGGGTTTTTAATGAATTCAACCGGTATGATATGTTGAAGATCCTTATCTGGTTATGCCGACGATCCGAGTGTGGCGAGTGCGTCCGCCTGCACATTCTCTTCCCGTGGAATTCTTGTAAGCGTAAATTCCTCTAACTCTGCGACCAATGTCTTTATGAGTGAGAGATAGGCTTCCATTCTCTCGTCTTTCTTACCATATTCTCCGTTAAAATGATTAACGACGAGCTGAGAATCACAAAAAGTATGTATCCTTGTCATTTGAACTGCCTTAAACCAACGAGTAGAGCCTCATATTCCACCTCATTTTTAGATGCTCGGAAGCTGAGGTGAAATGACAGTTCCAACGATTCGTCGTCTGGTGATGATAAACAGATGTCTACTCCAGATCCCTGCTTGAAGGAAGAGCCGTCTACGTGCAACCGCCAAGGATGAGATGATGGGCATTCTACTTCCGCCAAGGAGTCTACTTCGTGTAGTTTGATAAGGAAATCGGCCAGCACCTGTGCCTTAATACTCGTCCTACTGTGATATTCGATGTCGAATTCTTAGCTCGATAGCCTATTTAGCTAACCTTCCGGATTGGGTAGGACTGTGTAGAACAGTTCGCAGTGGAAAAGTACTTAGCACTACTATTAAGTGGGATTGGAAGTACGGTCGTAACTTCCTGGCCGAGGTGATTATGGCAAGCACGAGCTTTTCGGTTAATGGATATCTCGTCTCCGCGTTGGTGAGGGACTTGCTAATATAAAAGACAAGCTTTGATCACTGTCGTCTGCTCGGATCAGGATTCCGCTTACGGCCATCAGGGAAACCGCAATATAGAGATAGAGTGGTTCACCCGTAATTGGTTTTGTCGACACAGGTGGAGTTGCGAGATACTTCTTCAGCTCCTGAAAGACATTTTCACATTTTTTCGTCCACTCGAAGATATTTTTTCCTTGCAACGTGTCGTGAAAGGGTAAGCACTTGTCAATAGAACGCAATATGAATCTGTTGAGTGCCGCTACTCAACCCGTGAGTCTCTGAACTTCATTCTTTATTTTTGGTGAGGTCATTTGGATAAACGCGTCGATCTGCTTTGGGTTGGCCTTGATGCCGCGATAAGTTACCAGATATCCCAAGAATTCTCCTGAAGTAACACTAAATCTACACTTTGTAGGATTCAACTTCATGTTGTGCAAGTTCAATATCTCGAAGCAGTCCGCAAGGTGTGCGACATGATCTTTCTCTTCAAGCGACTTCACTAGCATATCGTCTATATATACCTCTATTGTTTTACCGAGCTGATCGGCAAACATCCTGTTCACTAAACTCTGATAGGTAGCTCCGACATTCTTCAGGCCAAAAGGCATGACTCTATAAGAATAAATTATGCGGTCCGTAATGAATGACGTCTTCTCACGATCATCCGTGTTCATGAAAATTTGATTGAAACCAGAAAACGCGTCCATGAACGAGAGTAGCTTGTTCCCCGCCGTTGCTTCGACCAAGAGGTCTATGTGTGGTAGAGGAAAGCTATCTTTGGGGCAAGCTTTGTTCAAGTCGGTGAAGTCCACACATACGCGCCACTTGCCTTTTTTCTTTTTGACGACAACTGGATTGGCTAACCAATCTGGGTATTTGACCTCCGAAATCGAGCCGACTCACAACAGTCTTTCTACCTCATCGTTTACTGCTTGAGCTCTGTCTCGTCTAAGCCATCTACGTTTTTGCTTGACAGGCTTGAAAGTCGGGTCGACGTTCAACTTATGGCGGGCTATGTTGATGTCTATTGCAGGCATATCTTTGGCCGTCCATGTGAAAGTGTTTAAGTTTTTTCTAAGAAATGCGACGAGGTCGAGCTTGATAGCCTTGTCTAACGTCGTGCCGATTTCTACTCATCTCTTCGAATTATCATCGTTTATACAAATTGATATCACCGACTTATAGACTGGGCTTGTCACTTCCTTTTCCCGGGCCTCCGCGATCGGTAATTGCTATAACAAATCAGAGAGTTCCTTGAGGGGCTCCTTGACTGTTTTTTGCTTTTCGCGCTTGTCCTTCAGAATAGGAATTGTCGCCTGACTCCTTAGTTTATGCATAGCCATGAAACACGATTGAGATGCTGCCTGGCTTCCTATAATCGTTTTGATTCCTCCTAAGGTTGGGAACTTGAGGCAAAGATGATAGGTCAAAGCGACTGCTCTCATCGAATTAAGCCACGGAGTGCCCTTAATCACGTTGTAAATGGCCGGATTCTCTGACCCTGCAATATCAACCACCGTGGTCATTCCACCGTTGAAACCTATTAGAGGTTTGGGGTGAAGCTTCACTAGAGATAGATTGATATCCATCCGATTTAAAGTATCCTTGAAGATGATGTCTACTGTGCTGCCAGTGTCAATCTAGACGCGAGCCGTATCCCAATCGTCTATCAACAATCTGATTATGAGCGGGTCGTCAACTTCTCGCTCTTTGAAAGTGATGATGTTGTTTGGGAACTTGGACGGTGTTGGCCTATTAGCTCCCACTTCGGCCCACCGTTGAAATGCTTTGATAGATGAAACGGTGTAGGAATAATAATGCAAGCCTCCCATAATCATCTGGCAGACTTTTCTTTTCGGACCACCCTGACCTTCATTATCATCTTGTCAAGCCCGATTGTTGGGTTCGTTGCGGGCTACCTCCTCGGCGTGGTCGTCGAACTGCTCTATTTGGAAATCATCTACGCTTATGTTGCCTTTAAGTTTGCCGGCAGCTAACTTGGCAGCCAACCGCGAGCTGAGTACTCTGCAATTAGCGGTCGAATTTCCACTTTTTCGATGTAACTTGCAATAGGCTGACTCATCGTACCCCTAGTTTCTTGTCCATGTGTTACCGGATCTGCGGCCCAGAGCTCTTCTTCCGCGGCCTCGCCCTCTACCTCGTCCGTAGCCAGGCAAGTCGACTTGATAGTTATGGGCACCTTTAAAATCTTCTTCGTGCTGGATGAAATTTCCCTGCTGTTTTTTCGCATTAGCCGGAGCTTCTTGGGAATTAGGATTTTGGATCTTCCCATACTTCAATGCCAGGGTTTTTGTCTTTTCTTCGCTTTTGGCGGAGCCATTGGCGTGATGAAGCGCATCTTGGATGCATGCCGGCTCGTTCATAGTTAACTCCCTCCAAAAATTTGAGTTGTACCAGAGCGCCTTTTGTAATGCGCCGAGTGTTGATCTGCCATATATCCCCTTGACTTGAGTTAGCACCAACTTAAAACGCTCGATGAATTTTTGTAGTGGCTCTATCGGCCCTTAAGACATTGTTTAAAGATCTGCCTCTGAAGATCTTCGCTCGATCAGGATTTCGTACTGCTTCAAGAACGCTTCGAAGAGCTGTGCGAAATTGTCGATCGAGTTCCTTTCCATTTCTGCGAACAAGTGGAGGGATGTCCCCTTGAGGTGCTCCACAAACAGGAGGCAGTAGCCGATATCTTCTTCTTCAGGTCGGAAGTTAGATCGTCCCATAGCGATGGAGAATGCCCTTTTCGTCGTAGATAGGGACCTTTATCTTTCCAGGATCGGACAATCGAACTTGGGTTATCTGTTCTGTAAACGAGGTAGTCTGTGCTTCATCCAGTACTCGGTCAATCTCCAGAGCTTTGCTCGTTGCGCGATGTACTTGCAAACGCATCTCCTTTAGGTCGAGGGCGGTTTGCCTTAGGAATGATTTGAGCTTGTCCATTTCCCTCTGCTGATTGGTCGTAGAGGTTCTCTGTATGGCCGCGGTTTCAGCCTGGTCGACCCATCGGAGGTTTTCCTCGACTTTGGCCTGATCTTGTTCTTGGTCATAGTTGAGCTGCCTACCCTTTTGAGTGGCTCGCGCAACTACAGAGTATGAGCGAAGTTCTTCTTCAGTATCGTTGGCGATCTCAATGACTCTTGTAGTCATGTTTGCAGGTGGCATGTTGTTGTCCCTGGTTTGCAACCTAGTTGACTCGTCGCGGGCTCCGTGAATTTCCGTTGTGCCAACTGGTGTCGAGAAGAGATTTGTTAGGTGATACAAGCCGTAGGCTGATGGAAGATTCCTCCATCACGCATTCCGCTGGCTGCTGACAGAGTTTTCAGCTCTCCCGTCAAGGTGCTGTTGATTGCCTCATGTTCTTTAGATTTTTTAAGCAGCTATGTTAGCATCTCCTTGACTTGGCTGAATGAATCTGGGGTTTCCGTCGAATCAATCCGAGGGCCCGCTGTGCCAGACCCGTTGAGAGGCGCCTGCTCTTGGTTTTGTTGGTTCTGATCCGTCTTGTCGTTAGTCTGTCCAGTTGCTCTGGATCCGTTGGAAGACGTCCCCTCTGGGGTGGTGCCGTCTGTAACGTTCTGTTGCGTTGTGTCATTGCTTCTGGTCATTGTTTCAAGTTCGTCTAAGTTGTTTTCTTGTGTATGGAGCTTTAGGAAAAACCCTCCTTGTAGCGCCAAATTGTGAGAGATGGATTCTCATAATTGAATTTGTAAGGTTCTAGAAAGAATAGAAAGCTTCTAAGTTTATAAAACACAAAGACAAAAGCAAAGATTAGAATTAGGGTTTTTATTGATAGCTGGAAAGTTGTAGTTGAGTTTCTGTAAGATTTTCATGATCCCCTTATTATGAGGATGTTCAAGAGTATTTATAATACTTTAAGTCGGTTGGGCCAGGCCTAATACAAAATAGAAATTTTTCCTAAGTCTTCTAGGTTTTCCATTTAAGCTACAACTACTAGGTTGACTGGGCTTTAAATGGGCGTTAATCTTCTTGGCTTGATCACTAGGCTGACTTAAATTAGGCTTCTAGTTTGATCTTTGGTTAGAATGCGCCCTGGCATGTTCGGTTCAATGAGTACTTAGTCGTTTTAGGCTTATCTATTTTTTTTGGGAAGATATGACCCCTACACCATGGATCCCACATCTATTTTCGGCCCGTAGGCTCACCTTGTCCGACGGTTAGTGCGTTTATCCGAGAGGCTCGAAACCCTGCAAATCACCACGCGATTTTTTCCCGTGTTTTGACCTACTCACACGGTACTGAAAATGACTTCCCAGTAGGTTACCATCCTTAAAATTGCTCCAATTCAAGCACGCTTAACTCTAGAGCTCTCTCATCACCTGTGAAACGATAAGTCCACTTTTGTGACATATGTAGCCAAACCAATTCTTTTAAGGTTCTCCCTATACACCACATATTTCTTAAAACCGGGGTGTGACAATCACCCCCACTAACAGATCGTAACGTCCTCGTTGCGTACCAAGATTGTCACCACAGACAGTGTGAATCAAACATTGTTAGGGCTCGCTTTGATACCACTTGTAACGCTCCGACCGCCCCTACCATGGGCCATATGCTCTTGATCTACAAGTGATGAATGATGGTATTGATCTAGTTGTTCGTACGAAACTCTCTAGAACAATTAGAAGGGTGAATTGTGAGTGAATTAGATGGTGAATGCTTTAACTACCCGTACGCATCTCTTTAGAGAATTCTAAGGAACGAAACGTGATGGTGGAGTGATAGACGCCACACATGTTGATGGTTTGATATGTGATAAGTCTGGTTGCAGCTTGTTCTTCAAGGAATCACACGCAAGAAGAAGAGAGCGGCTAGGGTTTTTCACAAGAAGAAAGTTTGTTTTTATTAATATCAAAGGTAACCAAAACTACAAGCTGCAAAGGAACCTTATAAATGGTTCATCAGCTCTGCCTGATAGGGCTTAAATTTCAAGAAAGGAAAGTGCAACAATTGTGGGAATTACATGAATCAAATCACACGAAAGTAACTACTAAATTATTGGGAATAGTGCTTAAAATAAATGGGAAACTTCCTCCAAAACAGAGTAGGAAATTTATTAGAAATTCAAATGTAAACACTCACCTTAGTTCAGTTTCGTGTTCTTCTCCTTATGGGCCTTGGTGATGATAAAAATGTTTAACTCTTTGTTTCCTTGGAGAACCGGCAAGAATGAGGCAGTCGGTGATTTGAGTTGTGAATGGATGTCTTCTTGAGCTTCCTTAATGCTCTCACTCTCTTGCTCACTCTCTTGATGCTTGTTGGTGAATTCTTGATCAGTTTCTAAGTTTGGAGCCTTTGGAGTTTATTGAGTGATTTCCCTTATGATTAGCTTCTCGTTGAGTTCTTCATGCTCTATAAGGATGATCAAGCTTTCTACTGACTTGTTGAACTCTTCTCTTAGGCTTATGGTTCCTAATCTCGTCCTTGGTTATCTTTTTAATACAAGTACAGTGACTGGAACCTCCTTCTTGTTCAATTTATGGTCCACGTCGTCATCTCTCGGGTTGATGTCCTCATCACACGCCTACTCTCTGCTCGTGGGTCCACCCTGTCTGACGTCCAATGCATTAGTCCGGGAGGCTCGAAAGTCATGTTTACTGACCCTGCAAATCACCACGTGATATTTCCCCGTGTTTTGACCTCATTAAAACCGTACTGGAAATGACTTCCTTGTAGATCACCCATCCTTAAATTGCTCGAGGTCAAACACGCTTAGCTTTAGAGTTCTCTCAAGACATGTGACTAAAAAGATAAGTGCACTTTTGTAACATAGGTAGCCAAAAAATTCTTTTAAGCCTTTCCGCTTACACTACATACTTCCTGAAACTAGGATGTGACAAGTAGTGTGTGTTAATTTTTTTTGATCAAAACTATTTTATTTTTGTTGTATTAAATTAAAATATGCATAGATTTGTGAGAAAACCAACTAAAAATTAAAACAAAACAAAAATCCTTAAACATCTTATATTTAGGAACAGAGGGAGTATAATCTGCACATTTGTATAATAAGATTTCTAGCTTGCCATTCGTCAATGCATATTTGTTAAAACAATAACAAAAAAAAAAAACATTGGTACTATGGTATACGTCAGGGGCGGAGCTAAGTGGGAGGAAGGGTGGCACGTGCCCCCACTTAAATCTTCACAAACATTTTTTTTATGTAATTATATGAAGAAATTAGTAATTACTCATTTAGTGGTTTTATTGATGAAGTGCCTCCATTGATTCTAAATTTAAATCTTATTTTGCCCCTACTATTTATATATTGGGGAATTTGTCTATCATAGTATTATAAGTTTGGGTTATTTGATCACGATTCGTTTTTCCATTTTTACTTAATTAATTTCCTTATTTGTAAGCAACTACTAAATTTTGCATTACTCTAATTTAATTAGGCTTTTCAAATTTTTTTGTTTCATTATATTCTCATCCTACTACCTCTCACAAATCTTTTTTCTATTTAGTTTTTATAATTAATATACAATTTATGTTTTTCTATGTTAAATAGATTTTAGATTTTACACAGAAAAATGACAAAATAAAAGTTTTATACATATTTCTTAAGACTACAAAACTGTACAATAAAATACAAAATTTTTTTTAGTAAATTTGAAATCCGTTTTAGAATATATAAAATATAGTGCATAAAGTTTTATAAAGTTTCGACCAAAAAAAAAAAAAAGTTTTATAAAGTTTCATAAAAACATATTTATAAATAATATATAGCATTATAACACAATATATATTTTTAATCAAGTTTATTAAAAAAATTGTGCCCAAAGTCAAATTACGTAACTGTAAGATAATTCGTCTGTTTATATAAAGTGGTATTATAATTTTTTCTTTTTGTTAAAAAGAGTGGTGTTATAATAGTATTGGTTTAAATGCAATAAATCTATAACAAAACATGAATAGTATTGGTTTAAATGCAATAAATCTATAACAAAACATGAATAGTTTTGCCAACAATTCTTTATGAATTTAAAAGTCACAAATATTAGTTATAACTTATAATTACAAACCGGAGTTAAATCGAACCAAAAACATTAGTTTGTCCAAAATAGTTAATGATTATAGCTGGCATCATAAGTATCCAACCACATTATAAAAACTATACGATATAAATATATAGAGAATGCTATGCATGCATCATTCTAATTTTCAATGTGAGACAACTTATTTGTCATAAGCAATATCTTCTATGTAATAAAATTATTAAGCCTAATTAAGCAAGTTGTGATCATCAGATTTGTGATCAAGTTCTTTGCGATAGGATCGTAAAATAATCCAATTTCATCTCCGACATTAAGCTCCTTCATTCTCTATAATGGTCCAAGATAATACTTGTGAGATTGATGATTATACCCAAAAATTACCTCATGTTGGATTCCCGTATCGTAATCGTCGATCTTGATGTCTATACCGTCCTTTTTCACTCTAATAATCGACTTGTCCAAATTTTTCAAAATACATTTCTCAATATCGTTGTTATTATCAAATTCTAACCAACCTTCACTTTTTTCTGATAATATTATCCTTATCTTCCATAAAGATGTTTTATTTTCTTCACATATATTTTTTAAAGTAGACGATGAACACGATGATGACTTTTCCATTTTCCTTTCTTTTTTGTGTTCTGTTATAATTTCGATTGTGTTGATTTTATTATGGTTGTAATATACACACACACATATTTATATGAGATTTTTAGACAGGTGTGCGAATTCATTAATTTTAATTTAATTAAGGGACAAAGATCTCGGATTAAATGTTATCCCATCATGGTTTTGTGAAGTAATTACACAAAATTTTATGACAATTTATTAATTCAGAAATTTATACTATAAACTTTCAATTTCAAGCCCAACATGGATAATCGAAGTTTATATCTTTCTTAATTAATTTTATGAATTAAATCTAATTTCTTTTATTCAATAGTATTATATAATGGTTATTTTCTTAGTAAATAATTAAAACAAATACCCATTCGTGGATGAGTAATTTTTTTAGGGAGTGTATTTGAAGTGATTTGTATTAAAGTGCAAAATCTTATGTTATTCAAACATGAATTTTTAAAAATTTCTTAAACTCTAATGTTATTGAACTTGTGATTTTAAAATTGACTTTAAAATCTAGTGTTGTTGGAAATATTTGAAGTAGTAGATATTAGGAGATTTTTTGTGATTTTAATGTGTCTTGGTGAAATTCTTTAGATAAATACTTGACAAAGGAAGAAACACATAAAATAATAAGAGCACATGACAAAATGACATGTAATCGTGATCGAAGGACGCAAGGCAAGGCGGTCCAAATTTAATGAATTTGTGTATCAATGTATACGTATAAAAATCAATAAAAAAGAGAGAGAGAGAGGGAAAGAGGAAGGGTTGTAGGTTGGTTATAAGTGGTTATATATCTTTGTCATTCATTAACATTCACATGCATACTTAATTCTTCAGTTCATCATCATCATCACCATTATGATCATATCATTATATATACAATACATGAGCCGTACCTTTAGCATCCCTTGAAAGTAACAGTCCCCATGCGGTTGAACTTAATTTGAACTTGTGAAGAGGGAAGTCTCTATATAATTAATGATACCATATATACAGGTCCAGAAGGGCAGAATCAGTTTGGCACATATACTCTTTCACCAGAGAGAAGTGCTAGAGCTTGTCCTTGTGCTCAACAACAATTTGGGAATGCTCTGCTTCACGCTATGCATTATAAGCAACCTGCTGATCGATTTTAGTTTGAGCTTCCTTCAGTTTCTCTTCCAATGCCACAAACGTTGAAGAGTCTCCTGGTTGATTGCCAGTTACAACATTCTCAAGATTGATGCTTCCAAGTCCATAAGGAATGCCTCGCGAATCCTTTTTAGTGGACAGTCAAAAGAAAAGAAAACAGTAAATAAAGAGCATGACTAATTCGAAGACTATATAACCGTGGATAGTGACATCCCAAAACCAAAATGTTGATTTTTGGTAAGGGGTGTCCATCGACACAAGGTGTGGGTGTCGATCGACACAATGTTCTGCAAGTTGTTTGGGTTAAAATTAAATCGCTCGGTTTGCAGAGGCAGTTTAGGGAGAGCCCTAGGGCTCATGTATTTAGTATTTAGCAGCCATGTGGCCGTAAGGGAGCAGAGAAAGTGAGGATCATAGATTAGAGAGAATTGTTGATAGTTTCTAAAGGATTGTTGCAAAGAAATCCCTCCGAAACCTTCTCGTTTGATTCTAGCGGCGTAGGAATCCTCATTGTTCGAAGTTGGCATCGTTAGAGGATCGTTTGCCGCGATTCTCCTTGCTGTTCGTCGCGGTTCGTCGCTGTTTTAGTCCGTTCTCCTTCCTTCGTTTCATTTTGCGAGGTGAGTGCGTGACCATAGGCTCGTTTATTCGAGAAATCGAGTAATCAATTATTAGATGTGATTCTAGGGAACGAACTGTGCGTTGATTGTGTGTTTTTGTGATGATTTCGGTGATGATTGTGTTTAGATATTGTGTATCTGTACCTGTGAGGAGTTTCGAGATTCGGTGGATTGAGCCATGAGAGGATAGGCTCGATCGTCGTTTCTCCGAACTCAGTGTCGATCGCCACCTAAAGGTAGTGTCGATCAACACTGAGTTAAAATGTGTCGATCGACACCTACAGGTAGTGTCGATCGACACCAGGTTGTTTTGCGGTTGAATATTTTAATTGTTGATTGCTTGTGTTCCTATTTATGTGTACTTAGCCTGTAGACGGGAGGACCGTCTCACTAAGTAATTATTAATTACTTACACATCTCTTTTTCCCATGTGATGTAGGTAAAGGAAAATTGTGACTGCGAAATCGAGGCGTAGGAAGAGGATGATTAGGAATTCTGTTTTTTGTTTAATTCTAGTGAACCATTGCTTAGGTTGCTGGATTTATCATTCCTGGATTGGTTATGGTTTTTCGTTGCTGAAATTTGATTTAATTGATTATTGGATTCTTTTATTGGATATTTGGTTTATGTTATTTCTGCAGCAGAATTGTTAAAAAAAAAACAGCTTAGTTGTTTCATGGATTGTGAAAAATGTTATTTTACCTGAAGAAAGATGGTTGTATAGTCATTTGTTGTGAGCTCCCGAGGTCGTGAAGCGCCGACTGAAACACATGAAGACTCTGCCTGGATCTCAGCCAACTTGTCTTCAACATTCTTCTCATAAGTTTGAGCGATATTCTCCGCCTTCTAATCAACAAATGTACCATCTGACTTTGTATGTGTCTTAACGAAAACCTCACCAATATTAACAGGTCTTCCCAATTATTCTTCATGCAATGTTACAAAATAAACAAGGATTATGAAAAAATTAAAGTTGCAAAGGAGTAAGAGAAATATACAACAAATATATAAAAGTGACATACCATTTTTTCTTGTCTTTACGATGTCGGCCCTTATAAGTGGATGTGAGGACCGAGACCATTACGAGCAGACATACGAGCATTGGAATTGGTGATACTCTTATGTTGTGCTTCTTCAGTATCCCAGTAGCCAACCATCATTTTCCAAAGAGTTTTGTGTATCCATGTAGGGTGTTCTCGACTAGTCCTCACGTTGCTTACCATGTCTTTCTTCCGCCGTTGACAGTTAGTCTCAAAATCCTATTGAAATGTCCCTGTTATCAAGGGATCCCAAGTGTGGGTTTTCTACAAAACAAAGAGAGTAAAATGTGTTAGTGAAAACAATATAAGTAAGTCTATATGTTAAGAAGGCTAGAAGAGAGAAGACGCTATCGCGAACTCGAGGAATAATATTTCTTTTTTATCCTGAGGCACACATGACCGGCTATAGAAGGGACCATCGAATTTGTTTGTAAAAGCTTTAGTAATCTTCTGAACCAGTGTGATTTTTTGTCGCGAGTAAACCTGCAAGTAGAGAAAGAGTGACACTTAATGACAAATTTCAACCTAAATGGTGTATACATATTCTAGAATGAACATCAGTCTCATTCAACCTTAAACAAAATAACAAAATTTTGTTAGTTAGTGACGCAAGTTTGTGACTGTTTTTTCCGTCACAGATTTTTGTGACAGATTTGCGACAACTATGTGACAAAATGGTGACTACACTTATTAGAGTATCTAATCCATAACAAATGTGTGACGACCACATATCGTCACCGAAGCATCACATATTAGTGACTGACTTGAGACAGATTTGTGACTAATATCTTTTCGTCGCAAACTTGTCACAATTTTGTGACGCTTCACTGACATTCAATATTCTTCACACATTTGTGACAAATTAGATAGTATGAATCTGTCACGGATTTGCGATGAATTTAAAAGAGTGGCACTGGCGCGCAAACCTGATGTCGGTCACAAAGTGACATAAATTAATTTATGTCGGCAACAATTGGGTATAGAAAAATGTGGTGAATGTGAACCTTACCTAATTTTGTGATAAAACGTGGAAGAAACAGTTGGTGAAATTGATGTTGATACTTTGGTCGATGTTAGGCGTCCAGTAAAAGCAATACCTCTCGAAATTGAAGACAGTGAACCCGAAGATGAATTTATATGTAATTTATCATCATTAGAGGAAGATGAGGAAGAGGAGGAAGATGTTTAAATTGTATAAAATCGAAATTAAATAAAATTTGGTTATTAAGTATTTTAATATATTTTCTAAACGCGTGAATTTGGTCATTTTGTAATATATTTTCTTAATGGTGTGAATTTAATGGTATGAAATTTAAATTGATTTAATTGTCGGAATTTTGTTTTGTAAGTGTAATTGTACATAGGATGAAAATGACCAACCCATTAACTATATATATGATACTGAAATTTTATCATACCAAAATGGTCTGAACTATGTAATGCTTAGCTAATGGGTCGGGTGTTCGATTCTCGGTTAGTGGAAAAACCATTTTATCTGTTTTTTTATTTTTGTAGACTATATATATTTAAAAAGAAGAGGAAAACTGAAATATTAATTATCCTAGCAAAATGGTCTCTACTACGTGATACTTAGCATGTGGGTCAGGTGTTCGATTCTCGTTAAGTGGAAATCTTTTTTATTTTTAATAAGCGTCGCAAATTCGTCTCCAAAGTGTCACTTTTTTTGTCCATATCTATATAGGGTTTAGGGGTTCGTTTGTGATGAAAAAGGGGTTACAAAGTTGTCACTCTTTTGTTACATATTTGTTATACTTTGACTTTTTTACGACTAACTTGCAACAGATTTGCAACTCCATGTTTGAATATGGGATTTTAAACACAAGATTTTAACCAAGCATAGTAATAAAGGATTATATTTCCATCCAAATATTCTAAGATTCAATTATGTTTTGTAAATTGTTTAAAAAAATTATAATATTAAGTTTTAAAAAATTATCCTAGCAAACTATCAAAATTTTCTCATAAAACACTTAACATCTTATATACAATCTTGGCAAACATAATTTAGTTTTCATTATTATTATTATTTTTTTATAAATTACACTTTAAAATCAAACCCAAACATCAACAAAAGTTGGTACAAGTATAGGAACACTAATTCCCCTCATTAATTCACCTATATATTTAGGGTTTGGGGTTTTAATTAAAAGCGTCACAAAGTTGTCACAAATTTGTCACAAAACAGTGACAAATGTGTGACTCTGTAGTTTTGGGTGTTGAAAACATGTTGGGCTGAGATCAGAATTTGGGCTTCTAGGCATATATTTGCGACTCCTTTGTCACGTTTTTGTGACGCTGTGTTCTGAACAAAACTAATTCCGCTCAAACCCTAATCTCATTTCTTAACCTTTCACAAAATTTCTTCTCCTTTTTCCCTTATGCGGCCAAAATCGCAGAAACCCTAATTCTACAAAAAAAAACCCAGATTTCTTCACGAAATCATCTTATGAACTCTTGTTTATCAACTGATTCGTCTTTCCCCTTTGATTTGAAACCCTAATTTCATAACTTTCAATTCGAAACCCATATTTCTTCGCAAAATCATCTGAAGAAATTAGGGTTCTTCGATTTCACATTCTCTGAAACCAAATCTAACCACCCTTTCGACTTCTTTCTCATTTTCTCTTCGATTCAAACAGAAACTCTTCGATTCCTCTTTCTCTGTAACCAAATCTTAAACCCTAATTTGGAAATTTTCATTTTCTCTTTCTTTTCCGATTCCTATATGTCGCAATGACTAAAAAAAATGGTAAAGGCATCGTCAAAAACCCTCCTGATGCTGCTGCTACTGGATATGGTGGAAGACTATGCGTCTCATCTGGAGGTGTAACTCGTGCTGGTGGCCGTGGAGCTAACGGCTGATCTGGACCAGCCACACGTGGTGGTCGCGGTGGTGGGTCTAAGGGAAAACATGCGGCTAGATCCACAGTCGATGTTGGTTCCTCCGAGCCACTACCATCTACACCCAGAGGCGGTGTCACTGATCGAGTCAACGGCCACGGTACTCCACCGACACCAGGAGGAGGCATCTCACAAGTCGGAGGGACAAGTGGGAATGTACGAGGTTCATCGACGAGCTAGAACTCTTTGCATAACACTATTTCAGGCAGTGTTTCTAGAACGAGACTGCCGTCTCAGTTTCCTCCAGTGACACAACCATCCATACCGCAGAAGCTTGCACGTCAAGGTCCTCCTCCTCTGCCGGTTCTAGAGCCTCTATTTCAAGACGAAGATAAAGATCAAGTTGACTATCCCCAGAATGATGAACTTCCTCTCGAAGTTGAAGATGAACTTCCTGTTCCAAACCCAATAGGTGATCACTATCAACTCATCCAGGATAACCTCATGAAGCTTCCTGGTCGCGAGCAGCAACTGCGTTTGTCGGAGCATTGTATCCCAAATGTCACGACCACCTGGTAAGTTATCTTTGTGATTAGGCTTGCACATTCTGGAAATTGCTTATTTGATTAGGTTTGTGATTAGGCTTGCATCTGTGATTAGCTTTGTCATTAGGCTTGTAATTAACCTTGCATCTATGACTAGCTTTGTTATTAGGTTTGCCATTGCACATTCATATCTCTGTCGAAGATTATATATGTGCTAATGTATTTGTTTATGTTTACGTGATAGGTTTAGACAAGATGATGGTTCCTTGACCCATAACATTGCTGGAATTCTCCGCTGTAAATTCGACGGTCCTTTCTACAACTTGACGGTTACACCAATCCATGTTCAAGAGCTCTTCTTCCGAACCTTTGTAGTAATTGTTTTAACTTTTTCTGCTTTTACTTTACATGTTTAACATTCATATAAGACATTACTAACACAAGTTCTTTGTAGGGGATGTACAATTGGAGATTGGTATTACTCCAACCGTGATGCAACATTTCTTCAGAATTATATCCAACCGAATGCGAGGTATTGTTAGTCAGGCAAAGCATGGTCCTGGAAGGCCTAACTAGATCAATGAGACGTTGTGGGGTCAAATGTGCCAACACTGGAGCCTACCTGAGATCCAGCAGAGGATTGTGATTGCTTCTCAGTGCCGCAATTCTGATCATGGTGGTCTAGGAGTTGCTAAGCACCGCTCTGGTCAGAAGTCGTTCTTGAGGATCCATCGTGAAATGGTAACTCTTTTACTACCACGCTTCTCGCCATAGTCTTACAGTTTAATCTCTTTTAGTTACACTGATAATTTCGATAGGTTAATTTGATTCCTCACTTCTTTCTCTCTGTTTTTCTTGCGTACACTTATACCTTTTCCTGCAATTACAGGAGGAGGAGTTCGGTTGTCCGATCAGTTTTGGGGACGTGTTCTTGCGTACACACACCAACACAGATGGGTCCTTTATTGACTTTAAAGCGCAAGAGGTTGTTGAAGCTTATGAGAGACACCTCCAAGAGGTTATGTCTCAGGATCCTGCTGACGGGCCTGACAATTTCGACAACTCTTAAGAGCGTTCTATTCACCGCAGTCTCACGTCGATGAAAAAAATGCAATCTTTCTCAAGGTAAATTATATGTCTTCTACTTTATGACACATTCCTGTTATATATTATTGTTCTGTGTGTGGTATTGAATTAGTTGCTACTTGTTCTGCATATTTATAATTTTTGTAGTTTAGCTTCATTAATTTAATTTGATGCTTGTAATTTTTTTGTTCTTTTAGTGTACCAAAACAGACCAGAAAGGGAACCAATTTAGACTTGGTGAACTCAACCCGTTGGTCGGGCAAGGAAGCAGCAAAGGGAGCTATGCAAGCTCTTATAGTGTTGTGATTGCACAGCTCCATGACCACCTTAAAGCAGCAAAGAAGCACAGGAAAACGGTCGACGCGATAAGCTCGTGTCGTTCTTGAAGACCGACAATCCTCGCATCGCAACTTATATGAATCAAGCTGCTTCTGTCTTGGATACTTTAGAGCTCATGTCTCTGTGTCGCAACGCTCCGACCAGTGAAGATCCTCAACCAACCATCGTAGCAGACGTCACACCAAGCACATCACCAACCACCTCACCACCCACTACACCAGGCACAACACCAACCACCCACTCCAGCAGCCCCATAAATGGTTTATGTCTTCTTGAACTAATTGTCTAATGTTTCGGTTATGTCTAATATTTTGGTTATGTAACGATTAACTATTTTGTACATTTTGTTAATTGTTTTTGGAATTCGGAATTCGGATCTGTATTTTGCTTGAAATATGTTAGTTTATGTAAAATTCTGTTCATGTGAAATTTCTATTATTAGAATACAAAGTAGAATACGAAGTACAATACAACGTACAATACAACAAAAAACACTGTCAAAACTGTCACATATACATAGCAAATTAGTCTCTCTTTTGTGACACTTTAGAGACTACCACTTTTCTTTAAGTAGTCATAAAAGAGTCATACATTAATGACACTATAAACCGACACAAAAAAGTCCCACATCAGCCACTACACTTGTGTCACACTTCAGTTGGTAATTCGTGACACATTCTCTAGTCTCTCTTATGTCACTAATATGTGATGCCTACAGATCGTCTCAAGTCCGTCACAAATGTGCTACTCCATAAACTCGTAACAAAAGTGTTGCAAATATGTGTCGCATTAGTGACGACCTAAATTAGCAACAAAAAATTGTCACTCTTTAATTTCCTCACAAAAGTGTCACAAATGCTGCTTTTGTGTCTGATTTGTGACACACAAATCAGAGTCACAAAAAGACTATTTTCTTGTAGTGATAAATGTAAGATAAGAAGTTGTATTATTATTCTATGAATTTGGAGCAAATATGAAATTATTAGCTGCCATGTGTTATGTTATCTCATTGTACCTTAAACAAAATAACAAAATAGAAGACAAGTATCAGCAAGTGAGAGTAAATTCTGTTATCTTAATCAAGATGCTAAAGTTTTAAGGGTTTGTTTGGCTGATCACAAGAAGACAAGATATCTTATTATTAAAAACTATTAACAAAATATCTCAGTTATTCAGAAACATATACAAAGAATTAGAAAACCATTTCAACCCCAAATTACACTAAAACTAAGTTGGCACTAAGATGTTAACAAGACGCACAAATTACAGTAAGACTAATTTGATAACAAAAAGCTGAAGAAGAAGAGTCATACCATTTGGATTTTGGAGACGGTGTGGGAGAGAGAACCGTAATAAACTTATCACGACATGGCATCGCCAACAGAGCATTTAGATCCCTCAGCGAGTCCTCCTGAAGTTTCGGCAATGCTGCATCAGAATCGGTTTGGAAGTTGTTCCCTTTAGAAGATGGAAGAGTCTATGTTACCTGAGAGTTATGAAGTGGACTCGATTGATTATGCGGATTGTTCTGAACTTCTTTACAACCATGGTCTTCACGTTGGTGATTAGCGGAGTTCTGGAAAAGCGTTTGAGGCGAATGTGGTGCTGCTGGTATTGGGTGTTAGGGTAAACCACATAGTAGCTCTTGGGGTGATTGAGTGAGAAGAATTGGGGCCGCCGGCGTAAAATCGTATTGAGTCGGAAGAGAGCTAGGTCTTTTCGGTGCTACGGCTCTCTAAGAAACGTTGGGAAGGACTGCTCTCTTTCGCCATAGCTTAGTTCCACCCATTGTGTGATTCAAAGAGAGGAATCGAAGAAGATGAAGGAGAATTCGATGAAGATGAGAGATGGAGGCGAGGTTTCGTAGAAGACGATGAAAAATTGTTTAGGTTTCGTAGAGGAATCGAAGGGTTAAGGTTTGGTTTGGGGATTGTTTAGGTTTGGCATGGGCCAAAAAATTGATTTTGGGCCACGATCAATTTAACACACTTAATTGAAAAAATTGTCTCTTACTTAATGTGTATATATATATTCATGCATAAACTCACTTAATCAATTTAACTTACTTACTTAATCAATTTAATCATATTAAGTTTAACTTACGTTATCAATTTAACTTACTTAATTGAAAAATTGTAACTTAAAAATTGTAATCAGTCAAAATCCATAAACTTACTAAACTTAATATTTTTTTTTCAAATTTTTTTTTTGGGTCAAATTTCAATTACACCAAACTTTATTCATCATCTTCTGATTCATCATCCGAAGACGATATATTACACCGGAATTCATCCTCTGGTTCCGCATCTCCGACATCGTAATCGAGATTTATTGGGTTTACTTCCTCTCCCAAATTTTCGTGTACGAGATCTTCACTTGTAGTCACCAATACACCATCATCATTTTCTGTTTACAAAAGCGCCGGTTGATTGTTCGCATATCCTACTTCAATGTTTCTCATCATATTGACTTTTACAACATTGAGCCATGCTTTCTTTGGTTTCTTTATGTATGGGTACGAGATATAACAAACTTGATGCGCTTGAGAGGCTTTTTGCAATATAAACATGTAGAAGTTACATCTCCATATGTGTAATATATATATATATATATGATGGCATTACTTAATATATATTTATATATATAAGTACATACATAGAATAAATGGTTCGTATTTATTGTATTGTCTCGATGAAAGAACATCTACAACGCCACCATTCCTCATCCGAGTGCCTCTACCGATAGCAGGGTCATACCACTGACACTTAAAAATTGTGATTCTCAAATTAACCATCCCCTCAAACTGAAGTTCCATGATATCAGTTAAGGTCCCATAGAAATCCACTGCATAAGATGCATCCGTATAATTTTCACCTTTAGCAAAGATCCCATAGTTACATTTCTTTCGTCTATCACTGTGATTTTGCGTATGAAACAAATAGCCTCTTGTAAAATACATTGGCCATGTTTTGACCTTGTTCAAAGGTCCTTGCACTATCTCTTCAACCCAAGTAGGAAATGGATTTGTGGCATTCTAGTAAGTAACGTGCATAAGCTTGGTGTTCTATTGTTCTAAGTGCATTTAGGTGGTTCCTTGGACTGACATCCTCTCCAGGATCGTGCCAAGTGGTATGAGAGCTACTTCGTCAGGTTGTATATATCCTTTTAAATTCCTAATGTTTTTGCGTAACATTCACATATCGATTTAAGATTGTTTGTATATCCGTTTTGCATGATTTTTGATTCAAACTTATAGATCAGATCGTGAACTATAGGAATCTGTACTAGATCTTGTGTTTTGGACAGAAAATCTTTGTGTTATTATGTTTAGAAATTCGACTCTTCAACTGCCTGTTAAATCCGAATTGCATAAATTGTTTTATTTGTAGATATGTGCTTAAAAACTGTTTTTCTCCTTTGCAAATAACTGTTTTTACTTGTTAAATCCTTGTGATTTCAGGTACAATGGGAGAACATGAAGAAGAAGAGTACAACAACGTGCAAACCAACAAGTTTATCCTTGATGTTAGAATTTGCTGAACAAGAGATTAAGTGTAAAGATTGTTACGGGTATAGAGAGAGAATGATGAACTAGAGAGAGAGTGTATGAACTTGTCTAATTTTATTAAACTAAGATAAATCTTACAATGGTAAAACAACAACATTAAATAGGAAACAAAAGAGGAAAGTGAACGTTTGAGATTCAAACGATCAGATCGATCAGAAGTGGTCCCGTGTGTTGTGATCCGCGTGTCGCTATCGTCCCGAGGCATAGGACGAGGATCGGTCACTATCGGAACCGATCCTCGTGCGGATCAGGACGGGTCAACGCGGACCTAGAAAGTCAATGCGCGTCCTTCCGTCCCACGTATCCGAGACACCTGTACCGCGCCTCGAGTCCTCGTGTATAGCGGGTCGAAGGCTCTCGTCCTGCGTCTTGAGGACTTCTGATCCGAGACTCCGCGTACTATGGATCGATACCGCTCGATCCACGCATCCGTCCGTTTGTCCTTTCATTTTCTTCCGTTTATTTTACCTCGGGTATTTTACCCATGGTATTTCATTTCCAATGATCAATACTCCCCTTCAAGCTTAGCATAAGGGATTTAGGCTAAGCTTGGAAACCCACAACACATCACCTCATTAAAAACCTTAGTAAGAAAAACTTCATGGGATAAAACCTTACTAAGGGAAAAAGAGTGTAGTGGTCATGGGAAGAGGATTTGATCATGGCTTGGTCAAGTCCATAATTCCAAGTTTGCTAAAGATGTGGTTGCAAACTTTGAGACTTGCAATCTTGGTAAGGATATCCGCCAATTAGTCTTTGCTCTTTGTGTAACATGGAAGTGTCATTCCTTGCACTATCTTCTCTCGGACCTTGTGGCAATCAATCTCGATGTGTTTGGTTCTTTCGTGAAACACCGAGTTTGTTGCAATGTGGATCGCCGCTTGATTGTCACATCGCATTGTGATCATGGCTTCGTATTCGGCCTCAGCACTTGTGAAACAACCAACATTTTTTTTTTTAACAATGCGGAAATTCTCATAAAATAATCCAATAAATTATTAAGTCAGTAAACCAAATACAAAATTCAACAAATCGATTCCCTAATTTAAATAATTCTAGCAACCTAAACACCAGGTTAAGTAGAAACTATATAATAAGACTAACACCCTATCATCCTCTTCTCTGGCCTTGATTCCACGATCACACATTTCTTTTACGTGCAACACATGGGAAAAAGAGTTGCGTAAGTATTTCATAAATACTTAGTGAGCCGGTCATACCATCAACTGGCTAAACAAGAAGACTCAGGCAACATAACAAAAAACAATAAAACTATCACAACGTACCATCCACTCATGGTATACAGGGAACCACATATCCATCTAGATTTATACTGAGGCCCACCCGTCTCAAATAAGTCTCTAGAGAACCACTCTCTCCAAAAGAAATGCAGGGAAAACACATTCCCATCAAGAGGCCCATCCGTCTCTTGATACTTTACTGAGGCCCATGCGTCACAGATAAGTAAGCATCTCACCATACTACACCGAGACCCACCCGTCATCGATACGTATAACCTCGATACTACACTAAGACCCACCCGTCACAGGTAGATCCATCGGAGACCCAGGCGTCTCCCTAAAATGATAATGAGTTATTCGGGAATGTGATAATGGGTTATTCGGGAATGTTACCGTCCCTAGAGTAATAAATTCTAAAACGTCTATAAACATTTGTGACTAAATCTGCCCCACGCGGCTAACTCGATATTTCCCACCCAAAATTTCATCCAAAACACGACCCGTAATGGCCAACCAACAACAACGCTTATAAGAATCAAACATCTTATAATAAACAGGAAATAAATAAGGAACTCCATCTTATAAATTTTCAAAAATGTATATCGTTACAACGAAAACGAGAATACATGAAACAACCACACTAGCAACATGCTAAAACAAAACAGACTGGAACTACAAAGATAAAAGTAAGCTCAAGTTGCGACCTGCTTGTCGAACCATTTCCTGAACTTCATCTTCATCTTTGCCTCAAGCTCCCAAGTCTCATCCTCTATACCGCTAAAGTCCCACAAGACTCTCAACTACGGTATCTTCTTCCAGCGCAGGACCTTCTCTCTCCTCTCGAGAATCCTCACAGGAACTGCCGGAACCGTCAAATCAGGCTGTAGATCCTCCGGAATCTTAGCCACTAACTTCTCCGAGTCATGTAGGCACTTCTTCAGCATAGACACATGAAACACCTTATGGAATGCCTTCATGATCGGAGGTAACTCTAACCGGTATGCCACCGGTCCACCTCGCTCCACTACCGGGAACGAACCCATAAACCGTGGACTCAACTTGTTCTCTACTATGGATCTGTTAGGACCCCTCAACATAGTCATCTTGAGATAAACATGATCTCCAACCGCAAACTCAAGCTCTCTCTGCTGCTTATCGGTATAACTCATTTGTTGATGCTGAGCCTCCTTCATCTTCACTTTAAAACATGGATCTTCTCCGTCGTTTCCTGAACATAGGTCGCACCGTAAATGCTCCTCTCCCCCACTTGGGTCCAGCATAAAGGTGTCCTACACGACCTCCCATACAAAGCCTCGTAAGGAGCCATCCCAATACTCGCCTGAAAGCTGTTGTTATACGTAAACTAAGCTAGGCACAAGTGATCAGCCCAGTGACCACCCTAATCCAAAACACACATCCGCTTAAAATCCTCTAAGGTCTAAATAGTCCTCTCTGACTGCCCATCAGTCTGCAGATGATATGCCGTACTCATATGCACCTTAGTGCCCATCTCTGTTTGAAAAGCTCTCCAAAACTCAGATGTAAACTTCGGATCCCGGTCTAACACAATACAGGATGGCACTCCATGCAGCCTCACAATCTCTCTCACAAACTTCTTAGCCAAAACCGCAGCACCATCGGTCTTCCTAATGGCCAGAAAATGTGCACACTTAGTCAAACGATCCATAATCATCCAGATAGCATCATAAGTCCTCGAGTTAGGCAATCCTACTACGAAATCCATCGTGATTATGTCCCATTTCCACTCCGGAATGGGTAACCTCTACAATAGCCCGCCTCGAACCCGATGCTCAGCCTTAACCAACAAACACGTGTCGCACTTCGTCACCCAATCTTCTGCCTCAAAATCTCGTCCTTAGCCATACAAACTCACCCGCAAACCAGAATAGTCTCATTCGAAGAGACCTTATACTCAGAACCAATACTCCTCGAAGCATCAATCAAAACATGATCACTCTCCTGAGCCACATTAATCTACTCAAAAGATCTTCATGATCCACAGTCTTTAATCTTAAAGGCTCCTACGAAAAAGCACACAGACGCAAGGGCCATCTAGCATGAAAAAGAACCACACATTAAAAACACAATTGCTCCATTCTATTGAGCATTCAAAATATAATACCAATTGTAAAATACCCAAGGTTAAATAAGTTGAACGGACGGACAGAACGAATGGACGAACGGATAGAATGGACGAACGGAACCGACGGAAGGAACGGTCGGACAGAAGAAGACGCAGACCGAGTATCGTCGACCCACAGTACAAGAATCCTTGACCCACAATACATGCGGCAACGAGACGCACTACGCCAGTCCGTGTATCCGAAGACATCCTTCGACCCAAAGTACATGCGGTATCGATCCACAGTTGATGGGTCCACGAGGCTTAGTACATGGGCATCAGAACACGTGGAACGGTGCCGTTTTGGCTCCTCGTTGACCAACACATGCAGAGGCTCATCACGCGTTGACCCATGCGGATCCGCATATGGATCCGTCCTGATAGCGACTGATCTTCCTCCCGAACATCGAAGGAAAGCGACCTGCCGATCCGACCGTTTGATTTTCAAACGGTTTCTTTCCATTTTTGTTTTATTTTTAAGGTTGTTATTTACCATTGTAATCTTTATCTTGAATTAATAAAATTAATTAAGTTCATACACTTTTCTCTGTACCTAAAACTTTTCACACTTAATCTCTTGTTCCGCAAATTCTAACATGGTATCAAAGCAATGATCTTTTATTATTAGCACCAATCTCTTCAAATCTCTTTCAAAACTCTTTCAATCTCTCAAATCTCTCGGTTACAATCTCTAAAAAAACTCTTGGAAAATTAAAAAAATTGATTTTCCCGGTTCATTCAAATTCAAAATCCCCATTATCTTTTTCATATCTTCAAAAAAAGACTTGACATGGATCAAGGTTCATCCAAACCTCTTGTTGTTCTAGTTACTCTCAAAGGAGAGAATTACCTTTTGTGGTCAAGAACCACCAAAATCGCATTGTATGGTCGTGGCCTATAGAGCCACATCGATCTAAGCCTCGTTCCAAAGGAAACCGAAGCCGACTATACCGACAAAGAGGAAGACGAAGAGGAGGCTAAGCGTGTCAAGAAGGCTACATGGTTCCAAGAGGACCAAACCGTGTTGGCCATTCTCCAAAATGGCCTTGAAGCCCCAATCCTTGAGGCTTACTCATATTTTGAGACTGCAAGTAAGCTTTGAGAGACCCTCAAGAATGTCTATTGGAACGTGACCAACCTTATCCGAGTGTTCGAGGTGATGAATGCCCTCAATAACCTTAGCAAAGAAGACTATAGTTCCCTTTGAGCCGAAGTGGAGATGCTCAGACCTAGTTCAATGGATTCGGGGGTCCTCAATGAGAGGAGAGAGCAAGATAAAGTCTTTGGACTTCTCCTTACCTTGAATCCGGCGTATAATGACCTCATTAAGCACATCCTACGATCCGACAAGCTTCCGACGCTTGATGATGTGTGCTCAAAAGTGCAAAGAGAACAAGGTTCTCAAGGCTTGTTTAATGGAAAAGGGGAGCTTCAACTGCTCAAGGGGAGCTTCAACGGCTCACAAGGGAGCATATGAACGGTTCCAAGACCGGAGAAACAACTGGTCAAACCAAGACCTATGGTGCGACCATTGTAAGAAGAGCGGTCACACGAAGACATGATGTTGGTTTCTCAACCCACACTTCAAGACAAAGTTCTTTGACCGAAGGGAGCCGAGGGCTAACTATGGGCAGGGTAAGAGTGATCAAGCTCAAGCCGGTTCATTCAAGTAAGGAGAAGAGGTGATCCAAGGAGACTTTGTGAAGAGACTTGGAGACCATCATTAAGTCCCTTAAAGAATCCGGTATCACTTTCTTTTCCCATAAACCTAGTAATGCTTTGATTGTGGATTTGGGTGCTTCTCACCACATGATTAGTAATGAGAAATTGCTAGATAACAATGAAAATGCTAAGGGAAATGTGATGATAGCTAACAGTGATAGAATACCAATCAAAGGAACTGGTGACTTGAAATTGTTTGAAAATAATTCTAAAGCATTTTCCATGCCTAATTTTGCTAGTAATTTATTGTCGGTTAAAAGAGCCACTAAAGATTTGAATTGTTATACTATATTCGGTCCCAATGATGTATATTTTCAGGATATTGATTCGGGAAAGATCATTCGAGAGTATGGTACCAAAGTTTAACTCTATGTCATTGAGGATACTATACAAAGATCATTCTCTTTTGCTTCTAGCTTAGGAGTTTTAAATAATGCGATTTGGCATGCTAGACTAGGACATCCACATGCTAGAGCACTTGAACTTATGTTACCGAATGTTGCTTTTAATCATTTAAATTGTGAGTCTTGTATTTTGGGAAAATATTGCAAAAACGTGTTCTCTAAATCTACTACCATTTATGAAAATTGTTTCGATTTAGTACATTTGGATGTGTGGACATCTCCATGCTTATCTAGAGATAACAAGTATTTTTTGACTTTCAAAATTAGCTACTCCAAAGTGTCCCATTAAACCACCTGCATGTGCTTCCTTAACAAAAAGATCTCTCAAGGAAGAATTAGGAACACACAGCCTATTATCATTGAATAGAAATCCTTCATGTCTATAATACTTTCCATAAGCAAATTTCTCACAAGCAGCAAATATCTTTCCAAAATAAGAATCCTCAGCACATTATGATTTAATTTGATCAAAACCTAATAGTTTAACTTCCAGAGATGTAAGTAGAGCATACCTTCTAGATAATGTGTCGGCTACCACATTATCTTTACCTTTTTTGTACTTGATCACATAGGGAAAGGTTTCTATGAACTCCACCCACCTCGCATGTCGTTTATTGAGCTTTTACTGTCCTTTGAGATGCTTTAGTGATTCATAATCAGTGTGAATGACAAACTCCTTTGGCCAAAGATAGTGCTGCCACGTTTGTAAAGCTCTCACCAAAGCATACAACTCCTTATCATAAGGTGGATAATTCAAAGTAGCACTTCCAAGCTTTTCACTAAAGAAAGCTATTGGTTTATGATCCTACATTAAAACAGCTCCAATACCTAACCCTGAGACATCACACTCAATTTCAAAAGTTTTTAGGAAGTTAGGAAGTATTAAAACAGGAAAGTTAGTAAACTTCTCTTTAAGAGTTTGGAAAGCATTCTCTTGTGCTTCTTCACACTTGAATCCAACATCTTTTTTTATAACTTCTGTGAGTTGTGCAGCAAGTGTGCTAAAATCCTTCACGAGCCGTCTATAGAACCCAGCTAGTCCATGAAAACTTCTTACTTCACTCACATTCTTAGGACTTGGTCATTCTCGAATTGCTTTCACTTTCTCCTCATCAACTTTAATATCATATGCACTTACAACCAAGCCTAAAAAGACAAGATTATCTGTGCAAAAGGTGCACTTCTTAAGACTGGCATAAAGCTTTTCCTCTTTAAGCAATTCCAGAATCAGTTGAGATGCATGACATATTCTTCTAGATTTTTACTATAAACCAGAATGTCATCAAAGTAAACAACAACAAAGACTCCTATATGCTTTCTAAGAATATGATTCATCAGCCTCATAAAAGTACTAGGTGCATTATTTAAACCAAATGGCATAACAAGCCATTCATACAGTCCTTGTTTTGTTTTTTAAAAGCAGTTTTCCATTTATCTCCTTCTTTCATCCTAATCTGATGATAACCACTTTTAAGATCAGTTTTAGAGAAAATGCATGCACCATGAAGTTCATCAAGCATATCATCAAGTCTAGGGATAGGATGGCGATACATAACTGTTATGTTGTTGATTGCTCTACAATCCACACACACACACGCTAGCTTCCATCTTTCTTTGGCACAAGTAGCACCGGAACAACACATGGGCTCATACTCTCACGAATATGTCCTTTGTCCATGAGCTCTTTTACTTGTCTCTCCAGCTCCTTAGTCTCAATGGGATTGGTTCTATAGGCTGGCCTATTACCACCTTAACTTGAGAAAGGGACCTTAACTTCCAATTGAGAAAGGGACCTTAACTTGCTGATTCACCATCATTTCACCAGTATCATTGAGCCATTAAAGCAAGTAAGGTCTAGGGTGTGTGAAAGTCTTTAAACCAAGTTTAGTAACCATAGTCTTGCTGGTTACGTTGGTACAACTTCCTCCATCAATAATTAGACTCCACAACTTCTCTTTGACCAAACACCTTGAGTGAAATAGGTTTTCTCTTTGCTCATGTTCTTCTGCCTTGGTTAGAACACTTAATGATCTTCTAGTAACCTGAAGTTCTCCTTTCATTGGTGTCTCCATTTCTTCTTCAGTTGATGAGTCTTGATCACACTTTTCGTCCTCAGATTCTAACTCACTATCAGCTGTAAGAATCATGATTCTCTTATTAGAACACTCATTCGCATAATGTCCATGACCTTGACATTTATAGCATTTAAGATCTCTGGCCCTTGAAACCACCTTAGCCTTTCCTTTAGGGTCTTGATCTTCTGGTTTAGGCTTGATAAATGGCTTCGAATCTCTTTGAAAACCAGATTTCTCATCCTTTTGATAGCTAGGTTTTCCTGAACTAAAACCAGACTTGTTTCCACCGTAGGTAGGCCTATAACTCTTTCTCTTGATTTGTTGTTCAAACATAATGGCCTTGTGAAGCATTTCCTCTATTTCTAGATAATGTTGAGTCTCAAGTCTGTCTTGAATATCTCTATTAAGTCCTCCCATGAACCTGGACAAGATAGCTTCACCATCTTCTTGAATGTTAGCCCTTAACAGCAACACTTCCATCTCCTTGTAATACTCTTCAACGATTTTACTTCCTTGAACCAAGTTCTTCAATCTCTGATGCAACTCTCACTGATAATGACTTGACACAAATCTCTTTCTCATGACACTCTTTAACTGATTCCAAGTCTTTATGGGATAATCTTCGGCTCTTCTCTTAGTGGTAACAAGTTGATCCCACCAACTCAAAGCATAATCGTAAAACTCAGTGGCTGCCACCATAACCTTATCATCCTCAAGGTAATCACGGCAAACAAATACCAGTTCTATCTTCTTCTCCCACTCCAAGTATGCATCTAGATTGTTGGTTCCATAGAATGGTGGAATGTTGATTTTTAAGCCTCCAAATTTATCCCTAGGTGGTGCTCTCTCTTCATGCCTATGTCTCCTTCAACCATTATGAGAAGAGGATTGACTGTAGTAACTTCGAGCAGCATCCTGATCAGAAACGTTTCTTCCATCTTCTCTAGGATTCTCATGGTTAGGCTTTGTAGCTGTTTTGAGACCATGAGCTTCGAAACGTTCATCCATCATCTTAGCTATCTTAGCCGTTAAGTAGCTGTAATTGCTTCTACCAACAGTTTATTAGGTTCGCTGGTCGTTGGATCTCCATCTTCACTTCCCATTGTTCTTGCAATCTCAAGGATTTAACAAGTAAATGTTCTTTTGAAGAGAAGAAAAATAGCTATTAAACACAGATCTACAAAGAAAACAGTTTCTGAAATTTGGATCTAACAGGCAGTTGAAGAGTCGAAATTTCTAAACACAATAACTCGAAGAGTTTTTAAACAAAACACAAGATCTAATACGGATTCTTACAGTTTAAGTTCTGATCTATAAGTTTGAGTTAATTTTCACGTAAAACGGATAAGCAAACAGCCCCAAAATTGATACGTGAAAGTAACGCAAAAAAAAAAAAACAAAAGGAATTTAAAAGGATAGATACAACCTGACGAAGTTGCTCTGATAACTTCACACGATCCTGGAGAGGATGTCAGCCCAAGGAGTCACTTTGTTGGTTGACTTCGATCAGAACGCAAGGGTTCCTTTGATTGATGCCGCGGATGAATGATGAAGGATTGATTTTGGATTTATGAATGCTTTAAATCGAAACAGAAATGATGCAGCGGATTGATAAATAAGTGATTGTATGAATGATGATCAGATTTGATGGATAAAAAGATACTTTCAAGAGTGGTGGAGAAACTCCAATACTATCCACCCTGCTCCAGCTTTGGATAAACGCACCAAAGTGAGAACAAGATATTGGATTTTACTCCAACAAGATCAAATAGATTGTAAGGGGTTTTTGATAAAAAAAAGTTTGATAATTTTATTGAATGACAAACTCAGAAAACATATAGAGAGAAGAGGGGAGTTGAAAAACGTTCATAATAAATACTCTACATTCAGAGCACCTAGAAAAATAGAATTCAACTCATTAACTCATTATTTGACTCAGAATTCGAATTTAAAACAGAACACCCAAAAATGGGCCTTATTAATATTCAACCGGGCCTTGTCAAATAATCTGGTTTGTTTTCTTCTCAATATTCAACCGGGCCTTGTCATGAATCTGTTTTACCAAGTCTACCTTCTTCTTTCCATCCATACTAACTCTTTCATTCAAAGGTAAAGGCATTAAATCCAAAGGAGAGATGGGATTGAACCCATAAACAATTTGAAAAAGAAAGAACTTAGAGGTAGAATGCACAGCATGATTATATGCAAATTCAACATGTGGTAAGCAATCTTCCCAAGTTCTAAGGTTCTTTTTAATCAAAGTTTGAAGAAGTGTAGACAAAGTTCTATTAACTACTTCAGTTTGACCATCAGTTTGCGGGTGACAAGTAGTAGAAAACAGAAGCTTAGTACCTAGTTTAGACCACAATATCTTCCAAAAATAACTTAAAAACTTAGTATCACGATCGGAGACAATAGTTCTAGACATTCCATGTAATCTCATAATTTCCCTAAAGAATAAGCTAGCAACATTCATTGCATTATCTGTTTTATTACAAGGAATAAAATGTGCCATTTTAGAGAATCTATCAACAACCACAAATATGGAATCTCTACCATGACTAGTCCTAGGCAGTCCAACAACAAAGTCCATAGAAATGTCATGCCATGGATGCAAAGGAATAGGTAAAGAGGTATACAAACAGTGAGGCTGTGATTTTGCCATTTTACATGCTGGGTATCTCTCACAACATTTCTCAACGTCCCTTTTCATGTGTGGCCATCTTGCATAACCTGTAGAGTTTTAGCTACTCCAAAGTGTCCCATTAAACCACCTGCATGTGCTTCCTTAACAAAAAGATCTCTCAAGGAAGAATTAGGAACACACAGCCTATTATCATTGAATAGAAATATTTTATGTCTATAATACTTTCCATAAGCAAATTTCTCACAAGAAGCAAATATCTTTCCAAAATCAGAATCCTCAACATATTGTGATTTAATTTGATCAAAACCTAACATTTTAACTTCCAGAGATGTAAATAGAGCATACCTTCTAGATAATGCGTCGGCTATAATATTATCTTTACCTTTTTTGTACTTGATCCAATAGGGAAAGGTTCCTATGAACTCCACCCATCTCGCATGTCGTTTATTGAGCTTTTGCTGTCCTTTGAGATGCTTTAGTGATTCATGATCAGTGTGAATAACAAACTCCTTTGGCCATAGATAGTGTTGCCACGTTTGTAAAGCTCTCACCAAAGCATACAACTCCTTATCATAAGTTGGATAATTCAAAGTAGCACCTCCAAGCTTTTCACTAAAAAAAGCTATTGGTTTATGATCCTGCATTAAAACAGCTCCAATACCTAACCCTTAGGCATCACACTCAATTTCAAAAGGTTTTTAAGAAGTTAGGAAGTATTAAAACAGGAGAGTTAGTAAGCTTCTCTTCAAAAGAACAATGGGAAGTGAAGATGGAGATCCAACGACCAGTGAACCTAATAAACTATTGGTAGAAGCAATTACAGCTACTCTTACGGCTAAGATAGCTAAGTTGATGGATGAACGTTTCGAAGCTCATGGTCTCAAAACAGCTACAAAGCCTAACCATGAGAATCCTAGAGAATATGGAAGAAACGTTTCTGATCAGGATGTTGCTCGAAGTTACTACAGTCAATCCTCTTCTCATAATGGTCGAAGGAGACATAGGCTGTGAAGAGAGAGCACCATCTAGGGATAAATTTGGAGGCTTAAAAATCAACATTCCACCATTCTATGGAACCAACAATCCAGATGAATACTTGGAGTGGGAGAAGAAGATAGAACTGGTGTTTGTTTGCTGTGATTACCTTGAGGAGGATAAGGTTATGGTGGCAGCCACTAAGTTTTACAATTATGCTTTGAGACCATAAGGGAAGAGGCGGTCTCAAATGGAAGTATAGATGAGACCCTAGTGGAGGAAGGATCTCTGAATACCGGTGGCCTAGAAGAAGGACCACTAGTGGAAGAAAGCGTTCAAGATGGGATCCAAGACCCAAAAGTTCAAGATGAGGTTGATCTCCAAGAGAGTGTTCAAGACGAGATCGCTCAACCACTTAAAAAAAGTAAGAGGATCCGAAGTGATCTATCCACATGGAAAGACAAGAAGGTGTTCGACAACTATGAAGCGATAGCTCACCCAATCCAAGCCGTATGTTCTCTCGCCCTTTTGCCTCCGGAACATCAAGCGTTTCTTGGAAAGATTGATGAGCATACTATTCCCTCAACCTATGAGGATACCATGGAAAAGGAAGAGTGGACCGAGTGTTAGAATTTGCGGAATAAGAGTGAAAAGAATAATATTTAGAGGGAAAGAATAAGAACTTGTTTTTATTAAAATAAAATCAAGATAATTTTACAAGTGTTTGAAAGAAAGCTTAAATAGATACAATTGTATTCTAAAAGAGGAAAGAGCCGTTTGCTCTTCAAACGATTGGATTTGAACGGTCGGAATTAAAAGTAACCCACGGGTCACTTTCTCTCGATGCCAGGACCGAGGCACTCGATCTGCGGGACGAAGATCGGTTGCTATCACTCAGATCCTCGAATGGTCAATGCGGGACAGGATTTGGTCAACGCGGTTCAACCCTCGGGAAAGTCAAACTCGCATCTTCTCAATGTCAGGACGATCTGTGGATTGCATTTCTAGATGCCAAGACGATCCGCATCTCGGTCATGAGTATCCTGCGGTATGTGACCCATTTACCCGGAAGTGGGTCCGCACGTTTATCCGTTTACCCAGTACCGCGACCCGACTTTGTGGCTCGATGCTGGATCATCCCGCGGTTCACTTCTCTCGATGTTAGGCTATATGCGGGTCCAAATCCCTTGATGTCAAGATGACCTACGGGTCACTCGATGTCAGTCTGATCTGCGGGTCTGATTCTCCCGATCACCGACTGTCCCGTGGTACGCATCTATCATTGCCATTACGTACCGCGGGTTCGATTCTCCTACTTATGACTTTCCTCCTTTTATTTACCTTGGATAATTTACCCATGGTATTTTATTCTCATGATCAATACTCCCCCTCAAGCTTAGCATAAAGAATTTAGGCTAAGCTTGGAAACCCACAACACATTACCTCATTAAAAACCCTTAGTAAGTAAAACCTCATGGGATAAAACCTTACTAAGGGAAAAAGAGTGTAATGGTTATGGGAAGAGGACTTGATCACGGCTTGGTCAAGTCCACAAGTCCAAGTTTGCTAAAAATGTCATTGCAAACTTGTAGACTTGCGGCCTTGGTAAGAATGTCCGCCAATTGGTCTTCACTTCTTGTGTAGCACAGTAAGGACATTCTTTTCTCTATCTTCTCCCGAACCTTGTAGCAATCAATCTCGATGTGTTTGGTCCTTTCATGAAACACCGAGTTGGTTGCAATGTGGATCGCCGCTTGATTGTCACAATGCATGGTGATTGGTTGTTCTTGTGAGACTCCCAAATGTAACATGATTCCCTTTAGCCAAGTAAGTTCATTTGTGAGTTTCTTCATGGCCCTATACTCATCCTCGGCGCTCGAGCAAGATACCGACTTTTGCTTCTTGGTCTTCCATGTGACTAAGTTTCCTCCTAGGAACGTGCAATAGCCGGTTGTGGACTTTCGGTCATTGCGGTCTCCAGCCCAATCTGCATCACAATAGCCAACTAGTTCCGTATCTCTATTCTTCCCTATCCAAATGCCTTGGCCGGGGCTTTCTTTCAAGTATCGAAGGATCCATTCCACTATGTTCTAATGATGCACCTTAGGCTCCTTCATATCTTGACTCACACTTGGTTGACCGCAAAGCAAAGGTCTGGCCTAGTGAGTGTCAAATAGATCATCTTGCCTACCAATCTTCGGTATTGAGATGGATCGGCATACGGCTCATCTTCAATCTCCCCCTTTCGTACGACCTTGTAGCCTTCTTCTAGAGGAGTCTTAGTCGGTTTGTCTCCTAACTTGCTCGTTTCTTTGAGAAGATCCATCGTTGTACTTTCTTTGATTAATGTGTAAGCCGTTTGAGAATCGGCAAACTTCAATCCCAAGAAAGTACTTGAGCTCGCCAAGGTCCTTAATCTCGAATTCCGAATTGAGATAGTCTGTGGTTTCTTTGGATGGCATCTTTATCACTTCCGGACACGATCAAATCATCCACATATACAAGAACCACGATGATCCCCTTCGGCCCTTGCATTGTGAATAGCATATGATCGAGTTCCGACTTCTTGAATCCCTTATCTATAAGGGTGGTGCTTAGTTTCTAGTACCAAGCCCTTGGTGATTGTTTGAGGCCGTATATTGCCTTTCTCAACCGCAAGACTTTTCCCAGTTGAAAAATAGCTTCAAGGCTGGGTGGTGGTGTCATGTAGACTTCTTCTTCTAGGTCACCTTGAAGGAACACGTTTTTCACATCCATTTGCCAAAGCTCCCATTCAAGATTGACCGCCAAGGAGAGGACCACACGGACCGTAGAAAGTTTGGCCACCGGGGCAAAGGTGTCCGTATAGTTATCACCATACGTTTGAGTGAAGCCACGTGCTACTAACCTTTCTTTGAACCGTTCAATCTCTCCACTACTCAAGTGCTTGATGGTAAAAACCCACTTGGAACTCACGGCCCTCTTCCCTTCCGGTATGCTCGTCGATCTTCACAAGGAACGCTTGATGATCCAAAGGGAAAAGAGCGAGAGAACATGTGGCTTGAATCGGGTGAGCTACCGCCTTGTTGTTTTAGAACACCCGCTTGTCCTTCCATGTGGAAGGGTCACTCCGTATCCTCTCACTTCGCCTAAGTGGTTGGACCGGTTCGTCTTGGACCATCAAGGCTTGAGTAGGTGGTTGAAGTGCCTCTTCTTGTTCTTTCGGTGCCGAGTTTAGGCCGGTGTTGAGACAGGGCTCTTCTACAATGTGAGTCTCCTCCATATTTTCTTGAGAGACCGCCTCCGTTCTTGGTGAGGTCACCTCCGTTCTTGATGGGACCGGTCCTCCTAGGTGTTCAAGTAGTAACCGCAATATGGCTCCGCGATCCGAAGTTATGGCTAAGTCTTTTAAATCCTCCTAATCCTTGGTCTCGTAGTATCCTTGATGCTCCATGAATCTCACATCTCGGGATACAAGATACTTTTTGTTGATCGGATCGTCACACTTGTATCCCATTTGGGTGTTTAAATAGCCTAGAAGCATGCACTTGGTACTCTTGGCATCTAGCTTGTTTCGTAATTCACCGGGCACTAGGACAAAACAAACACAACCGAAAACCCTTAGATGTTCTAAAGAAGGTTTAATTTTATTGAGTACCTCATATGGTGAGTGGTCTTCTAGAACTTTGGTGGGTGTTATATTGATTAGATAACACGCCGTAATGACCGCATCACTCCAAAATCTCTTTGGAACGTTGGTATGGAACATCATGGACCGGGCCACTTCCATCAAGCGTCGATTTTTCCTCTTGGCCACCCCATTTTGTTGTGGTGTGTGTGGACATGAGTTTTGGTGTATGATCCCATGGTTGGCTAGATATTCCTTGAAACGATTGCTTGTGTATTCACCACCATTATCCGACCTAAAGACTTTAATCTTGGCATTATAGTGGTTAATCACATGACTTTCAAAGTTGATAAATGCATCAAAGACACGGTCTTTGGATGGTAATAGAGTTACACAAGTATATTTTGATTTTTCATCAACGAAAGTCACAAAATACTTGTTGTTATCTCTAGATAAGCATGAGATGTCCATACATCCGAATGAACTAAATCAAAACAATTTTCACAGATGGTTGTTGATTTATTAAAAACGGTTTTGTAATGTTTGCCCAAGATACAAGATTCGCATGTTAAATGATTAAAGACAACATTTGGTAACATAAGCTCAAGGGCTCTAGCATGTGGATGTCCTAATCTAGCATGCCAAATCGCTTATTTGAAATTTTAAAACTAGAAGCAAATGAAACCGGTCTTGAAAACCCTTCAAGAACACAGAGGTCATCCTTAGAACTACCCTCTCCAATGATCTTTGATGACTCAATATCCTGAAAATAAACCTCATTAGGACCGAATATAGCATAACAATCTAGAGCTTTAGTAGCTTTCCTAACCGATAATAAATTACTTGCAAAATTCGGCATATAGAAAGCTTTATAATCTTTTTCAAACAATTTCAAGTTTCCAGTTCCTTTAATAGGTATTCGGTCACCGTTTCCAATTTCCACATTACCATTTGGTGTGAAGAACCCGAATACATAATTAAATCATTTCTAGGCTTATGAGAGAAGTAAGTGATACTGAATTCCTTGAGGGCCTTGATGATAGCATCTAGGTTGGCCTTCTTGACGTAATCCGCGTGGTTCACTTCTTCTCCTTGTTTAGATGGACCGGCTTGAACTTGGTCACTCTTGGTTGATCCATAGTTGGCTCTCAGCTCATGGTAAGGTGGTCTCGGGCCCCTTGATTACCGGAGGTGAGGATGGAGAATCCAACACCGAGCCTTGGAATGACCCGACTTCTTGCAATGGTCACACGTCACACCTTGGTTTGGCCGGTTGTTGTTATAGTTTCTCCGGTCGTTGTAGGGAGTATAAGCTCCTTTGTGAGTCGTTGGAAGCTTCCCTTTACCGCCAAACAAGCCTTGCTCTCTTTGGATTTGGGAACACCCCTCATCAATGCTTGGAAGCTTTTCGGATCTCAAGAGGTGCTTGATGAGGTCATTGTAGACCGGATCCATTGTAAGAAGGAGGCCAAAGACCTTGTCTTGATATATCCTTTCATTGAGAGTCTCCGTACTTGTGGTGAATGGTCGGAGCATCTCCAATTCGGCCCAAAGGGACCGGTATTTCCCAAAATCCTTGGTGAATTCCAAGTCTTCTTGACTAAGCCCATTGAGAGCTTTCTTTACCTTGAACACTAGGGTAAGGTTGGTAATATTCCCGTAGACATTCTTGGGAGTCTCCCCAAGCTCATTTGCCATTTCACAATAGGAGTAGGCATCTAGAATTGGAGCTTGAAGACCATTTTGGAGGATGGCCAAAACGGTTTTATCATCTTGGAACCATTTGGCCGTGTTTGCAAGTTTAGCTTCCTCATCTTCTTCTTCATCGGATGATGAGTTAACCTCGGCTTCCTTTGGAACGAGGCTAAGATAAATGTGGCTCCATAGGCCTCATCCATACAGAGCCGTCTTGGTGGTTCTTGACCACAAAAGATAATTCTCCCCTTTGAGAGTAACCAGAAGCACTAAGGCTTTGCTAGATCCACCGGTTTCCATGATTAGTTTTCTTGAAAAGACACGAGTATTACTCAAGTGTGAAAGTGTAGAGAAAGAGCTCTAGAGAGTCGGTAAGAAAGGACAAGTAATTTGAATTTTTATAGAATCGATGAAATTTGTAACCGAGAGAATCTGAGAGAATTTGAAAGAATCAGATTTGAGAATCAAGAATCAAAGAACCATCCCTCTGATACCATATTAGAATTTACGGAATAAGAGTGAAAAGAATCGGATTAAGAGGAAAAGAATAAGAACTTGTTTTTATTAAAATAAAATCATGATAATTTTACAAGTGTTTGAAACAAAGCTTAAATAGATACAATTGCATTCTAAAAGAGGAAAGACCCGTTTGCTCTTCAAACGGTTGGATTTGAATGGTCGAAATTGAAAGTGACCCATGGGTCGCTTTCTCTTGTTGCCAGAACCGAGGCACTCGATCCGCGGGACAAGGATTAGTCGCTATCACTTAGATCCTCGGATGGTCAACGTGGGACAGGATTCGGTCAACGCGGGTCAGCCCTCAGGAAAGTTAAACCCGAGTCTTCTCAATGCCAGGACGACCCGCGGATCGCATCTCTCGATGCCAGGATGATCCACATCTCAGTCATGAGTTTCCTGCAGTACGTGACCCGTTTACCCCGAAATGGGTCCGTGCGTTTATGCGTTTACCCGGTACCGCAACCCGACTTCGTGGCTCGATGCTAGATCTTCCCGCAGTTCAGTTCTCTCGATGTCAGGCTGTCCCACGGGTCCGAATCCCTCGATATCAGGATGACCCGCGGATCATTCGATGTCAGTCTGATCTGCAGGTCCGATTCTCCCGATTGCCGAATGTCCTGTGGTATGCATCTCTCGATGCCATTACGTACCGCGGGTCCGATTCTCCTACTTATGACTTTCCTCCTTTTTATTTACCTTGGGTAATTTACCCATGTTATTTTATTCTCATGATCAATACCGAGGTGGTTGATGATGAGGTTTGAGCCATGGTCAAGAACCATATGTAGGACGAATCCAATCTTCCGGAAGAGAAGAGGGTCGTAAGCTCCAAGTGGGTATTCACCATTAAGCACTTGAGTAGTGGAGAAATTGAGAGGTTCAAGGCTAGATTAGTGGTAAGAGGATTCACACAAACATATAGGGACGACTACACAGACACATTTGCATCGGTGGCCAAGCTACACACGGTTAGAGTTGTTCTCTCTTTGGCCGTGAATTTGGAGTGGTGATGAGGACATCGGTTCAGATCACGAACCAACTCCAATACCAATGCAAATAGTTCGACCTAGTCCAATGACAAGATCAAAGTCCAAGCAATTAACTAGGAGGATCAACCTTGCTGTGCAAGTCTTCATTGCATCTTTAGCTCCAAAACTACTTCCTGTCAACCTTGATCCCACAAGAACACACCAAGGGACATTAGAGCTTGCCATCTCTGCACCAAACAAGAAAGAAGAAGATATCTTCAAGACTGATTAAGAACCATCATTAGAAGAAGATGAAGAGCTTGAAGAACTACATGAAGACTTCTACTCCAATTTTCAAGCTCTTAGCACATCTGACCAAGAAACACATCAAGGTGAGTTTTAATTTATATACTATCTTTGCAGGTGATTCAAGCTTTCCACAACACTAAGAACCAAGAAAAACGAAATCGCCTCTTTTATTTTTAAGTTCTGGCCATAGTTTCCTTTTTTGGCTTTAATGAAACTCTGCACTTTATTTAGATTAGTTTTTAAACTTCTTGCTGTATTCTTTTAAAAGTCATATTGTTTTGAGTATTTTCTTGTTGTTTTGAGTCAGAACCCTAGAAGGTTCAAGCTGAAGGACTATTTATAAAGTCCCATTGCAGCATTGTAGCCACCACAACTTTTTACCTATCAATAAAGAACATAATTTTCTTTGAGATTTCTTGAGTGAATTATCAGCCTTGTTTGAGCTTATGTGTGTGTGATTCACATAGGAGAAACATCAGTACCGTATCAGAGAATCATCATCCCTCTGTGTCGTGCTATGGATCCATCTACACTCTCCACAATTTGATCTCAAACGAAAGAGTGAACACCATCGTGTTTGATTCCATCTTCGACCATTTAACCACCACAAGAAAGAGCGAACGCCAGCTTCTGGTTCTAGCCATCGAATCAGGTTGTAAGACTCACCACCGAGTCGTACATCAAGTGGGATCTTTGGCAAATGGATGTGAATAACGCCTTTCTTTAATGCAACCTAGAAGAGGAAACTTACATGACTCCACCACCCGGTCTTGAGAATCTAGGTAAACCGAGAAAGGTATTAAGGTTAAGAAAGGCGATCTACGGTCTTAAGCAATCACGAAGGGCTTGGTACAAGAAACTAAACTCCACCCTCATGGATAAAGGATTCAAGAAGTTGGAATTAGATCACACTCTCTTCACGATGCAAGGGTCGAAGGGAATCGTGGTTGTTCTCGTGTACATTGATAATTTGATTATCTCCGGAAACGACAAGGATGGAATTCAAGATACCATGGACTATCTCAAGTCGGAGTTTGAGATAAAGGACCTTGGTGAGCTCAAGCACTTTCTTGCGATTGAAGTTTGCCGATACTCAAATAGCTTACACATCTCTGAAAGGAAGTACACATTGGACTTACTCAAAGAGACGGTGACACGATGCTAGAGAGGATGTCAGCCCTAGAGTCACTTCGTTGGTTGATTCGGATCAGAACACAAGAGATCCTTTGATTGATGCAGCGGATTGAAACAGAGATGGATGCAGCGGATTGATTGATAAGTGATTTTTTGATTGATGATTAGATTCTATGGATTAAAAGATACTTTCAAGAGTGATGTAGAAACTCTTGAACTACCCAGCCTGCTCCATCTTTGCATAAACGTACCAAAGTAACAACAAGATATTGGATTTTACTCCAACAAGATCAAACTGATTGTAAGGGGTTTTTGATAAAAAGTTTGATGGTTTTATTGAATGACAAACTCAGAATACATATAGAGAGAAGAGAAGACTTGAAAAACGTTCATAATAATTACTCTACATGCATAGCACCTAGAAAAACACAATTCAACTCTTTAACTCATTAATTGACTCAAAAACAAAATTTAAAAGAAAACACCCTAAAATGGGCCTTATTAAGCTTGTTATCAATGGGCCAGATTAAAGAGTGTGTGAACAAGCCTCATTGAAAATCTTGTCTAGAAAACCAAATGGGAAAAACCAGAACAAGGGACTAGGGGCACAAGTCACACACCTCCCATTGATGGTTTAGTTAGCTTGAATCACAACTAGAATAGTTGGATTAGCTAAGATACCAAGGTTGCTTTCAGCCTGACTTAGCAATGTGCTAATGGCTTGCTTTAACTTCCTAACTTTTGACCTTTTGATGGGTCCAATTGGAATCTCCAAAGCTCCTTGCACATCCTCGGGTTCAAGCTGCTCCTTAGCTCCTAGTTCAGGTTCAAGCAGCTGGTCCTTTCTCATATCATCCCCTCCTTCTTGAAAAAGATTTGTCCTCAAATCTGCTTCATCTGAAACAAAAGGCAGAAGATCAGCAACATTAAAACTATTACTCACATTGTATTTACCTTGCAAATCCAATTGATACGCATTGTTGTTGATCTTTTTGATGATCTTTAAAGGTCCATCAACTCTCGGCATCAGTTTTGATTTCCTTTCTTCTGGAAATCTGTCTTTCCTCAAGTGAATCCACACGAAGTCTCCTTCTACATAGATAACTTCTTTTCTGCTCTTGTTAGCTTGTTTAGCATACTACTTTGTTTTCTCCTCAATATTCAACCGGGCTTTGTCATGAATCTGTTTCACCAAGTCTGCCTTCTTCTTTCCATCCATACTAACTCTTTCACTCAAAGATAAACACATTAAATCCAAAGGAGAGATGGGATTAAACCTGATATGATCATAGATAGCACTAAGAATATGGAGCATGAACCGGAGCTTGAACCTGAGCTTGAACGAGAAGGAGCTAAGCTCATTTTTGAGGAATCACTTAAAGATGAGAAAATTTTGGCAAGAAACTCAAGTACATCAACAAGAACATCAACAAATGGATAAGTGATGCATTTGCACTTTTTTCCCTTATCTTGGTTTTGTCCCAATGGGTTTTCCAAGTAAGGTTTTTAATGAGGCTTTGAATCACTTCAAACCATCCATCAAGGCCCAATAACATCAAAAACGTGGCACATGGAGTGGAAGAGACAATTTTTAAATTCAAACTTATCTTTAATATGTTCTATTTTTGGGGTGCTTGTTTTCGAGGTGTTCTCGTAAACACGCCCTTCTTTCATTCCTACTCTTCTCCCTTCTCTTTATATTTTCGTTTTCTATCATTTCTGAAGTTATCTATCTTTTTATTAAAACCTCTTTTAAGAATAGATCAAGATAAATCAAAGTACCTCTGATAAGCTTTGTGTGACCATTCGATTCCCCGGTAAATCAAGTGCTTTTCTGCAACTCTTGTGAGACCATTCAATCCACCTCCCTTGTCTTTGAAGCTTGTCAGTTTCATAGCAGCAAGGTCTATCCTCTTTCTCAACTTATGAGTGCAGATCTTTGGAGGATCTCGTCAAGTGGCATCGGAGCACACATATAAGTTGAGTACTTTCTGTCCGCGATATTGTTTTTATTTTCATTAAATATTGGCTTGTGATAAAATCGTGATTCAACTGATTCTGAACCTAGGAGGAGTCTAGTATTTTATAAAATTGGTTTTGGAATTTTTGGATACGTTTTGATAATTTTTCAAGATCGATTTAGTTGAACAGTCACGATTAGGGTTCTTCGTGAGATCTTATGTCATACGAAGGGTCATTTTTGTTTTTGTTGTTTGTGTGATCGATTTATAGGAACTTATTACTGTTGTTTTGTTGTGTTGTTTTTCAGGCCAAGATGTCCGACCCTAAGATGGGATCACTGACCAACCGCGACAAGCTTATCATTGAAGATTTTAAGGCAAAACTGGTGTAGTGTTTAACAAAATGACGGAAGCACATCGTCGAGGACTTGAACAAGAGAAGAACAAAGCACGGCAACGGAGAGAACAAGAGCTTAATCCCAAACCGCCTGACCACAATATTGTTCTTGTACCAAACCACACTCAAGCTAAGTCTTCTGACACTTTACGAATCTATTATGAATGTCTAGACAATGGGCACTATGCTAAGGAATGTCAAACTAAGAGAGTAATAAATCATAAATCTCTAGAACTGAAAAAGAAAGCTTTTAATGAGATTGATGGTTATGTTAATTTTGATCCTAAAGTCCTTAGTTCTAGTATAACACACTTGCTCGGTCAAAAGGCATTGAGGCATGTTTAAAGGTTAGAGCACTTGGATAAGGCACATGAGCAATCTACCGTTGAAGTTCTGGTCTGCAATCAATTACCTAGAGTTGAATACAATATTGTGATTGAGGAGAAACTACCAGATGTTAAACCACCAAATAAAACTCGAGGTAACAATCTGAACTCCCAAAAACGAATGAGAGCTAACTTGCTTTTTCTTGGTGCAGATTGTACCATTTTGAAGTCAAAACCTTTTCAAGGGAAAGCAAATGATGCGGCTATCCAAAGCACCCTATCTTGGGAGCAAACCAATTCAATTGTCACATGTACAAAGGAGAAACCACCAGACATAGACGTTCTCTCGTCCAATTTCTTTGCGAGGACTGGAATTGGAGTTGTTTTTATGAAGGACAAGAAATCCATTGTTCATTTCAAGATTATCTTTGAGGTTGGAATACGAATTCACGAAGAAGAAAAGTCCAAGCCACTGCCAAGGATTGCGGGTTCTTTGAATATCATCAAGAAGATCAACAACAATGCCTACAAACTTGATCTCCAAGGTAAGTACTCCATTATTTTACTATTTGATGGTTCTAACTTAGTGTTGTTTATTGCACGTAAAACAGATTTGAGGTCAAATCCTTTTCAAGAGAGAGAGGATGATATGATCATAGATAGCACTAAGAATATGGAGCATGAACCGGAGCTTGAACCTGAGCTTGAACGAGAAGGAGCTAAGCCTATTGTTGAGGAGTCACGTGAAGATGAGGAAATTTTGGCAAGAAACTCAAGTACATCAACAAGAACATCAACAAATGGATAAGTGATGCATTTGCACTCTTTTTCCCTTATCTTGGTTTTATCCCAATGGGTTTTCCAAGTAAAGTTTTTAATGAGGCTTATGTATCACTTCAAACCGTCCATTTGTTGATCAAGATCAAGGCTTAATAACATCAACAACGTAGCCCATGGAGTGGAAGAGACAATTTTTAAATTCAAACTTATCTTTAATATGTTATATTTTTGGGGTGCTTGTTTTCGAGGTGTTCTCGTAAACACGCCCTTATTTGATTCCTTCTCTTCTCCCTTCTCTTTATATTTTCGTTTTCTATCATTTCTGAACTTATCTATCTTTTTATTAAAACCTCTTTCAAGAATAGATCAAGGTAAATCAAAGTTCCTCTCATAAACTTTGTGTGACCATTCGATTCCCCAGTAAATCAAGAGCTTTTCGGCAAATCTTGTGCGACCATTCAATCCACATCCCTTGTCTTTAAAGCTTCTCGGTTTCATAGCAGCAAGGTCTATCCCCTTTCTCAACTTATGATTGTCGATCTTTGAAGGATCTCGTCAGAACCCATACACAATTTGGAAAGGACAGAAGTTAGAGGCAGAATGCACAGCATGATTATATGCAAATTCAACATGTGCTAAGGTTCTTTTAATCAAGGTTCAAAGAAGTGTAGACAAAGTTCTATTAACTACTTCAGTTTGACCATCAAGTTTGCGGGTGACAAGTAGTAGAAAACATAAGCTTAGTACCTAGTTTAGACCACAATGTCTTCCAAAAATAACTAAGGAAATTAATATCACTCAGAGACAATAGTTCTAGGCATTCAATGTAATCTCACAATTTTCCTAAAGAATAAGCTAGAAACATTTCATTGCATCATCAGTTTTATTACAAAGTTTATTACAAGGAATAAAATGTGCCATTTTATAGAATCTATCAACAATCACAAATATGGAATCTCTACCATGACTAGCCCTAGGCAGTCCAACAACAAAGTCCATAGAAATTTTATGTCATGGATGCAAAGGAATAGGTAAAGGGGTATACAAACCGAGGTGCTGTGATTTTTCTTTAGCCATTTTACATGTTGGGCACCTTTCACAACATTTCTCAACGTCTCTCTTCATGTGTGGCCAACGAAAGTGTTCTTGCATAATCTGTAGAGTTTTAGCTACTCCAAAGTGTCCCATTAAACCACATGCATGTGCTTCCTTAACAAAGAGATCTCTCAGAGAAGAATTAGGAACACACAACCTATTATCATAGAATAAAAATCCTTCATGCCTATAATACTTTCCATAAGCAAATTTCTCACAAGCAACAAATATCTTTCCAAAATCAGAATCCTCAGCATATTGTGATTTAATTTGATCAAAACCTAACAGTTCAACTTCCAGAGATGTAAGTAGAGCATATCTTCTAGATAATGCGACGGTTACAACATTATCTTTACCTTTTTTTTGTACTTGATCACATAGGGAAAGGTTTCTATGTTGTTTATTAAGCTTTTAATGTCCTTTGAGATGCTTTAGGGATTCATGATCAGTGTGAATTACAAACTCCTTTGGCCAAAGATAGTGCTGCCATGTTTGTAAAGCTCTCACCAAAGCATACAGCTCCTTATCATAAGTTGGATAATTCAAGATAGCACCTCCAAGCTTTTCACTGAAGAAAGCTATTGGTTTATGATCCTGCATTAAAACAGCTCCAATACCTAACCCTAGGCATCACACTCAATTTCAAAAGTTTTTAGGAAGTTAGGAAGTATTAAAATATGAGAGTTAGTAAGCATCTCTTTATGAGTTTGGAAAGCATTCTTTTGTGTTTCTTCCCACTTGAATCCAACATCCTTCTTTATCACTTCTGTGAGTGGTGCAGCAAGTGTGCTAAAGTCCTTCACAAATCTTCTATAAAATCCAGCTAGCCCATGAAAACTTCTTACTTCAGTCACATTCTTAGGACTTGGCCATTCTCGATGATATAAGATCTAAAGCGTCGATGAAGGGATGGGAAGCATTAAGCTGGCGGTCTCTCTTGTTGTTCAATGGATGGTTTCAGAGATAGATATGGGATCAAATGAGCTGGCGGACGCTCTCTCTCGTTGGATCGATTGATGATTTTGAAGATGGATCGAAGAATGTGTAAGATTTATGCGGAATTAAGAGAGAATGTTGAGAGTTTGTGTAGAGATTCGGTTTAGAGAAACCAAGAATAGAGAGAGAGAGAGAGAGAGAGAGAGAGAGATTATGAGATTTCAGAGATTGGAAGAGAGAACCTTTTTCCCTTATATTTATTTCGGATCTATTACAAGATACTTATAGATAAAGTGGGAATACACACAACCAAATGTAACTAGTAGAAAAAAATATAATAATCCCACTTGACAGCCTCCAACGTTCAAATTGTAGCTTCCAACGGTCATAATATAGAGTTGATATATTTGAATTTTGGTGCTTCAGATCATACCGTAGATAGACAACTATTTTTGTAGATAGACAACTACATTCGCAGATAGACGACTACATCCGTAAATAGACAACTATCAGAACCAAATTATCCTTGGTTTAACACTCCCCCTCAAGCTTAACTATAGAGATCTATGTTAAGATTGGACAATGAAGATTCACCTCATTAAAACCTTAGTGTAGAAAAACCACGTGGGATAAAAACTACACCGTAGGAAAAAGAGTATGAACACCATGGCTAATTGATCTCTATAAGTCCCAGTTTTGAGTGAATAAACTCACACACCTATAAGCTTGCGGCCTTGGTGAATATATCGGCCAGTCGATCTGAGCTTCTTGTATAGCACGGCAAGATCAATTCTTGTTCTATTGCTTGGCGCACCTTATGGCAGTCCACTTCTATATGCTTGGTACGTTCATGGAACACAGAGTTGGAGGCGATGTGAATGGCTGCTTGATTGTCACAATGCATCATTATCAGATCTTGTGACTCAATGCCTAAATCCTTGAGAAGGGCTTTGAGCCAAGTACGCTCATTGGTTTGCTTTCTCATGGCTCTATATTCAGCTTCTGCGCTTGAACATGAGACCACCTTTTGCTTCTTGGTCTTCCAAATAACTAGTTTTCCTCCAATGAAAGTGCAATAAGCCAGCCCAATCAGCATCACAATACCCTACAATCTCTGAGCTTCTATTGCATCCCATCCAAATACCTTGACTTGAAGTTCCTTTGAGGTATCTCAAGATACGATCCACCATGTTCCAATGATATATCTTGGGGGCTTGCATGTGTTGGCTCACCTGATTCACAGCAAAACACAAGTCTGGTCTTGTAATAGTTAGATATATGAGCTTACCAACCATTTTCTGATATTGAGTGACATCTTCAAATGGCTCATCTTCAATCTCCCCCTTTCGTTCAACCTTGTAGCCTTCTTCTAGAGGTGTCTTGGCTGGCTAAGCATCAAGCTTTCCTGTTTCACTTAAAAGATCAAGAATGTACTTTCTTTTGTATAAGAAGAGTCTCTCTTTAAAGCGACATACTTCTATCTCTAGAAAGTACTTTAGTTCTCCAAGATCATTAATCTCGAAAACAGACTTAAGATAATCTGTAGTAGCTTGGATACCAGCCATGTTACTCCCGAAGATGATGATATCATCTACATAGATGAGAATGACCACAATACCTTCTCGGCTTTGTAGAGTGAAGAGTGTATGGTCTGATTCAGACTTCTTGAATCCTCTATCTCTCAAAGTCATGCTCAGCTTATGGTACCAATGTTAGAATTTATGGGTTCTTAGCTCATGAACAAATAAAAAAAAAGATCCAACCTTTAGAAATGGTTGAATCCACAAGAAAGCTCAAATGAGCACAAGATTAAAACTGAGATTATAACAGAGATTTAGAAGAGATTTAGAGTAGATTAGGAGTAATTAGGAGAAGAGATAAACATAATATGGGTTTGATCCAAATGAATCTCACCCTAAACACTTAATCTCCTAATCTCTACATTTTGAATAATCAGATTTTAATTAAGTAAAAGAGGGAGAGAATATGAACTGAATCTAATTTCTTTATTATTGATTCAAGTTAATTATTACAATGAATGATGATACACTTATATAAAGAAAACCAATATGACCGTTCGTCAAGGATGACAACATAAAGCACTAAAGTGTCAACATAAAGCAATCCTTGCTTTTTGTGTTTGTGAGGACCACAAGTCTCCAACGTTCATATTTCAAACCGGGACCACAAGGAGAACGCTGGTCCGCGTCTCCAACATTCAAACTGATCCGCGTCCTTCTTCGTGTCGTGGGTCGAGAGTTTATCATCCCGCGCCTCGATGCCTCAGTACATGGGGTCGAGTGTGAACCGTCCCGCATCTCAAGCATCCGTCCCGCGTCTCAAGCATCCGAGTCTCGTACACCTTTTCCCAAAGTTACCCGAACATATTTCTTTCACCATGGTAACTTATTATTCACCATTAGTAACTTAAAGAAAGATTAATCGTTAAGTACTCTCCTTGATTAACACTCCCCCTCAAGTTCATACACAACAATGTGAAGTGTGAACTTGGAGATACAAGGAGAGGCCTCATTGAAACTTTAGTAGATAAAACCTAATGGGATAAAGCTCTACTAAGGAAAAAGAGTACCAACTCAATGATCTAGGGGAATTCAATCAAGGTCTTGTTCTTCTTGTTTAGCTTCGGTCCTCGGCTTCTCTTCTCTTGCCTCGACCTTGCTCCTCTCTTCATGCTTCCTCTCTAATACTCCCCCTCAACCTTAGTCGTCGTGAACATAAAGACTAAGGTTGAACCGCCGGTGTTGATGCTTCCTCTTAGTCTTCACGATCATTGGCTTACTCCATTTTTCTCCCCCTCAAACCTTTCATAAAACTCAAACAAGAGAAAGCTTAAAGTATACACCAATGAATCAACACATGAACTAAGCTTGCAATCAATGAGCCAAACGATTATAATTGAACAAATTTAATGAGTAAGAGTTTAGAGAGTAGCCTTTTGATTTTGACGGTGTGGTTGATCCTATGATCTTAACTTCCTTTCCACACCTCACCAAACAACTCGGACCTTCTTGATCCAAGTGGTGGAGCTTTCAGGTCCTTGTGCATTTCACCATACACCCGTGTGAGTCCTCCTCCATTCACACACATTCAATCTCTTTGGTTCATTCTTTGATGATCACTCCTTAGAAGCATGATCACCTTTATCCACCTAGTTTCACTTGGAACCTCCATTTCACTCTTCACACAAACCATTTTAACTTTCCACCCGAAGTCATTTCATTATCTTCTAACTTCGGTTTGCACATTAAACTCCAAGTGCCTTCTCTCTCTCTCGGCCTCTTCATGTTCCTTCCGGTAACATACATAACCAATGACCATTCCATTTCTCCCCCTTAGCTCCTTGACTCCCAAGTCTATACAACCTTCCTTTACGCCATGATTATTTCACCATTCGAAGCAACATTCTCGGATAACTTCAAAACATTGGCTCAATCAACCTTTCATCACCACTCAAGATTGGAAGCAGATATTAACTTCATGAATGACTTCAAGATTGATCTCCAAAGGCTAGTTGCATCTCCTAGGACTCCTTGGGTGTGCATCATCGGTTCCATAACACAATCAAACAAGAACCGCTACAAAACATAACACAAGCACAACTCCAAGCAATCTCACCATTCCCATCAATGTTACCACTCAATGTTACCAACACCAAACTTTCTCAATGTTACCAACAGCAATCATCAATGTTACCAATCAATAATGGACCTTAGATGCTCAAACCTTATCACCCTAGAGAATAAGGGTTTTAGGTGATAAGTTTCACACATAAGGTGAGCTTTGATCGAGAAAAATGTTTCTTGGACCGAAGGGATTATCAAACACAAGAGAACTCAAACCGAGAGTAAACAAGCACATTAGGATTCGGGTTAGTGTTTGGTTTGTGTTTAGGCTTTGATTCCAAACTGATTTGAGAATAGAGAATTTAGAGAATGTAAAGATTGAGAGTTTGGGGAGATTAAAAAGAATAATAGAAAGACTTTGAGTATAAGAAAGGGGTAGATTTAAGAAATATTCTCTATTCTCATGAATGTGTTTTCCTTAAGCTAGATCATGGATTCATTTTGTATCAATTAACCAAGAGAGTAAGGATAGGAAATAACCCAAATAAGCATTCCATGGCTTGAATCCCATCGGGCCCAATGTTCACCTCACCAAGAACCTCCATTTGAGAATCTCCACTTGCATTATATTCCCCTTCTCTAGCAAACCAATCGATCCTTCCTTCATCTAACCGCACTAACATAGGCTTCTTGAGAGTAAACACACACTTGAGCTTCATGGGAAAGGGAAAGACCCAATCTTTAATGGTTTTCTTCCCTTGAATCCCATTTGCTTCACACTAGTGACCAAGTACCAAGCACACTTGGATTTTCTTCCATATAGCTCCAAAGGTTGGGTCATTTCTCCCTTTCATCTTCTTCTTTGAGCTTCTTCTTCAACTAGCTCCAAAGGTTGGAAATTTACTCCCTTTCATAGGAACCACCTTCTTGTTTGAGCTTCTTGTTTGAGCTTCTTCTCTTCAAAGGACCTTCTTTGCTTCATGGTAAGAACGTCTTCAAAACGTGAGCTTTTCTCTTCGGCTTCTTCATGAAAGCTTCAAGCTTTCTTTTAGCTTTCTCCGAGCAATAGATCTTAGTCTTCAACATCACAAGCATTCACACAAACAAATATTAACCAAAGAAGAGATCTTTTCAAACCATCTCTTCCACAAAAGCACAGCGGATTCATTCGGTCTCAAGACAGATTTGTGAGCTAAGAATTCGAACTTGGCTCTGATATCATGTTAGAATTTATTGGTTCTTAGTTCATGAACAAATAAAAAAAAGATCCAACCTTTAAAAATGGTTGAATCCACAATAAAGCTCAAATGAGCACAAGATTTGATGTTAGGTGTTTTAGGGGCAGGGGCATCAATTACCCTTGTCTGTTGTAGCACAAAGGGTTATCGTCTCCACAGGGAGGTTTGGTCAATGCACCAGGAATGCATGATCCTTCTTAAGCTAGAGCAATGCTTTTTACAGGTAAACAAATTATAAAACTATAAAACAAGTGAACAAGAGATGATTTAATTTACAAGTTATCGAAGAGACAAAAATTAGGCCATGGAAATTCCTTGAATCGAAATCTAAGATATAACAATTTGTCGAGGGTTTTATTAAGCGCCGTTCTAGAACTCAAACACGAGAGTATAGCCAGCTAACTTCCGTAACAAAGGCTATCTATCTTTAAATCCTCAAATCCCAAATTCTTTTGTAAATTCATCGAATCTAAACAAGCAATTAGTACAAGTTCGATTTGTTCACAAAATCCCTAAGCCAAATTCCTTTGCGAATAGGTAATTTTGCCCATCTAGACTAGTTCAGGTTATTAATCTCACTTTCGTGACTAATCAACAATCCTAAGATCTATGTTCTAGGTGATCAAGCTAGAAATAGCATTGAGAACAACCTAGATGAAGAACCAACGGATAAACCTCAACAGATTAGCGATCTTAACGATTTCTCACCAAAACCCAAGAAATCTCCAAAACCTAACAAGTAATTTACTCAGATATAGACGATGAAATCATAATAACTGAATAGAATTACATAAAAGAGTTAGAGTAGAAGATACAAGAGGGTTTGTAGATGAAGAACATGGATCTCCCTCAAAGATCTTCAAAATCTCTCTCTCTCTCTCTCTCTCTCTCTACGAAATAGATCTAGTTTTTATTTATTTTCTAGATAGTTTAGATATTTTTACAAAGAAAACTATTTATACAAGTGCCAAAATTAGGTCTGCAGGCCGCCTGTCGATCGACACAAAATGACTGTCGATCGACACGAGGGCGTCTGTGGAAATCTTCTGCGTCTTTAAAAACTTTGTCGATCGACAGTAAATATATTATGTCGATCGACAGGGATGTTTTAAAGGTTTCGATTCCACTTGGATCTTTTCAGCTCCAAAATGGTCCAAAATGCTCCAAATGTTTCCATTAAGCTCCAATTGATCATTTTCCTGCAAGACACTATAAAAGACACAAAAATACCAAAAATACTATACAAAACCGACTTATATCATGGTTAAAAATGGGTAAAAACCATGATATATCAAGATTTAGAAGAGATTTAGAGTAGATTAGGAGTAATTAGGAGAAGAGATAAACATAATATGGGTTTAATTCAAAGGGATTTCACCTTAAACACTTAATCTCCTAATCTCTATATTTTGAATAATCAGATTTGAATTAAGTAAAAGAGGGAGAGAATATGAATTGAATCTAATTTTTTTATTATTGATTCAAGTTAATTATTACAATGAATGATGATACACTTATATAAAGAAAACCAATATGACCGTTGGTCAAGGATGACAACATAAAGCACTAAAGTGTCAACATAAAGCAATCCTTGTCTTCTTGTGTTCGTGAGGACCACAAGTCTCCAACGTTCAGATTTCAAACCGGGACCACAAGGAGTACGCTAGTCCGCGTCTCCAACATTCAAACTGATCCGTGTCCTTCTTCGTATCGCGGGTCAAGAGTTTATCATCTCGCGCCTCGATGCCTCAGTACCGTGGGTTAAGTGTGAACCGTCCCACATCTCGAGCATCCGTCTCGCGTCTCAAGCATCCTAGTCTCGTACACACTTTCCCAAAGTTACCCGAACATATTTCTTTCACCGTGGTAACTTATTATTCACCATTAGTAACTTAAGAAAAGATTAATCGTTAAGTACTCTCCTTGATTAACAACCAAGCCCTTGGTGATTGTTTCAAACCATAGATAGCCTTTCTAAGTCTCAAAACCTTTCCCGGTGTAATTGAATCTTCAAGACCAGGAGGGGGAGTCATATACACCTCATCTTCTAGCTCACCTTGTAGGAATGCATTCTTGACATCCATTTGCCAAAGATCCCATCCCAAGTTAGTAGCTAAGGATAGTATAACCCGTACTGTATGTAGCTTAGCTATTGGAGCAAAAGTGTCACGGTAGTCTTCTCCATAGGTTTGGGTAAAGCCTCTTACAACCAATCTTGCCTTGTGCCTCTCTATCTCCCCACTGCTTAGGTATTTGATTGTGAATACCCACTTAGAACTCACTGCCTTCTTGCCCTTAGGTAAATCTGCGTTATCCCAAGTGTGATTTATTTCCATAGGATTACGTTCTTCACCTACTGCATTCATCCATACTTTATGTTCCTTAGCTTCTTCATAGCTTGCTGGAATCCATTCTTGATCAAGCTTTCCCACGAAGACTTGATGTTCTTGAGGAATATAGGCAAGATTGCAAACTACTTTAACTGGATGAGCTACTGCATTGCTATTGTAGTACACCTTTGTATTTTTCCAATTCGATGGGGAACTCCTAGGCCTTGTACTGCTTCTTAGTTGTGTAGCTTGTGGGTTGATCGGTGGATTCGGTCTTGCACTTCTTCTTACTGAAACGAATTGTTGTTGTGGCTGCTCATCTTGAGCAGAATCCTCATCTAGTTCCTATTATTATTGAGGAACGAATTCGGATCCAGAATCATCTTGACTTACATCACCTTGATCATGGATGATTTGACCTTCTTCATCTTGATTTGTACTGCCTCCCTCATGATCAAGGGGAGTAGCTTCATCAACTGATTCATTCTGAGCTGTCGGAGAGCTGAGATCGTTTCCAGCCATATTCTGAGTAATTCCAAGGGTTTCCAATATCCTTCTAAGGTTCGTGGCCCTATCTAATGTGGATCTTTCAAGTTATCCCAATTCTTCCCTTTATAATAACCCATGGCTTCAATAAACTTCACATCTTTAGACACAAGAACTCTTCTTGTTTTTGGATCATTACATTTGTATCCCTTATGATGTGGAGAGTACCCAATGAACATAGCTTTGACACTCTTAGGTTCAAGCTTGTTTCTTTGTTCTCCTGGAATCAAAACAAAACACACACATCCAAACACACGTAAGTGATTAATAGAAGGTTTGGTTTTGTGTAGTACCTCAAATGGAGAGACATCATTCAAAATCTTGGTCGGAATGCGGTTAATTAAGTAGCATGCTGAGACTAGTGCATCTGCCCAGAAATTCTTTGGGACATTGTTGTGGAACATCATAGATCTTGCCACCTCCATCAAGTGCCTATTCTTCCGTTCACCCACACCATTTTTTTGAGGAGTGTATGGGCAGCTTGTTTGTTGGATAATCCAATGCTAGGTTAGGTGTTGTTTGAAGGCATTGCTTGTGTATTCACCACCATTATCACTTCGAAAAATTTTAATCTTAGCATTGTAATGGTTAGTAACATAAGTTTGAAAATTAACAAATGCCTCAAACACCCTCTCTTTTGATGGAAGTAAAGTTACCTAGGTGTATTTCGATTTTTCATCTATGAATGTGACAAAGTACTTATGGTGTTCTCTTGATTTACAAGGTGAGGTCCACACATCAGAATGTACTAAATCAAAGCAATTTTCATAGATAGTTGAAGACTTGGGAAACACTGAATTACAATGTTTACCAAGTATACAAGCTTCACATTCATTGTTTTTAAAAGAAATACTAGGTAACAACAGTTCTAATGCACGAGAATGAGGATAGCCTAGCCTAGCATGCCAAATAGCATCATTAGTGTCTGCAAGATTTGAACTAAACGAACGAGATAACAAGGAGGATGCTTCATTGTCTTCAAGCATATACAAGTCATCCTTGACAGACCCCTTCCCAAGAACCTTATTAGTCTCAATATCTTGAAAATACACACCATTAGGACTAAAGATAGCATAACAATTCAGATTAGATGTAGCTCTCTTAACTAATAATAAATTTGATGTAAAGGTTGGCATATAGAATGCTTTAGAGCTCTTATCAAACAACTTAAGATTACCAATGCCTTTAATAGGGATTTTTGTACCATCAGCAATTACCACATTCCCTAGAGCAGATTCTATGTTCTTAAGTAGATTGGAGTTACTAATCATATGATGAGATGCACCAGAATCTACAACCATAGAATTATTTGATTTGTGAGTATAGAATATGGTACCGTTCTCTCTTAAGGCTTTGATTAGAGCATCCAAATCAGCTTTCCTCACGAACTCACTAGAAGCAGTCATAGCTATCCCTTCTTGTGTTGAGGAGCTGGCTTGCTTCTGTTCTTCCATTGGTTCATGAGAGAGATTAGCCTTCTGATCTTTGAACTTGTTTGGCTTTGTTAAATAAGGAGAGTACTTAAGGATTAATCTTTCCTTAAGTTACTAATGGTAAATAAAAGTTACAGAGGAAATAAAAGTTACGGTTCTACACATGTGTTCAGATCTTAGGTAAACACAAGTGGATAGACCAAGATTTTATATTATGAAGATAAAGACTAAAGAGGAGCATCTTGACCAGAATATGAACGTTGGAAAGGAGGACCACAATGAGGTCATGATCTGATCATAATCAAAGGAAATATTTGCTTTTATCACTACAAGACAAGAATTGCTTTATCTCCTCACCTTATCCCTTGTAACGTTCAGATTCAACTTTCCCTTTATATATATGTATTCTCTCATTGTAAACAATAACTTGAATTAATAAAGAAATCAGATTCAAGTGTCAAATCCTCTCTTCCTTACTTGTTCAAAACCAGATTAGGAACAATGTAAATTCTAAGAGTAAAACGTGTTTAGGGTGAGATTATTTTGAATCAAATCCATATTATGCTTATACATTTCTTAAATTACTCCTAATCTACTTATAATCTCTTTTAAATCTCTGTTATAATCTCAGTCTTAATCTTGTGCTCATTTAAGCTTTCTTGTTGATTCAACCATTTCTAAAGGTTGGATCTTTCTTTTATTTGTTCATGAGCTAAGATCCCATAAATTATAACATGGTATCAGAGCCAGGTTCGAATCTTAACTCAAAATCTCATTCTTGTGACATTGATTTTTCCGCTGCTTGAAGAAGGAGAAAGCTTCTTTCCCATGAAGTTTGAAGAAGAAAGCCCAAAGCTTTCTAGTTGAACAAAGAAGAAGACCAAAGGAAGATGGCTCACAGATTTAATGAAGAACAAGGAGGTATTGGATCTGTCCTTATCCATGAAGCTATAGGTTGTTCGTTTGAAGATGATGGCTCAAACAAGAAGGTTGAATGGAAGAGATTTCCAGCCTTTGGAGCATGTTAAAGAAGAAGCTCAAACAAGAAGGTCACAAGGAAGAAAGGTTTGATCTTTGGAGCTGTTTTAAACAAGTGGGGTGATAAGGGAAATCAACTCAAGGAAGAGCTTGAATATTCTCGCCCATGGAGCCAAAATCTTGAAGAAAATCCAAGTGTGTTTTGTACTTGGTCACTAGTGTGAAGCAAATGGGATTCAAGGGAAGAATACCATTAAAGATTGGATCTTTCCCTCTCCTATGAAGCTCAAGGATGTTGGTTACTCTCATTAAGACAAGATGGTGCGATTAGATGAATGAAGGATCGAAGTGGTTTACAAGGGAAGAGGAGAAGATTGAAATCGTGGAGAAGATTCAAATGTAGGCTCTCGGGAAAGGTGTTGTCCGGCCGGCAACATTTCAACCATGGAGACTACTTTGGGTTAATTTAATCCTTATCTCTCTTGTTGAAATTTTTGGTTGATGAATCCATGATCTAGCTTAAGAGAAACACATTCATGAGGATATAAAGTTTCTTAAATCTAACCCTTTCTTATACTCAAAATCTTTCTATTATTCTTTTTAATCTCCCCAATCTCTCAATCTTTATATTCTATATATTCTCTATACTCTCTATTCTCAAAACAGTTTGGAATCAAAGCCTAAACACAACCAAACACTAACACGAACCCTAATGTGTGTGTTTACTCTCGGTTTGAATTATCTTGTGTTTGATAATCCCTTTGGTCAAAGAAACATTTCTCTTGATCAAAGCTCACCTTATGTGTGAAACTTATCACCTAAAACCCTTATTCTCTAGGGTGATAAGGTTTGAGCATCTAAGGTCCATTCTTGATTGGTAACATTGATGATTGCTGTTGGTAACATTGAGAAAGTATGGTGTTGGTAACATTGAGTGCTAACATTGATGGGAATGGTTCAATTGCTTGGAGTTGTGTTTGTGTTATGTTTTGTAGCGGTTCTTGTTTGATTGTGCTATGAAACCGATTATGCACACCCAAGGAGTCCAAGGAGATGCAACTAGCCTTTGGAGATCAATTTTGAAGTCATTCATGAAGCTAATAGTTGCTTCCAATCTTGAGTGGTGATGTAGGGTTGATGTAGCTAATGCTTTGAAATTATCCGAGAAAGTTGCTTCGGATGGTGAAATAATCATGACGTAAAGGAAGGTTGTATAGACTTGGGAGTCTAGGAGCTAAGGGGGAGAAATGGAATGGTTCTTAGTTATGTATGATACCGAAGGGAACATGGAAAAGGCTGAGAGAGAGAAGACACTTGAAGTTTAATGTTCAACCCGAAGCTAGAAGAAAATGAAAAGACTTCGGGTGGAAAGTTCAAATGGTTTTTGTGAAGAGTGAAAAGGTGGTTCCAAGTCACACTAGGTGGATAAGAAAGATCATGCTTCTAAGGAGTGATCATCAAAGAATGAACCAAAGAGGTTGAATGTGTGTGAATGGAGGAGGACTCACAAGGTTGTATGGCGTGAAGCACAAGGAACCGAAAGCTTCACCACTTGGATCATGAAGATCCTAATTGAATAGTGAGGTGTGGAAATGAACTGAAGATCAAAGGATCAACCACACCGTCAAAATTAAAAAAGGCTACTCTCTAAACGCTCACTCTTTAAATTTGTTCAATTATAAATTGTTTGGTTCATTGATTGCTAGCTTAATTCATGTGTTGATTCATTGGTGTATACTTTAAGTTTTCTCTTGTTTGAATCTTGTTTAAGGTTTAAGGGGGAGAAGAATGAAGTTAACCGATGATCATGAGTCTATGAGGAAGCATCAAGACCGATGGTTCAACCTTAATCTTTGTGTTCACGACGACTAAGGTTGAGGGGGAGTATTAGAGAGGAAGCTTGAAGAACGAGGGCGAGGCCGAGGCAAGAGAAGAGAAGCTGAGGACCGAAGCTCAACAACATGATCAAGACCTTGATTATATTCCCCTAGATCATTGAGTTGGTACTCTTTTTCCATAGTAGAGCTTTATCCCACTGGGTTTTATCTACTATGATTTTAATGAGGCCTCTCCTTGTATCTCCAAGTTCACACTTCACCCTGTTGTGTATGAACTTGAGGGGAAGTGTTAATCAAGGAGAGTACTTAAGGATTAATCTTTCCTTAAGTTACTAATGGTAAATAAAAGTTACCGAGGAAATAAAAGTTACGGTTCTACACTTGTGTTGAGTTCTTAGGTAAACACAAGTGGATAGACCAAGACTTTATATTATGAAGATAAAGACTAAAGAGGAGCATCTTGACCAGAATATGAACGTTGGAAAGGAAGACCACAATGAGGTCATGATCTGATCATAATCAAAGGACATATTTGCTTTTATCACTACAAGACAAGAATTGTTTATCTCCTCACCTTATCCCTTGTAACGTTCAGATTCAACTTTCCCTTTATATATATGTATTCTCTCATTGTAAACAATAACTTGAATTAATAAAGAAATCAGATTCAAGTATCAAATCCTCTCTTCTTTACTTGTTCAAAATCAGATTAGGAACAATGTAGATTATAGGAGTAAAATGTGTTTAAGGTGAGATTCTTTTGAATCAAACCCATATTATGCTTATACCTTTCCTAAATTACTCCTAATCTACTTATAATTTCTTTTAAATCTCTGTTATAATCTCAATCTTAATCTTGTGCTCATTTGAGATTTCTTGTTGATTCAACTATTTCTAAAGGTTGGATGTTTCTTTTATTTGTTCATGAGCTAAGATCCCATAAATTATAACAGGCTTAAGGTGTGGGTGTAGGAGCCAGCACTTGTCCTTGGTGTAACCCTTCTTCTTACAATGATCACATATCCACACATTTATCTCATCAGGCTTGTAGAATTCTTTGTTGGCAGTGATAAGTTCCATTTTTCCTCCAAAAAGTCCATGAGAGCCTTGTTCCTTTTGAATCTGAGCACACACTTCCTCCAAACTTGGATGTTTGTTTGCCCTCAGTATATGCTTGATGAGGTATGTGTGGCTTGAATTTACTGTCATGAGAAGACCAAAGACCTTATCTTGCTCACACCTCTCATTAACAACATCTAGATCAACTGAACTTGGTCTTAGCATTTCAAGTTCAGCCCAAAGTTGGCCTTAACTTGGTTTTAACAAAGATCAACTGAACTTGGTCTTAACTTGGTCTTGGCTGACTAACAGTAGGAGTATGCTTCAAGGAGAGATGCTTTAAGAGTGTTTTGGATGATAGATAGCACCATTTGGTCCTCTTGGAACAACTTGTTACTATACCAGCAACCACCGTCTTCTTACCATCCTTCTTCACCGTCTCTTTTGGTGCTTCGCTCTGCACGACATGCTCCCAAAGCCCACGGCTACACAGTGCTGTTTTGATCATCCTAGACCATAGCAAATAATTTACCCCCTTAAGAGTAACTGGTACAAGAACTGGTTTTGAGCTTTCCATGGTCAAAATCTTTATAACCACTGAAAAACACTCTATTAACCAATAAATAAAAGAAATTTCCCATAAATTTTTGAAGAACAGGAAATTTCCCAGAAAACTTTGGAAAACCGAATGAAGAATGAGTGAAGAATTAGGATGGAAGTGAATAGATTGTGAGAATAGGCTGAGAATACAGAGATTTTGGAGCTTAATGCTCTGATACCATGTAAGATTTATGCGGAATTAAGAGAGAATGTTGAGAGTTTGTGTAGAGATTCAGTTTAGAGAAACCAAAAATAGAGAGAGAGAGAGAGAGAGATTATGAGATTTAAGAGATCGGAAGAGAGAACCTTTTTCCCTTATCTTTATTTCAGATCTATTACAAGATACATATAGATAAAGTGGGAATACACACAACCACATGTAACTAGTAAAAACTTAATATAATAATCCCACTTGACAGCCCCCAACGTTCACATTGTAGCTTCCAACGGTCATAATGTAGATCAGACCGTAGACAGACAACTATTTTCGTAGATAGACAACTACATCCGCAGATAGACGACTACATCCGTAGATAGACAACTATCAAAACAAAATTATCCTTGGTTTAACAGAACGCCACTCAAGAGTGTGAAAGCTCTTGTGATGAGTTCACAAATCTAGTCTCATGGCATCACACACAAGAGACATAGATTCAAACGTTCACTAAGTAAAGGTATTTCACCTAACTTAGATAAACAAAACAAAACAAAGCCTAAGCTTTTAGAGAAAACTCGCTTTTTCCAAAAATTCTATATATTTACAATGAAAGGAGAAACGAGCTTTAATAGACTCCAATTACAAATCATCAACATAAATGCAAAATAAATCAAATTAATTACAAAATAAATCAAACTAATTACAAAAATCAATCAAGAATAAGTATGAGAGATTTTATCAATCCACATTAATGAAGATTGGTTCTATGTATCTAGACACTTCCTTGATATATCCATGAATTAATGCTCTTCTAGAATCTCCATTGAATTGTAAATTTGGTTTGCATTCAACCAGGTGCTGATGAGTCATAGACATGAACCGGATTTTCGAGACTACATCATTCTCTCCTTCTTCAAAAGGTTTTGCCCCCAAAACCAAAACCATCTTCTTCTTTTTTTTTTTAATAGTTTATTTTTTTTTTCAAAAACAGAATAATCGAAACAAATGGTGTAAATTTTTTTTTTTTTAAATTCATTGAATTGAAGAAGAAAAATTCAAACTTTAAATAAAACAAGAAACACTATTTTTATGGGTTTAGATTTTATAAAATCAAAGAACAAAATCGATATAAACGTAACCTTTTTTTTTGAGAAAGGAGGAAGCAAAAAAGAACATAAAAAAAAAACAAAAACAAAAAAAGATAGGAGCTTTTAGCTCTGATACCAAAATGATATAAGATTGGAATCCACCAAACTTATGTTCACTAGATAATCAAGAGTTTTCAAGCTTGTTGCGGAAATGGGCGTGATGTTGATATGGAAGGTGGTGGTTTGATTGACTCTCTCAATCGATGGGTTGATTGACTCTCTCAATCGGTGAATGAACAAGTTATTTGAATCACACAAACAACTATATTCGCGGCTTCTAAAGAATAGAAGTGAATCGCACACTTTTATTCAAAAGAAAGAATAATTCTTCAAAGAAACACGCTTTGAAAGAAAACGAAAATACTTTGATTTATTTGATTGAAAGGTGATTTATAATGAAAACAAAATTAAGCTTTTATAGGCTCATACACAATGTTCTAGAATCCTAAAATAAGAAACCAAATCGCATAATTTAAAGAAAAACTGGCTTGGAGTTTTAATGTGAAATCTGGCCAAATAAGGTAAGTTGAAGGCTCCTTGTATCTTGACAGCTTGGGGAGGAAAGTCTGATCTCTTGGAACGTCTAGTTGCAATGAAAAAGTCTCCAAACCGTAGCAGGAAAGAGGAACTAGCCGTTGGTGATTTATGGCATTAAGTGTGAACGCATCCAAATAAGGCAAGTGAGTCTTTGAGTGCTTCAAACTGATCTTGTGCATTTTGTTGACATTAATCACGTCATGTTGAATCTCTAGTTGATGGAAAAGGTCTCCTGGTCTCCAAAGATACGTCTGAAGTCTCTCAAATACAGAAGGATCCAAATAAGGCAAGTCCAGCATCCTCTGTTTTAGAAATTGAATAACTCCTAAACCAAAATTGGTATAGTCGTGCATCCAATTCAAAAAGCTTCATTGTTGAACTAAGATTCCAGAATAATTTGATTTATAGCTTGTTCTATCTGGTCTGATCGCAATCCTCCGTTGAGTGCACGTATGTCTAAATCAGGTAAACTGGAAATTATCCAGTTTGTAAATTGCATAACTCCTTCTTCTGAACTCCGATTGGTCTGATTCTTCTTTGAGGAGTTTCGTAATTGAGCTAGAAATATTCTCCAAGTAGTTTCATGCTTTGAATCCTCGTGTTTAAGTAGATACGCTCCAAACAGTGAACATATATCCTTTTCGGGTCTGTTTAGCATTGTGCATTCGGTTTGATGGAGCTTCAGATTACCTACTGGTTTGATGACCGCATTACTCGAATTGCTTTTACTTTCTCCTCATCATCTTTAATACCATCTACACTTACAACAAAACCTAAAAAGACAAGATAATATGTGTAAAAGGTGCAGTTCTTAAGGTTGGCATAAAGCTTTTCCTCTCTAAGCAATTCAAGAATCAGTTTGAGATGAATGACATGTTCTTCTAAATTTTTACTACAAACCAAAATGTCATCAAAGTAAACAACCACAAAGACTCCTATATGCTTTATAAGAACATGATTCATAAGCCTCATAAAAGTATTAGGTGCGTTGGTTAAACCAAATGGCATAACAAGCCATTTATACAGTCCTTGTTTCGTTTTTAAAGCAATTTTCCATTCATCTCCTTCTTTCATCCTAATTTGATGATAACCACTTTTAAGATCAATTTTAGAGAAAATGCATGCCCCATGAAGTTCATCAAGCATATCATCAAGTCTAGGGATAGGATGGCGATATAACTGTTATGTTGTTGATTGCTCTACAATCCACACACATACGCCAGCTTCCATCTTTCTTTGGCACAAGTAGCACCGGAACATCACATGGACTCATACTCTAACAAATGTGTCCTTTGTCCATGAGCTCTTTCACTTGTCTCTCCAGCTCTTTAGTCTCAACGGGATTGGTTCTATAGGTTGGGCTATTAGGAAGAGAAAGGCCTGGAACGAAGTCTATTTGATGCTCAAATCCCCAGATTGGTGGCAAACCTATAGGGTTATCCTCTGGAAAACATCATTATAATCCTACAAAAGAGACTTGACCATACTCGGATACTCCGATTCTTGGTTAGAAACAGTCATAAGAGTCTCATTAAACACTAAGAACAACTTAGATTTTTGAGAAGAGGTTTTAGGTGTAAGAATATGCGGAAGATTAGAGTAAAGATTGAGAGATTAAGAGATTAAGGGAAGAGTAAAGCTTAAGGAACCATAAAGAGTAAGAACTTGAAATTTTATTCAAGATAACTATTACATTTTCCTAGAAAAACCTATAAATAGAAATAAAGCAATTGGCATAATAAAACGACTGTTAGAAAAGATAAGGCAAAATAGTGCGGTCAAGACCGGACGGTAGTACGGATGCTCGTATTGATCTGTGGACTGAAGGCGCGTCCTGCGTATCCGACTAGATCCTCGTCTCGATGCATCAATCAGGTCGAAATGATACCGTTCGGTTTGAACAGACTCAGATCCGCGCGTTTATCTGTTTACCCGCGGAATGACTCGACCCGCATCCTTTGACCCGTTGCTGCTATCGTCATGCATCTCGGTGGTTCCTGGATGCTCTTTGTCTCGTGGATTGACATAGCCTCGATACCGCATACTGATCCGCATCACTCGATGTCGTATACTGCGGGTCATGCGTCCATCTTCCCGCGTCTCGAAGGAACTGATCCGCGGGTCGATGTACTCAATCCAAATCCTTCTGACTCTAATATTCTTCTGGTCTTTATTCTTTTGTTACCCTTAGTAATTTATTGAATATTACTAAGGTCAATACTCCCCCTCAAGTTAAACATAAAGAATTTATGCATAACTTGGAACTCGCAACCATGACCTCATTAAAAACCTTAGCAAAGAAAACCACATGGGACAGAACTTCGTTAAGGGAAAAAGAGTATAATGATTACAAGTAAAGGGTCTTCTCATGGATGTGTGAGATCCACAAGTCCTAGTTTGCCCAAAATGTTATTGCAAACTTTAAGACTTGCGGCCTTGGTGAACACATCCGCTAGTTGGTCTTCACTCCTTGTGAAACATGGTAGAGTCCATCCTTACTCGATCTTCTCTCGAACCTTGTGGCAATCTATCTGATATATTAGGATTTTGGCATCTTTTACCTATTGTTTTCTATTTGTTTTCGGTTCTTTCTAGTTGTTTTTGTGTCTTTTCAGGTTCTAGGAGGCTCTCAAGCATGGATTGGAGTCATTGGGGGTCATTGGAGCAAAAGGGACGAATCCGGAGAAGAGATGGCGTTTTTCATAACCGAGCACCTGCTCGGTCTGGAGCGACCACCTGCTCGGTCTGGAGCGAGCACCTGCTCGCCCGAGGACTCGAAGATTTAAAGGTCCCTGGAAACTGGACCGACCGGTCCAGGGTGGAGACCGACCGGTCCGGACCTTAAGAAAGCCGGAGCCAAAGCTCCTGGAATCGGGACCGACCGGTCCTGTCTCCAGATCCGATTTTAACCTAATTTTTAGTATAAATAAGCAAGAGATGATATTGAGGATTCCGAAGTTTTGCTAAGTTGTGAGTGAATAAGGTTAGGTTGTGGTACATGTTCTAAGGCCAAGTGATGAAAGTATGAAGTCCGAAGATTTTTCCAACAAGCGAGTGAATTCCATGTGAACTTCAGACACTTTTCTGTTCTTGATCTTGTTTTGTTTGAGGACAAACAAAGGTCTAAGTCCGGGGGAGTTGATATATTAGGATTTTAGCATCTTTTACTTATTGTTTTCTATTTGTTTTCGGTTCATTCTAGTTCTTTTTTTGTCTTTTCAGGTTCTAGGAGGCTCTCAAGCATGGATTGGAGTCATTGGGGGTCATTGGAGCAAAAGGGACGAATCCGGAGAAAAGATGGCGTTTTTCATAACCGAGCACCTGCTCGGTCTGGAGCGAGCACCAGCACGCCCGAGGACTTGAAGATTTAAAGGTCCCTGGAAACTGAACCGACCGGTCCATGGTGGAGACCGACCGGTCCGGACCTTAAGAAGCCGAAGCCAAAGCTCCTAATTTTTAGTATAAATTAGTCAGAGCCGCCTCTGACAAATTCATTCTGAATCATTCTAAAACTCAGACACGTTTTGTTCTAAGCTTTTGGAGACTCTTTTCTATTGTTCTACTTTGTTTTTGGATTACTTGTGATATTTGTAGAATCATTCCACATCATCTATTGAGAAGAATTCTAATCCCTATTCTCTTTTATATTATGAATTCTCTTGATTGTATTGCTGCGTTTTTATTCTCAATGTTCGAGTAGTCTCATAGCTAGATTAGGGGATTTCAATGGTGATTTAGGATTGATTAGTGACTGAGCCAAATAGGATAGATTATCATGTCTTCATCAATTGAGATTCGTAACGCTTATAATAGCCTGTACACCTAATCTATGATTTCAAGTTGAACTTATTCACGACAGTGCTCTAGGTTGCTAGATAATCCATTGGTGAGCAATTGGTGTGTAACCAACGACAGTTGATTGTTACCATCAATTGTGAACAAATTGAACCCATTCGATAATGCTTGTCAACATCTCTGAATTCAAACGACTGTTTAGGCATTTAGGTTGTTAGATAGAGATATTGATGCATCACGACAGTGGGGCAATATTATATTTATGCTTGAGTTCTAGACCGCGCTTAAATTGAATCCTGAATAGTTGCTCAGTCTTTAATCTGAAATCACCGGCGAATGACCTTGATCTAGTGCTTTTCTCTTATTGAATTTACATTGTTTAATTTGCTGTTTCGTTCATTGTTTCGTTACAACCAATCCCATTTTATCTTAGCTTTAAATTAGAATCTCATAATCTCATAGTGTAACCTTGGTCTCTGTGGATTCGATACCTCATATATTACTGCGATTGTCTGTGCACTTGCAGCTTTATTTTGGGATAAAACTTTATCACATCAAGTTTTTGGCGCCGTTGTCGGGGACCAATTGTGTTACCTTTGAGATTTGATTTTATTTATAGTCTAAGAATTTTGCTAATTTTTTTTATTTATTTATTTTTGCTTTGTGTCAGGTGAGATCTGTCAGAACCACCGGCGAGCACCTACTCCGGACCTTATGGTTAATCTCGTGATTTTTAGTCAGGATAATGCTGGTGTTCTCATAGACCAATATGGTCACTTTTGCAACAAGCAAGGATATATACTGAATGAGGATGGATGTTACTCTTTCATGAAGAACTACGAAGTCGGTCGATATCAGAAACCCCCTCAAGTTTCTTTTTACCAATCACCTCTTGCACCGACTGAATAGAGCGAGTTAGTAAGTATGCTGAAACAGATGATTGAAGAACAACAGAGGACCGCAGAGTACTGGGGAGGGAAATTTGAAGCACCAAGCTCTCAAGACAAGGAGCTAGACATTCAGGTTGCACAGAGTGCTAGTGGGACATTTGCATCGATCGACACAGCTCAAATTCTCAGAATCCGTGGAACACGAAACGGATGTACTAATCGATACCCCAGCTGCATCGATCGACGCAAGTTCGTCACAGGAGAGATTGAGCATGGAAAAACCAAAACCAATTCTGGAGCGAGTCCACATGCCTAAGGTATAGCACCCTCGACCACCTAAACATCTCATGAACCCCATATCTCCGAAGCAGCTGCTTGGATTTCAGAAGATGGTACGAAGGATTCCACATGCACTAACCTTTGAAAAAGCTATAGAGTACCGCCCTCTGCTAAGTCACTTCCGAGATTGCAGAGAAAGTATAGAAGAGATCAAAATACTGTTTCTCGAAGCAAGACATACACCACCGCTGAAGAAATTGGACACGCAAGTGGCTCAAACGACTGAAGCTATTAAGAGACCGGCTGGAACTCTTCCCGGACACGGTGAGGTGAATCCTAGGAAGGAGGATCAGGTAAATGCTGTTGAGTTGAGGAGTAGACAGTTGTTGGTACCGCCTACAATCACAACCTCCCACGCGAAGGCTAAGGAGAAAGTTACCGAGCATCAGGCTCAGGAAAGTGATTTTTCCGAGGATGATATGCGTAAGGAGATTGGTTCAAGCTCAGGGACACACCAGGATGCTGGTCCAATCGCTGTTGAGGAAAAATCCCAGCAAGCACCTGCTCCTTCTGCCAAGCACCTGCTCTAACAGGGTGCTCCCACGAAAATTCCAGGAACTTCGCCTGAGCTAGTACCTAGAGTGCCTTACCCAGTACCTCCCAAGAAATCTAGGAAAGATTTGGAGGATGCGAAGTGTAGGGAGATGCTGAAAGACTTGACGGTGAAGCCCCCTTTGGTTGATGCCGTGCAAATGAAACCATCACCCAAAAGGTACACGAAGGAATTGGTTGTTGGTAAGATTCTTAAAGAGGAGAGTGTGAAGATGGCTTCGAAGGAGTGTAGTGCCGTACTTCAGAATAAGGTTTTGACAAAGAAGGATGACCCGGGAAGGTCTACAAAGCTTCTTGTAGGCATCATCGAGGATTTGCACGTCCCTGATCCAGACCCCAAGCCTCCTGAACACAATGAGACAGAAGTAGTTGAGATGTCAACTAAGGAAGCAGCTACACCTGGTAGTTGCCAAAAGCGGAAATTTCATGACATAACACTTCATCCACCTCTCAAGCGGATTAGAGCCGACTCAGGAGCTGTTTTCATCCCCACCGCTGCATACGTGATTGATCCTGGAGATACTTATGGGGTGTACTCCAAAGGACCGAGACCACCACCTGAGCAAAAGGAGAAATTGGATGAGCTTTACGAAGAAAATCCAACTTTGACAAGGAAAGACCTAGCAATGATGATCCGAGTGAATATTATCTCACACCGGGCATCACTTGAAGGAAGGGAGCTCACGTCCGATGAGATAATGGTAGCTAATGCTCTTGAAGAGGTAATATATTGGGTTCCACCAACTCAACTAACCCAATTAGAAGGTACATACGACTCATCTTTTGAATTTTATGATAATGAGGATATTCACATGCCTTGTAGTGAAGATGAAACTTCTAATTTGGATACTCTCGAGCTCATTGATGAATGTTATGATTTGATAGGTGAAACTCGACTAGATACTCTTAGAGTAGAAAAACTTGCTAGGGACTATCATGAAGTATGCTTTGATATCAATTCTTTGTGTGCTTTAAGTGTTCACGATCTCGAGTTTAGGTTTTCGATGCTAGAGGAACCTAGATCATTTCTAGAAAAAACTGATTTAGGGGATATGGTTGATGTAAATGATCTCTTGAATGAGATGGAGGACCCTGAGGTAGAGATAGATTCTAGGAATGAGAATTTTGTGTTTTACATAATAGATGGGGATGAAGTTAACTATTTTGTGAAGAACTCGTTTAAACCAGAAGTTAACTTTATCTTTCCATTTAATGCATTTGATTCGCATGAGCATCTAACCAAGGAGGATTTCAAGATATATGCTACATTTGTAGTAAAATCCCTTGATGAGAGTTTTACCTTTTTACCATGGATGTGTTCTCTTGCATTCTATGTTCATGTTCATAATAGGAGAAGGACCAAATGTGCATTGGCTCAACATTTTGATTCTCATGATTAACCTTGTGTTGATCAGTCAAGCTAAAGACTTAAAACAAGCGCTTGATGGGAGGCAACCCATCGGTAAGGTTTCTTGTACATAATTCGATTTTTATTTTCTTTTATTTCTAACATTTTACTTGTGTTTTCAGTACTCGAATTCTAAAAAAAATAATAATAAAAAAGGAGGGTGAAGGAATAATCTTTGAGCACCTGCTCAGTTTCGGAGCAAGTCCAGGAATTTCCTCTGGAAATCAGACCGGTCGATCCTACCCCGGACCGGTCGGTCTGGCACAATGCAAGTCCCGTCCAAGGTCCCTGGAATTGGGACCGGTCGATTCCCTACCCAGTACCAGTCGATCCGTATCAATGTTCAACAACCGATTTACCCTCTAGAAATCGGACCGACCGATCCAGTATCAGGACCGATCGGACCAGTACACGGGGCCCACTCCAAAATTTCCTCTTTTCTTTTTGCAGAGATCGAGAACCCCCACCCCTCATCACGCCGCAACCCTAGTTTCCCATCGCTTTCATCACTCCCCATCGCCAAGCTTCTAATCGGTGATATCTTTCCTACCCTTCTATCCATCATTGTTCTATCCATTTTATTTTTATTGTGTAGCCAATCTCTTGAACTTTTTCACACCGGGGATGGTGTGATTTAAGTCCGGGGGAGCGGTCTTGTTGTTGTGTCTGCTTTTGAGTTTACTTTTGATTTTAGTTTTTCTTGAGTCTGCTTTTGAGTTTATCGAGTCAATAAGAGGTTGTTTGGAAATGGAATTATGAACTTGATCTATTGGATTTATGTTCGGACTAGGGATTACTTGTATGATTCACAGCTTGGCCAAAGTATTGTTTTGTGCACCCCACATCTCTGCCGAGCACCTGCTCGTGCAGGGTGCTCCCACGACAGGTTATGGGTAGATTTAAAATTTCCCCCAAAGCTCATACTTATCAGAAATTAGGCTGATCCAATGTCCTCTCAAACTCCTATTTGGTATTTAAACTTGATCTTTAATTTCTTTCTCAGGGGTTTGACGTTCATTGGGCAAGACCTATTCGAACCGTATAAGACACCGCAACTTTCCAGCAAGTATACTCTTTACTCTCTAACTTTTGAACCATTTAACTTTTAAATTCTCCCCTTATAAAAAAAAAAAAGAAGAGAAAAGATTAATAAAGGGGGAGAAATTCAAAGCAACATGCCCAAGTGACCCTGAGGACTATGCGTAAACCCGTATATCTTTAGTGACCTCAGGAGAGCATGTTGTAAGGGAAACTAAAAGGATCGAAGTGACCCAAGGGACTATGCGTAAACCCGTGTATCCTTTGCGATCTCATGGAGATTCGTCCCATAAAAAAAAAAAAAACTTCAAAGCAATATGCCCAAGTAGCCAAGGGATGATGCGTAAACTCGTGTCTCTTTTGTGACCTCACGGAAAGCATGTTGTAAGGGAAACTAAAAGTTTCGAGTGAACCAAGGGATGATGCGTAAACCCGTATCTCCTTTGTGACCTCATTAGATTCGTCCCATAAGAAAAAAATAAAAATAAATAAATAATAAAAAAAAATAAAAATAATAATAATAATAAAAAATAAAAAAAATTGAGAAAAAGAGTATACGGGAGAGGGTCTTGGTTAGGAGAAGTCGGCAACCCTTGAAACAATTCCCCTTGGGTAAGATCACAGCACTTTCATTTTCATTAATTGATTAAGAGATGATATTGAGGATTCCGAAGTTTTGCTAAGTTGTGAGTGAATAAGGTTAGGTTGTGGTACATGTTCTAAGGCCAAGTGATGAAAGTATGAAGTCCGAAGATTTTTCCAACAAGCGAGTGAATTCCATGTGAACTTCAGACACTTTTCTGTTCTTGATCTTGTTTTGTTTGAGGACAAACAAAGGTCTAAGTCCGGGGGAGTTGATATATTAGGATTTTGGCATCTTTTACTTATTGTTTTCTATTTGTTTTCGGTTCATTCTAGTTCTTTTTTTGTCTTTTCAGGTTCTAGGAGGCTCTCAAGCATGGATTGGAGTCATTGGGGGTCATTGGAGCAAAAGGGACGAATCCGGAGAAAAGATGGCGTTTTTCATAACCGAGCACCTGCTCGGTCTGGAGCGAGCACCAGCTCGCCCGAGGACTCGAAGATTTAAAGGTCCCTGGAAACTGGACCGACCGGTCCAGGGTGGAGACCGACCGGTCCGGACCTTAAGAAGCCGAAGCTAAAGCTCCTGGAATCGGGACCGACCGGTCCCATGACAGGACCGACCGGTCCTGTCCCCAGATCCGATTTTAACCTAATTTTTAGTATAAATAAGTCAGAGCCGCCTCTGACAAATTCATTCTGAATCATTCTAAAACTCAGACACGTTTTGTTCTAAGCTTTTGGAGACTCTTTTCTATTTTTCTACTTTGTTTTTGGATTACTTGTGATATTTGGAGAATCATTCCACATCACCTATTGAGAAGAATTCTAATTCCTATTCTCTTTTATATTATGAATTCTCTTGATTGTATTGCTGCGTTTTTATTCTCCATGTTCGACAGTTGATTGTTACCATCAATTGTGAACAAATTGAACCCATTCGATAATGCTTGTCAACATCTCTGAATTCAAACGACAGTTTAGGCATTTAGGTTGTTAGATAGAGATAGTGATGAAAGTATGAAGTCCGAAGATTTTTCCAACAAGCGAGTGAATTCCATGTGAACTTCAGACACTTTTCTGTTCTTGATCTTGTTTTGTTTGAGGACAAACAAAGGTCTAAGTCCGGGGGAGTTGATATATTAGGATTTTAGCATCTTTTACTTATTGTTTTCTATTTGTTTTCGGTTCATTCTAGTTCTTTTTTTGTCTTTTCAGGTTCTAGGAGGCTCTCAAGCATGGATTGGAGTCATTGGGGGTCATTGGAGCAAAAGGGACGAATCCGGAGAAAAGATGGCGTTTTTCATAACCGAGCACCTGCTCGGTCTGGAGCGAGCACCAACACGCCCGAGGACTTGAAGATTTAAAGGTCCCTGGAAACTGAACCGACCGGTCCATGGTGGAGACCGACCGGTCCGGACCTTAAGAAGCCGAAGCCAAAGCTCCTAATTTTTAGTATAAATTAGTCAGAGCCGCCTCTGACAAATTCATTCTGAATCATTCTAAAACTCAGACACGTTTTGTTCTAAGCTTTTGGAGACTCTTTTCTATTGTTCTACTTTGTTTTTGGATTACTTGTGATATTTGTAGAATCATTCCACATCATCTATTGAGAAGAATTCTAATCCCTATTCTCTTTTATATTATGAATTCTCTTGATTGTATTGCTGCGTTTTTATTCTCAATGTTCGAGTAGTCTCATAGCTAGATTAGGGGATTTCAATGGTGATTTAGGATTGATTAGTGACTGAGCCAAATAGGATAGATTATCATGTCTTCATCAATTGGGATTCGTAACGCTTATAATAGCCTGTACACCTAATCTATGATTTCAAGTTGAACTTATTCACGACAGTGCTCTAGGTTGCTAGATAATCCATTGGTGAGCAATTGGTGTGTAACCAACGACAGTTGATTGTTACCATCAATTGTGAACAAATTGAACCCATTCGATAATGCTTGTCAACATCTCTGAATTCAAACGACAGTTTAGGCATTTAGGTTGTTAGATAGAGATATTGATGCATCACGACAGTGGGGCAATATTATATTTATGCTTGAGTTCTAGACCGCGCTTAAATTGAATCCTGAATAGTTGCTCAGTCTTTAATCTGAAATCACCGGCGAATGACCTTGATCTAGTGCTTTTCTCTTATTGAATTTACATTGTTTAATTTGCTGTTTCGTTCATTGTTTCGTTACAACCAATCCCATTTTATCTTAGCTTTAAATTAGAATCTCATAATCTCATAGTGTAACCTTGGTCTCTGTGGATTCGATACCTCATATATTACTGCGATTGTCTGTGCACTTGCAGCTTTATTTTGGGATAAAACTTTATCACATCACTATCTCAATGTGCTTCGTCCTTTCATGGAACACCGAGTCAGTAGCAATGTGAATTGCAGGTTGATTGTCACAATGGATTATCATCGGCTTTTCCAATTCAATTCCTAACTGAGCTAAGATCCCTGTCAACCAAGTAAGCTCATTTGACAATTTCTTCATGGCCCTATACTCAGCCTGATAGGATCATGGATAGCACTAAGAATATGGAGCATGAACCGGAGCTTGAACGAGAAGAAGCTAAGCCTATTGTTGATGAGTCACTTGAAGATGAGGAAATTTTAGCTACAAACTCAAGAACATCAACAAGAGCATCAAGAAATGGACAAGTGATGCATTTGCACTCTTTTTCCCTTACCTTGGTTTTGTCCCAATGGGTTTTCCAAGTAAGGTTTTTAATGAGGCTTATGTATCACTTCAATCCACCCATTTGTTGATCAAGATCAAGGCCCAATAACATCAAAAACGTGGCCCATGCAGTGGAAAAGACAATTTTTAAATTCAAACTTATATTTAATATGTTGTATTTTCGGGGTGCTTGTTTTCGAGGTGTTCTCGTAAACACGCCCTTCCTTAATTTCTTCTCTTCTCCCTTCTCTTTATATTTTCGTTTTTTATCATTGTAGAACTCATCTATGTTTTTAATTAAAACCCTCTTTTAAGAATAGATCAAGGTAAATAAAAGCTCCTCTCATAAACTTTGTGTGACCATCCGATTCCCCGGTAAATCAAGAGTCTTCCGCAACTTTGGTGCAACCATTCAATCCACATCCCTTGTCTTTGAAGCTTCTTGGTTTCATAGCAGCAAGGTCTATCCCTTTTCTCAACTTATGAGTGCCGATATTTGGAGGATCTCGTCAAGTGGCATCAGTGCACACTGTTTGAAGCTCAACCCGAGCTCAATCAAACCAGATGGAAAATTCCAATCTGACCCGAATGGATATATGCTTACTTTTTGAAGAGTATCTTCTCAACCACAACGAATAAACGCATGAAACTACTTGGAGAATGTGATCAGCTCAATTACGAACACCTCGAAGAAGAATGAGATCAAATAGAGTTCAAACGAAGAAGTTATTCAATTTACAAGTCAGGTGATTTCCACAATAACCGGTTCTGACGTGTGTGCATTCATTGAAAGATTCCGAGCGAACCAAAAGGAGTTAAGTTACAAACCAAATTGCTCTACAATCTTGATCTATTAAAGAAGCTCATGAAGTTGCCCAAAAATAACAAGAGAAGAGTATCTTCTCAACCACAATGAATAAACGCATGAAACTACTTGGAGAATGTGATCAGCTCAATTACGAACACCTCGAAGAAGAATGAGATCAAATAGAGTTCAAACGAAGAAGTTATTCAATTTACAAGTCAGGTGATTTCCACAATAATCGGTTCAACAAGAGAAGAGAGAATTTCGTTCATAAACAAATCAATATTTATTTAAGGAGTCTTCTCTCTCTTCCATGCAAATTTGAGTTATATTTTGTTTTTCTAGATGCTTTGCATGTTGAGCTTTAATTATGGACGTTTTTAATGTATTTTTCTCTATATAATGAGGCATATTTCATGAATAAAAAATAAGAACATTTTTATATTTTTAAAACCTTTTTGAGAGTGGTTTTCATTTCTTTCAAGGCTGTGTAATATCCATTGTTTGATTCGGTTAATGGTGTGTAATATCCATTAATCAAATGAGAATCACAATCAAAGCTTGTTCTTTATTTGGTGCGTCATATCCAAGTTAAGTTCAAGATCGATAGTTCTAGAGCCTTCCGCATCTCTTGAAAGTATCACTTCTATCCACGGTAAATCAAGAGTCTTCCGCAACTCTTGTGCGACCATTCGTTTCACATCCTTTGATCTTAGAGACTTACGGTTTCTTTGATGCAAAGCTTATTTCATCAAGTGGTATCAGAGCACACTCTTTAGTTCGGTATTCTATCTTTTTCATCTTCTAACTCTTTGTTAGAATTTATGGGTTCTTAGCTCATGAACAAATAAAAGAAAGATTCAATCTTTAGGAAGTGATTGAATCATGAAATGCTCAAATGAGCCAGAACAGATTAGAAAGAGTTTAGGACAGATTATGAGAAGATTAAGAAGAGATTATGAGTAATTAGAGAGATTAAGAGTAAACTGAACAAGAAATGGGTTTGATCCTAAAGGGATATCACCCTAAACACGTTTGACTCATATAATCTACATTTGGTATAATCTGATTTTTATTCAATAATAAGTTAAATTATTACAAATGAGAGAATACAAGTATATATAAAGGAAAAGTAGGATCATATCACAATATCACAATATGACTGTTGCATAAACTGAAAGAGGATGACAACATAAAGAAAATGTGCTTTATGGATGGATGAGGTTATCCTTTGCTTTTTCAGATGGATCCAAGACCTTATCTTTAAACGGTCCCCTCTTTATTCAAATTCCGGACCACTTGAAAACTGATCCGCGTCATTTCCCGCGTCTCGCTTCGTCCCGCGTATCAGACTTCCTCGATGCCAATCCATTTCGGGGGTCGAGCATTCGTCCCGCGTCTCGAGCATCCGAGTGTCCTGCATATCCGAGCATCCGAGAGTTGCGTTCTCAACTCTTTCTCATGCGGCTTTACTCGTTCCTCATGCGGGCTCAACTTCTCTTTAGGTGATAGCCTTAGACCATCACTCACTTGATGCGGCCTAGCTTTTCCTTTATGCGTCCTCGACTCTCTTTGGTGCGGCCTAGCTTCTACTTGATGCGGCCTAGCTTATCCAAGACATGACCGGACTAGACCATCATTCACCAAGTCTCGGACAAACTTATTCACCCAATAGTAACTTAAGAGATGATCTCTAAGATTTATCACTTTTAAGTACTCTCTTTGATTAACACTCCCCCTCAAGTTCATACACAATAAAGTGAAGTGTGAGCTTGGAGATAGAAGAAGAGGCTGTTAAACAAGGAGAACACAAAGGTGTTCAAGAGAAGTCCAAAGATTACCCATGAAGAAGCTATGTTCGGGTAACTTTGGGAAAAGGAAGGCCAAGCATGTTCAAGGCTTGGTAAGTGGTGTTCCAGGCCACTCAAAGATAGAAGGAGTGAGGCCGCATGAGGAACGAAGAAGGCCGCACGAGAAAATGGCAAAAAGTGCAAAATGGCGAAATCAGGTCGGCCATGTACTGATCCGGGACAGATGATCGAGACGCCCGTCCCGCGGGTCGAAGGACGCTCGAAGCTCCGCGTACTGATGGAAGATGCGTGGATCCAAGGAAGATCCAGGATCCGCGCTTATCCGTTTACCCGACCCGGGTAAACAAATAAACACGCGGGTCCAACCGTCCTGACCCGCGTGCAACGTCCGAGTTCCCACGTACCAATCCCGCGTCCCGCATGGACTGATCCCGTGTCTGCGACCGATGCTGTAACGTCCTGATCCGATGAAATGCCCGAGACCCGCCTGAGACAACCCGTACGGACATAGCTATTGGAACAGTTGACCAAATTCAAATTTGGTCAACATTTTACTTTTACCTTTATTTTTCTCAATCTGATTTTTACTCTATAAATACAAGTTGTAATATTCATTTGTATGCATCCAAGTATCAATAAAAGAAGAGAAAACTCTTGTTCTTATATTTATTTCTCTTTTATTTTACTTAAGCTTTTCTAAGTATTTTCAATGTAGAACTTAGGAGATTAAGGTGTTTAGGGTGATATCTATTTAGGATTGAACCCATATTCTTATTAAGTTTATTTTCATCTTAATCTTTCTTAATTCACTCCAAATCTTTCCACACATGTAATACTCGGTTTTGTATAAACCGGTTTGTGTGGATCCTTTATCAAAGACACTTAAGTGTTTGTTCTTCATAGATGACCTTAGACTCATCAAATTCCAACATGGTATCAGAGCATAAGCTCTTGGGTTAGAAGATTTGGAGTAATCGGTTTTATTTTTCAAAAGTTAGGAAATTTTGATTTCTTTGATTTGTTGGATTGAATTGTTATAAGGATGTTTCCATCTTCCTTATGCGCTTAATCCAACACAAATTCTATGTTGATTTTCCGCTGCAAATGATTTCAAAAGTTCTTGGTTTCATAAGTTTGAAAATTTTGCTCCTCTTTCAAAACCGAATTTTGTTGTTTTTCAAAAACGTTTCCTTTTGATTTCAAAAGTCTTTCCGCTGCAAGTATCTCAAAAGTTTGGTTTAAAAGTTTCTTTTGAAAAGCTTGATTTCAAAAGTTTGAAATTTTGGTTGCCAAAAGTTTTGATTTTTCAAATCCGGATTTTAAAGAAAATGTGTTTGAAAAATCTTGGTTACTTATTCTCTCAATCTTGGTTACTAAATCTTTCGGTTACTAAATCTTGGTTACTTATTCTCTCAATCTTGGTTACTAATTCTCTCAATCTTGGTTACTAAATCTCTCGGTTACTAAATCTTAGTTACTAAAACTCTTTGGTTACTATTTTTGAAGTTGTTGTGTAACACAAGAGGGAAGTGATTCGTGGGATGCCTTTGTGCATTTAAAATCACGATGAATCCAAAAGTCCCTTGTGTTTACATTTTTGAAGGAAGAGAACCATGGGATGCTAAGAATTTAGCATTTAAAATCATGATGAATCCTTCCTAATTTGATGGGAGAGAACCGTGGTAGGCCAGTAGTGCATTTAATATCACGTTGAATCCAATCCCAAGTTTATTCATCAAGGAGTTTATGATTTGGTGGTTCAAAGGAAACCGCCCAAGATGTTACAAAATTCTTCAAGAAGCTTCAAGCTTCCAAGGTGTTCATACTTCCAATCCGAATTGGAAGAAAGAGGGAGTTTCTAAATTTTTCCCTCTCTTAGATTTTATTTGAATTTTGAATCTTTGAATCTGGTTAGAGTGAAAACCGGTTGGTTAAAGAAATTTTTAATTTCTTGAAAAATGTTGTGCTTGCAAATTGAAACCTATAAACTAATTGAAGATAGAAAGTTTAAAATCATGATGAAATTGAGTTCATAAAACCGAATTAGCTATAGTTAAAATCAATAGCTTAATTTCGGTTTATGATTTTAAACTTAAATATTTGAATGTGACTGATCCAATTCGTTTATTGTGTTAATGCAAGGTGAAATTGAAACTCAAGAAATCCAAGAAGAAGCAACTAGCCTTTGAAGATCAATCTTGAAGTCATTCCCGAAGCTAAAAGAGATTGAGACACTTCTATTCTTGGATGATGAAGAAGGGTTGATCAAGCCAATGTTTTGACATTATCCGAGGAGTTAAAAGAGATTGAGAGGCCTTGGATGGTGATTAGGCTTGGCGTTAAGGAAGGTTGAGAAGAGACTTGGAATTTCAAGAGTGATTCTAAAGGAACAACTGGAAATCGGTTGAGTTGTGTGTACGGGGGAGAAGACCAATCAAAGGAATTGAAATTCCATGTCTCCAAACCGTAACAATAAGAAAAAGGGGCCTTTTCTAAAATCTCCATTTATGGATCAATCATTTCTCATTTAAAATCTATTGCTATTATATATTATATTTCTTAATTTATGGTTTTAATTTATGGAACATCCCTAATGGTTTTCTTTTGTTTAAACCTCCTCATCAAAGGTGCAAATGAAAGAAAAGTGATGAGGAGACCATGAGGAGGAACCGGAATTAAGAAGAAGAATCAAAGGAAGCAATAAGACCGAAGATTGATCCGGAACGTCAAGGGCAAAATACTTTGTCAATCTCCACGCTCAGCCTTTGTTTCACGATGTTTCACGGCGGCTAAGCGTGCGGGGGAGTATTAGAATGGAAGAAAAGAATCAAGGAGCGAAGTTGAGGATGAACGCAAGTCCGAGGCAGATTTGAAAGGAGCCGAGGATGAAGCGCAAGACCTTGGTTTAAAATCCTTAAGATCTTGGATTAATACTCTTTTTCCTTAGTGTGGTTTTGTCCCAAAGGGTTTTCCCACTAAGGTTTTAATGAGGTCTCTCCTTGTATCTCTAAGTTAATACTTCGCTCTACTGCGTATTAACTTGCGGGGGAGTGTTAAACAAGGAGAACACAAAGGTGTTCAAGAGAAGTCCAAAGATTACCCATGAAGAAGCTATGTTCGGGTAACTTTGGGAAAAGGAAGGCCAAGCATGTTCAAGGCTTTGTAAGTGGTGTTCTAGGGCACTCAAAGATAAAAGGAGTGAGGCCGCATGAGGAATAAAGAAGGCCGCACGAGAAAATGGCGAAAAGTGCAAAATGGCGAAATCAGGTCGGCCATGTACTGATCCGGGACGGATGATCGAGACGCCCGTCCCGCAGGTCGAAGGACGCTCGAAGCTCCGCGTACTGATGGAAGATGTGCGGATCCAAGGAAGATCCAGGATCCGCGCGTTTATCCGTTTACCCGACCCGGGTAAACAAATAAACACGCGGGTCAACCGTCCTGACCCGCGTCCGAGTTCCCACGTACCGATCCCGCACGTACTGATCCCGTGTCTGCGACCGATGCTGTAACGTCCTGATCCGATGAAATGCCCGAGACCCGCCTGAGACAACCCGTACGGACATAGCCGTTGGGACAGTTGACCAAATTCAAATTTGGTCAACATTTTACTTTTACCTTTATTTTTCTAAAATTGATTTTTACTCTATAAATACAAGTTGTAAGATTCATTTGTATGCATCCAAGTATCAATAAAAGAAGAGAAAACTCTTGTTCTTATATTTATTTCTCTTTTATTTTACTTAAGCTTTTCTAAGTATTTTCAATGTAGAACTTAGGAGATTAAGGTGTTTAGGGTGATATCTATTTAGGATTGAACCCATATTCTTATTAAGTTTATTTTCATCTTAATCTTTCTTATTTCACTCCAAATCTTTCCACACATGTAATACTCGGTTTTGTATAAACCGATTTGTGTGGATCCTTTATCAAAGACACTTAGGTGTTTGTTCTTCATAGATGACCTTAGACTCATCAAATTCCAACAGAGGCCTCATTAAAACCTTAGTAGATAAAACCCATTGGGATAAAACTCTACTAAGGAAAAAGAGTACCAACTCAATGATCTAGGAGAATTCAATCAAGGTCTTGTTCTTCTTGTTGAGCTTCGGTCCTCGGCTTCTCATCTCTTGCCTCGGCCTTGCTCTTCTCTTCATGCTTCCTCTCTAATACTCCCCCTCAACCTTACTCGTCGTCAACACAAAGACTAAGGTTGAACTGCCGGTCTTGATGCTTCCTCTTAGACTCACGATCATCGGCTTACTTCATTCTTCTTCCCCTCATACCTTTCACAAGATTCAAACAAGAGAAAGCTTAAAGTATATAGCAATGAATCAACACAAGAACTAAGCTAGCAATCAATGATCCAAACAATTATAATTGAACAAATCTAAGGAGTGAGAGTTTAGAGGGTAGCCTTTTTAATTCATGGTGTGGTTGATCCTTTGATCTTCACTTCATTCCACACCTCGCTATTCAATTCGGATCTTCATGATCCAAGTGGTGAAGGTTTCGGTTCCTTGTGCTTCACTCCATCCACACAATACTTTGATGATCACTCCTTAGAAGCATGATCATTTTATTCACCTAGTGTGACTTGGAACCGCCATTTCGCTATTTACATAACCCATTTGAACTTTCCACCCAAAGTCATTTCATTCTTCTAGCTTCGGGTTAAACATTAAACTCCAAGTGTCTTCTATATCTCGGCCTCTCCATGTTCTTTCCGGTTTCATACAAAACCAAGAACCATTCCATTTCTCCCCCTTAGCTCCTTGACTCCCAAGTCTATACAACCTTCCTTTACGCCATGATTATTTCACCATCCGAAGCAACATTCTCGGATAACTTCAAAACATTGGCTCAATCAACCTTTCATCACCACTCAAGATTGGAAGCAATTATTAACTTCATGAATGACTTCAAGATTGATCTCCAAAGACTAGTTGCATCTCCTAGGACTCCTTGGGTGTGCATCATCGGTTCCATAGCACAATCAAACAAGAACCGCTATAAAACATAACACAAACACAACTCCAAGCAATCTCACCATTCCCATCAATGTTACCACTCAATGTTACCAACACCAAATTTTCTTAATGTTACCAACACCAACCATCAATGTTACCAATCAACAATGGACCTTAGATGCTCAAACCTTATCACCATAGAGAATAAGGGTTTTAGGTGATAAGTTTCACACATAAGGTAAGATTTGATCAAGAGAAATGTATCTTGGACCGAAAGGATTATCAAACACAAGATAATTCAAACTAATAGTAAACAAGCACATTAGGATTCAGGGTAGTGTTTGGGTTTGTGTTTAGGCTTTGATTCTAAACTGTTTAAGAATAGAGAATTTAGAGAATATAGAGAATATAAAGATTGAGAGTTTGGGGAGATTAAAAAGAATAATAGAAAGATTTTGAGTATAAAAAAGGGGTATATTTAAGAAATATTCTCTATTCTCATGAATGTGTTTCTCTTAAGCTAGATCATGGATTCATTTTGTATCAATTCACCAAGAGAGTAAGGATAGGAAATAACCCAAATCAAGCTTCCATTAGTATGAATCACATTTGGCCGAATGCTTCTCTTCTCCAATGGTCTCCATTAGACAATCTCCACTTGCATTCTATTCCCCTTCTCTAGCAAACCAATCGATCCTTCCTTCATCTAACCGCACCAACATAGGCTTCTTGAGAATAAACACACCCTTGAGCTTCATGGTAAAGGGAAAGACCTTATCTTTAATGGTTTTCTTCCCTTGAATCCCATTTGCTTCACACTAGTGACCGAGCACCAAACACACTCGGATTTCCTTCCATACAGCTCCAAAGGTTGGATATTTTCTCCCTTTCACCTTCTTCTTTGAGCTTCTTCTTCAACTAGCTCCAAAGGTTTAAAATTTATTCCCTTTCATGGGAACCACCTTCTTGTTTGTGCTTCTTCTCTTCAAAGGAACCTTCTTGCTTCATGGTAAGAACATCTTCAAAACGTGAGCTTCATTCTTCAGTTTCTTCATGAAAGCTTCAAGCTTTCTTCTTCTTCTTTCTTCAATCTCAAATCTAGCTTTCTCCGAGCAATAGATCTGAGTTTTCACCATCATAAGCATTCACACAAACAAAGAATAACCAAAGAAGATATATTTTCAAAGCATCTCTTCCACTGTTAATCAAGGAGAGTACTTAAAGATTAATATTTCCGTAAGTTACTAATGGTGAATAAAAGAGTTACCAAGGTGAAATAGTTTGGTAACTAAGTCTGATCTGAGGCAAATGAAGAGTAAAGGTAAAATGGAATTACCTTTACTATAATTAAGAAGTCGTACCACATTTGGTAAGTATCAAGATTAGACCATTGCTTTCTTTATGAGTCACCACGTCCATGACATCTTCATGTGGTCCCAAACACATTTGAACGTTGGATTAAAGGGGGGACCATCATCTGATTCAAAAGAGAGAGTTGGACCACAAGTTGGACCACAATGCTTTATCACTAGAATCCAAACTTTGATTTATGATCTGATCTTATCAATATTTCCCAACGGTCATATCTGAGTTGTTTTCTCTATTTAACATTCAATTTATGCTTTGTAATCATTGACAAGTATTGAATAAATAAATCTGATTCATATTTTTCTTTCTCTATACTTATTCTAAATTCAGTTTATTAATAATGTAGATTAAGAGTAGATAATGCATTTAGGGTGATATCCATTTGAATTGAAACCATATAATCAGTTCATTATCTCCTAATTACTCTTAATCTTTTCCTTATCTCTCTAAGCTCAATCTGAGCATTTGTTGTTGATTCAACCATTTCTAAAGGTTGGATCTTTCTTAATGTGTGAATGAGCTAAGATCCCATAAATTCTAACATGGTATCAGAGCCAAGTTCGAATCTTAGCTCACAAATCAGTCTTGGTGTTCATGATTTCCGCTGCTTGAAGAAGGAGAAAGCTTGAAGCTTTCCCATGAAGTTTGAAGAAGAAAGCCCAAAGCTTTCTAGTTGAAAGAAGAAGAAACCGAAGAAAAGAAGCTTAGGGATTTGAAGATGTTATTATCCATGAAGCTATAGGTTGTTCCTTTGAAGAGAAGAAGCTCAAACAAGAAGGTGGTTCCCATGAAAGGGAGTAAATTTCCAACCTTTGGAGCTAGTTGAAGAAGAAGCTCAAAGAAGAAGGTGAAAGGGAGAGAAGACCCAACCTTTGGAGCTATATTGAAGAAAATCCAAGTGTGTTTGGTACTTGGTAACTAGTGTGAAGCAAATGGGATTCAACGGAAGAAAACCATTGAAGATTGGAACTTTCCCTTTCCCATGAAGGTCAAGGATGTTTTTTACTCTCATTAAGCCATGATGGTGCGGTTAGATGAAGGAAAGATCAAAATGGTTTACAATAGAAGAGGAGAAGATTGAAATCATGGAGAGATTCAAATGGAGACTCTCGGGAAAGATGTTGTCCGGCCGGCGACATTTCAACCATGTATGCTACTTTGGGTTAATCCTAATCCTTATCTCTCTTGTTTAAAAGTTATGGTAGATGAATCCATGATATAGCTTAAGAGAAACACATTCATGAGGATAGAGAGTTTCTTAAATCTACCCTTTTCTCATACTCAAAATCTTTCTATTATATTTTCAATCTCCCTAATCTCTCAATCTTTGTATTCTCTATATTCTCTATACTCTATATTCTCAAAGTAGTTTGGAACCAAAGCCTAAACACAAAACCAAACACTAACCCAAAATCCAAATGTTCTTGTTTACTCTTGGTGTGATATCTCTTATGTTTGATAATCCCTTCGGTCCAAGTATGATTTCTCTTGATCAAAGCTCACCTTATGTGTGAAACTTATCACCGGACCTATATTCTCTATGGTGATAAGGTTTGAGCATCTAAGGTCCATTCTTGTAACATTGATTGTTGGTGTTGGTAATATTGAGAAAATTTGGTGTTGGTAACATTGAGTGGTAACATTGATGGGAATGATTAGAATGCTTGAAGTTGTGCTTGTGCTTTGTTTTGTAGCGGTTCTTGTTTGATTGTGTTATGGAACCTATGATGCACATCCAAGGAGGCCAAGGAGATGCAACTAGCCTTTGGAGATCAATCTTGAAGTCATTCATAAAGTTAATAGTTTCTTCTAATCTTGAGTGGTGGAAAGGTTGATTGAGCCAATGTTTTGAAGTTATCCGAGATTGTTGCTTCGGATGGTGAAATAATCATGGCGTAAAGGAAGGTTGTATAGAGTTGGGAGTCAAGGAACTAAGGGGGAGAAACGGAATGGTTATTGGTTGTGTATGTAATCGGAGGGAATTTGGAAGAGGCCGAGAGAGTGAAGACAGTTGGAGTATAATGATCAACCCGAAGCTAGAAGAATGAAATAACTTTGGGTGGAAAGTTTAAACGGGTATGAGGTGAAGATTATATGGCGGTTCCAAGTCACACTAGTGGATAAAATGATCATGCTTTCAAGGAGTGACCATCAAAGAATGAACCAAAGGGGTTGAATGTGTGTGAATGGAGGAGGACTCTACCACTTCGATCATGAAGGTTCGAGTTGTTTAGTGTGGGGTGGAAAGGAAGTGAAGATCAAAGAATCAACCACACTATCAAAAGAAAAAGGCTACTCTCTAAACTCTTACTCTTTAAATATGTTCAATTATAATCGTTTGGATCATTGATTGCTAGCTCTGTTTATGTGTTGATTCATTGGTGTATACTTTAAGCTCTCTCTTATTTGAATCTTGTTTAAGGTTTAAGGGGGAGAAGAATGGAGTAAGCCGATGATTGTGAGACAAAGAGGAAGCATCAAGACCGGCGGTTTAACCTTAGTCTTTGTGTTCACGACGACTAAGGTTGAAGGGGAGTATTAGAGAGGAAGCATGAAGAGAAGAGCAAGGCCGAGGCAAAAGAAGAGAAGCCGAGGACCGAAGCTCAAGACCTTGATTATGTTCCCCTAGATCATTGAGTTGGTACTCTTTTTCCTTAGTAGAGTTTTATCCCATTGGGTTTTATCTACTAAGGTTTTAATGAGGCCTCTCTTTGTATCTCCAAGTTCATCCATCACCTTGTTGTGTATGAACTTGATGGGGAGTGTTAATCAAGGAGAGTACTTAAGGATTAATCTTTCCTTAAGTTACTAATGGTGAATAAACGAGTTACCAATGTGAAATGGTTTGGTAACTAAGTCTCATCTGAGGCAAATGAAGAGTAAAGCTAAAATGGAATTACCTTTACTATAATAAAGAAGTCTTACCACATTTGGTAAGTATCAAGATCAGACCATTGCTTTCTTTATGAGTCACCACGTCCATGACATTCATGTGGTCCCAAACACATTTGAACGTTGGATTAAAGGGGGGACCACCATCTGATTCGAAAGAGAGAGTTGGACCACAAGTTGGACCACAATGCTTTAGAACTAGAATCCAAAGTGATAAGATCTTATCAATATTTCCCAACGGTCATATTTGAATTGTTTTCTCTATTTAACATTCAATTTATGCTTTGTAATCATTAACAAGTATTGAATAAAGAAATCTGATACATATTCTTCTTTCTCTTTACTTATTCTAAATTCAATTTATTAATAATGTAGATTAAGAGTAGATAATGCATTTAGGGTGATATCCATTTGGATTGAACCCATATAATCAGTTCATTATCTCCTAATTACTCTTAATCTTTTCCTAATCTCTCTAACCTCAATCTGACCATTTGTTGTTGATTCAACCATTTCTAAAGGTTGGATCTTTCTTAATCTTTGAATGAGCTAAGATCCCATAAATTCTAACATCCACAAACGCACAGCGGAATCATTTGGTCTCAAGACTGATTTGTGAGCTAAGAATTCGAACTTGGCTCTTATACCATGTTAGAATTTATGGGTTCTTAGCTCATGAACAAATAAAAGAAAAATTCAATATTTAGGAAGTGAATGAATCATGAAATGCTCAAATGAGCCAAAACAGATTAGAAAGAGTTTAGGACAGATTATGAATAGATTAATAAGAGATTATGAGTAATTAGAGAGATTAAGAGTAAATTGAACAAGAAATGTGTTTGATCCTAAAGGGATATCACCCTAAACACGTTTAACTCATATAATCTACATTTGGTATACTCTGATTTTTATTCAATTATAAGTTAAATTATTACAAATGAGAGAATACAAGTATATATAAAGGAAAAGAAGGATCAGATCACAATATCACAATATGACCGTTGCATAAAGTGAAAGAGGATGACAACATAAAGCAAATGTGCTTTATGGATGGATGAGGTTGTCCTTTGCTTTTTCAAAAGGATCCAAGACCTTATCTTTAAACGGTCCCCTCTTTATTCAAATTCGGGACCACTTGAAAACTGATCTGTGCCATTTCCTGCGTCTCGTTTTGTCCCGCGTATCAGACTTCCTCGATGCCAATCCGTTTCGCGGGTCGAGCATTCGTCTGGCGTCTCGAGCATCCGAGTGTCTCGCATATCCAAGCATCGGAGAGTTGCGTTCTCAACTCTTTCTCATGCGGCTTTACTCGTTCCTCATGCTGCCTCAACTTCTCTTTAGGTGATCACCTTAGACCGTCACTCACTTGATGCGGCCTTGCTTTTCCTTTATGCGTCCTCGACTCTCTTTGGTGCGGCCTAGCTTCTACTTGATGCGGCCTAGCTTGTCCAAGGCATGACCGCACTAGACCATCATTCACTAAGTCTTAGACACACTTATTCACCCAATAGTAACTTAAGAGATGATCTTAGATTTAACACTCTTAAGTACTCTCCTTCATTAACACTCCCCCTCAAGTTCATACACAATAAAGTGAAGTGTGAGCTTGGAGATACACGAAGAGGCCTCATTAAAACCTTAGTAGATAAACCCATTGGGATAAAACTCTACCAAGGAAAAAGAGTACCAACTAAATGATCTAGAGGAATTTAATCAAGGTCATGTTCTTCTTGTTGAGCTTCGGTCCTCGGCTTCTCTTCTCTTGCCTCGGCCTTGCTCTTCTCTTCATGATTCCTCTCTAATACTCCCCCTCAACCTTACTCATCGTGAACATAAAGACTAAGGTTGAACCGCCGGTCTTGATGCTTCCTCTTAGACTCACGATCATCGGCTTTTTCCATTCTTCTCCCCCACAAACCTTTCACAAGATTCAAATAAGAGAAAGCTAGCAATGAATCAATACAAGAACTACGCTAGCAATCGGATCTCTGGATCTTCGCCGTCTTCAACATCTTCAATTCCGCGTCAATTTCGACAGAGATCAAAATTGTATCTCTGGATCTTCGTTCTCCTTAAGTTGCTCAACGGAGCTCGGAACAGCAAGACAATTAGCGAAAGGAAAAAGGTTAAAATCTAACTAAGTTCTGCAAACGATATCGATAAAATAAAAAAATAAGCTTCCAGAAGAAAAGCGACGTAGTCAGATCAACAAATATTTCTGTGGAATCATCTAAGTTTGGGACTATTTTGAATCGCTTCTATCTATATGATGGTCCAATCGCGAATCACCGGAAGTCATTCTCTTCAATTTACATCTTCACTATCAAAAAGTCTAAAATTAGAGTCAAAACTCGAAATTCAGAATCAAAACCAGAAACGTTGCCTTGTAGACTTCTGTTGACTTTTGTTGACCAAAGACTACATTGACCAGTTGACCAGAAGATGTTGACTTCTGTTGACCAAACCATAATGTTGACTTTTGTTGACCAAACCGGATGTGAATTCTGTCAACCAAACCGGATGTAAATTTTGTTGACCTAACCGAACCGGAATGGTGACTGGGGTTGACTGGTTTCGTCTTGTTGACCGTCGTTGACCGGGTAATCAAACTGGGATATTAATCCACATACACCACTGCCGAGCAGATCTGACGGCGAGACTCCTCCTCTTGAGCAGATCAGAAGCCACAACTCCACGGAGGCGATTCCCGAAGCTCCCTCGCTTGCGGATCCCGAAGCTCCTACGGCAGTAAATTAGAGTTTCAACCCCGAAGCTCCTTCTTCTATCGACGGTGCTGACAGAGGCGACTCGAAGCTTCGGTTGGCTGCATATAAGGAAGAATTCCGGCAACTGCACGAAGACTCCGGTGAACTCCGGCAGCAGCAGACTAGAGAAGAAGAAGAGGCACAAAAAGACAAAAAAAAAAAAATCATAAAACCCTAATTTCCTCTACAAGACAAAAAAACTGTTTTCGATTTTTTACCTCTTTACTACAGAAAAAGCGACTTGGTAAAAAAAATAAACTGCCAAGAAGGCCTATTTATACATGGGGGATCTCCTAATGGGCTTAAATTTCAACAAAGAAAAGTCCAATAGCCTTTTTAGCCTGTTAAGCTTATTTTCAACAAAGGAAGCAAATTCATGAAAACACGGTAGCATCGGCTCAACATGGAATATCCGAAACGTACTGAGTTCGATGACAAGACGTCAACGCCTGCTGCTTTGTGGTCCATCACATCAATCTCATCATTCGATAGCTCTCATCAGAATCAGACTATATATGTCAATGTCTCGACCTCGATGTAAATTTATCTTCTCAAGGACGCAAGTCAATCTCACTACAAAACAACTTATGTGCTCAACCTCGGCGGCGAAGCAAGTTAAATCTCATCTAAATTTCAAGTTCACCAATGTCTCAAAACACATCTGCACAGTCTCGCTAAAGACTCGAGCACATCTTCGTCATCTTAGGAGACAATATCATTCCATACCGAGATGAAAGTATCAGAAACCCGTCCGCCGAGCTGAACATTAACTGAAACATGGGAGCTCGGCGACGTCAACAATAATCTCCATCGCCAAGCTGAACATTAACTGTAACATGGGAGCTCGGCAACGTCTAAAAAAATCTCTATTGGCCGAGCTGAACATTGACTGAAACATGGGAGCTCAGCAAAACAAAAACCTTTTAAAGAAAGTAAACTACAATGAGTCAAATCTTATCCGCCTAGTTGAACATTCACATAAACATGGGAACATAGCGGCGATAACTATAACTCTAATGAGAAGTGTGTGACTTTTGCTCTTTTTCCCTTGATTTGGTTTTTCCCACTGGGTTTTCTAGACAAGTTTTTTACCGAGGCTTGCTCACACACTTACACGCTTTCCTCATTGATGATAAGCTGTTCCAAAACACGAGTCTACAAGGAATCTTTGCCGAGATAAGCGTTTACAGAAAACGTCGAACTGGGCAACATTTACAAGTCGGCGGAACAAAGCTTTACAATTTCATCTCGTAAAAACACATTTGGGAAGACAATGGCAACGTCTGCGACGTATCTTGTTGAAGCATCGACCTCACTTGTGACTCCTTCTACCTTGACATTTGCAAGAATTATTGCGGAAATATAGAGATTAAGAGAGATTAAGAGAGATTAAGGAAGATTAAGTAACCATGGAGATTTTTGAGAGTATGAACTTGATTCATTATTCAAGATAAGGATTACAATGATTAAAACATATCTATAAATAGCAAAATACTATGTTTGGTCAACATGACCGTTACCCAAAAGGTGAAATAAAGGTGAAAATAGATTTGGGCACAGTCTGACCCACGATACGCGTCCTGACCGAGGTCCGTACGTCCTGCGTGGCCTGTCCTCGATCACTCAAACCGCGATTAGGATCCGCGCGTTTATCCGTTAACCCGTTACGCAACCCTGATAAACGCGCGGACACTTCTCGTCATGCGCCTCAAGGCTTCTTGTCCTGCGGGTCAACTTCAAGTCCTAATGCTCGATGCCTCACTGACCCGTGACCTGGTCTCGATGCTCGATGCTTCTACGTACTGCAGACCGTCCTGACATCGAGACGATCCATCCCGTGGATCAAGTAACATCCGATCCACGGTTTACCCACCCGATTATTCTACTTGGGTAATTTTCCCAACATTATTTATTTCCCTAAGTACCAATGCAGCACTTAGGTCAATACTCCCCCTCATGTTAAACATAAAGGATTTATACTTAACTGGGCAGCTCATAACTATCACCTCGTTAAAAACCTTAGTAAAAAAAACCACGTGGGACAAAACATTGCTAAGGGAAAAAGAGTGTGATGATTGCAAGCAAGGGGTCTTCTCATGGATGGGTCAAATCCACAAGTCCAAGTTTGCCATAAAGATGAGTGCAAACCTTGAGACTTGCGGCCTTGATGAATATATCCTCGAGTTGATCTTTGCTCCTTTTGTAACACGGTAGAGTCCATCATTGCTCGATCTTTTCCCGTACCTTGTGACAATCAATCTCAATGTGCTTAGTCCTCACATGGAATACCAAGTTCGTAGCTATATGAATTGCAGCTTGATTATCACAATGCATGATCATCGGTTTCGTAGCTTCAACTCCCAAATGTGCAAGAATAACTCTTAGCCAAGTGAGCTCATTAGTCAACTTCCTCATTGCTTTATACTCGGCTTCCGCACTAGAACACGAGACCTCCTTTTGTTTCTTTGTTCTCCAAGTCAACAAGTTTCTTCCGATGAACATGCAATAGCTGGTTGTTGATCTTCTATCGCTTCTATCTCCGCCGCAATCCGCATCACAATACCCAACTACATCGGAGTTCTCATTTCTTCCCATCCAAATACCTTGTCCCTGACTTTCCTCTAGATATCTAAGGATCCTCTCAACCATTTGCCAATGATATATCTTTGGCTCTTTCATATGTTGACTTACTTGGTTGACCGCTAAACAAATATCCGGTCTTGTAAGCGTTAAATAGATCAATTTCCCAACAAGTCTCCTATACCTTGAAGGATCCTCATATAACTCATCTTCTTTCTCCCCCTTTCTATCGGACTTGTAACCTTCCTCCAATGGGTCTTAGCCGGTTTACACGCAAGTTTACCGGTTTCCTTCAACAAGTCCAATGTATACTTTCTTTGACTAATGTGTAAGCCATTCTTGAACCTACAAACTTCAATTCCAAGAAAATACTTCAACTCCCCAAGATCTTTAATTTCAAAGACCAACTTGAGAAAGTCCTTAGTTTCTTGAATTCCTTCTTTATCATCACCGGTAATCACCATATCATCCACATATATCGACACTACTACCATTCCCTTTTGACTTTGTAATGTGAAGAGGGTATGATCCAATTCACACTTCTTGAATCCCCGTTCCTTTAGGGTACTACTCAACTTCTTATACCAAGCTCGCGGAGATTGTTTAAGACCATATATGGTTTTCCTAAGCCTAAGAACTTTCCCCAGAGCAATGGAGGTCTCAAGACCAGGAGGAGGCGTCATATATACTTCTTCTTTTAAATCCCCTTGAAGAAAAGCATTTTTAACATCCATTTGCCAAAGCTCCCAATCTATGTTTACCGCCAAAGAGAACATAACTCGAACCGTATGGAGCTTAGCAACCGGTGCAAATGTATCCGTATAATCATCTCCATAGGTTTGTGTAAACTCTCTAGCAACCAATCTAGCTTTGTACCTCTCAAGATCACCATTACTTAGATACTTGATGGTGAACACCCATTTATAACTCACAGCTTTCTTTCCAAATGGAAGATCCGCATCATCCCAAGTGTGATTCTTGACCATTGCTCCCACTTCATCATCTACGGCTTCAACCGAATTCTCATCTTCCATTGCTTCCTCACAGGTCTTTGGAATTGTATGCTCGTCAATCTTGGAGAGGAAAGCTAGATGAGAGGAAAGGAGAAGGGCGAGAGAACAAACTGCTTGAATGGGATGAGCCACGGCTTGGTAGTTGTAGTAAACCCGACTATTTTTCCATTGAGAGGGATCTTTCTTGGTTCTAGTACTTTTCCTAAGCACCGGTTCGACCGGGTCTCCAGTTGGTTCCATTTCTTGAACAAGGGTCGGCATCTCACATTCCTCTCCATTCAACTCATGTTCTACTTGAGCATTGGCTTGATCTTAACTATCTTCTTGGAACCCTTCTTGATTCTCGGTCGAGTCATGAGGAGATGGGGCTTGAGTTTCTTGGCTCGGCATGGTTGCACTCTTAGTGTCTCTTGGCCCATGAGTTCCCAAGTTTTAAAAAAGAAACCTTAAGTTAGAGCCAAGGTCTGACAGAGTAGCCAAGTCATCCAAGTTTTCCTTTGCATCCACACCATAATACCCTTTGTCTTCAATGAATTTCACATCCCTTGACACAACCGTCTTCCTTGTAATCCGATCATAGCATTTATATCCCTTTTGAGTGGTTGAGTATCCAAGGAATATGCACCTCAAGCTCTTGGCTTCTAGCTTGTTCTTTAGCTCACCGGATACTAACACAAAACAGAGACAACCAAAAAACCTTTAGATATTCAATAAAAGGTTTAGTTTTGTTAAGTACCTCAAATGGTGCATAATCTCCCAAGATCTTGGTTGGTGGTAGATTGATTAGATAGCAAGCCGTCATCACGGCATCTCCCCAAAATCTCTTTGGAACATTCATATGGAACATCATTGATCTAGAAACCTCCATTAAATGACGGTTCTTTCTTTCAGCCACACCATTTTGTTGAGGAGTGTAGGGACAACTTGTTTGATGAAAGATCCCTTGCTTGGTGAGGTGTTCTTTGAACCGGTTACTAGTATACTTTCCTCCATTATTTGTTCTAAAAATCTTGATCTTGGCATTGTATTGGTTAGCAATATAAGCTTCAAAATTCATAAATGCCTCAATAACCCTATCTATTGATATGATCATAGGAAGAAACACAGAAAAATGTGTTGGTGTCGAGAAACCAGCAGTTGAATCGGAGCTCTATCAAACCGGATGCACATTTCAAACCGGATGCACATTTCAAACCGGATGCGAAGGGACATATGCTCACTGTTCGAAGTGTAGCTTCTCAACCACGATGATTCAACACATGAAACCAGTTGGAGAATGTTCTGAGCTCAATTAGAGATCACCTCGAAAAAAATCATATTAAACGAAGTTCAAATGAATGAGTTATTCAATTTACAAGGTCGGTGATTCCAGTTTACCCGTTTCGGACCTGTGTGCATCCGTTGAAGGATTTCGACAAGGTCAGAATGAACTAAGCTACAAACCCACTCATTCTACAATCTTGATCCATCAAAGATGCCCATAAATTGGATTCAGCCCAGAAACTACCAAGAGAAGCTTCATTTTCGAGTTCAAACAAAGACCACATTTATTGATGCATATTTCTCTCTCTTACATGCAGTTTTGAGTCAAATTTCATTTTCCAAGATACTCTGCATGTTAGGCTCTTATTAAGGACAAAAATGAGTTGTATTTCTCTATATATAAAGACCCAAAATCATGAATAAAAATAAGTTTTGCTTTCAGTAAAAATCAGAGAAGTTTCTCTTTTCAAGATGTGATATCTTGTAATTTTTGGAACTCCATGTTCATGGTGTGTCCTATCTATGTTCATGGCTGGTTTAGACTTATCATAGATCCTTTCACAGATCTTTGTGGCGTCTCTCGATCCATCTTCTATCCATCCCTTGTTGGTCCGTCATATCCAGCAAGGTTGTCGATCCCCTTCGGTGCGTAATATCCGGGGAATCGATCCGCAGGTAAATCAAGAGTCTTCTGCAGCTTCTGTGCGACCATTCGCTCCACATCCTTTGATCTTTGAGACTTCACAGTTTCAAAGATGCAAAGTCTATCTTTTACCAACCCTAGAGTGCCTATCCATGGGAGGAGTTCATCATTTGGTATTAGAGCACACTCTAGAGTTTGGTATTCGTTCTGAATCATCCTTCTCACCTCTTCATCTTCTTTTAGTTTATATTCAAGTAAGAGCAAGATTTGAGGACAAATTTTTTTCAAGAGAGGGAGTATGATATGATCATAGGAAGAAACATAGAAAATGTGTTGGTGTTGAGAAACCAGCAGCTGAATCGGAGCTCTATAAAACCGGATGCACATTTCGAACCAGACCTGAAGGGAAATATGCTCACTGTTCAAAGTGTAGCTTCTCAAACACGATCATTCAACACATGAAACCAGTTGGAGAATGTTCTCAGGTCAATTACTGATCACATCATAAAAGAATCATATTAAACGGAGTTCACATGAATGAGTTATTCAATTTACAAGGTCGGTGATTCCAGTTTACCCGTTTTGGACCTGTGTGCATCCATTGAAGGATTTCGACAAGGTCAGAATGAACTAAGCTACAAACCCACTCATTCTACAATCTTGATCCATCAAAGAAGCCCATAAATTGGATTCAGCCCAAAAACTACCAAGAGAAGCTTCATTTTCGAGTTCAAACAAAGACCACATTTATTGATGCATATTTCTCTCTCTTACATGCAGTTTTGAGTCAAATTTCATTTTCCAAGATACTCGGCATGTTAGGCTCTTATTAAGGATGAAAATGAGTTATATTTCTCTATATATAGAGACCCAAAATCATGAATAAAAATAAGTTTTGTTTTCAGTAATAATCAGAGAAGTTTCTCTTTTCAAGATGTGATATCTTGTAATTTTTGGAACTCCATGTTCATGGTGTGTCATATCAATATTCATGGCTGGTTTAGACTTATCATAGATCCTTTCACAGATCTTTGTTCTCGATTCATCCTCTATCCATCCCTTATTGGAACGTCATATCCAGCAAGGTTGTCGATCCCCTTTGGTGCGTAATATCCAGAGAATCGATCCGCAGGTAAATCAGGAATCTTCTGCAACTTCTGTGCGACCATTCGCTCCACATCCTTTGATCTTTGCGACTTCACAGTTTCATAGATGCAAACTCTATCCTTTACCAACCCTATAGTGCCTATCCTTGGGAGGAGTTCATTATTTGCTATCATAGCACACTCTGGAGTTTGGTATTCGTTTAGAATCATCCTTCTCACCTTTTCATCTTCTTTTAGTTTATATTCAAGTAAGAGCAAGATTTGAGGACAAACATTTTTTCAAGAAAGGGAGTATGATATGATCATAGGAAGAAACACAGAAAAATGTGATGGTGTCGAGAAACCAGCAGCTGAATCGGAGCTCTATCAAACCGTATGCACATTTCAAACTAGACCCTAAAAGGACATATGCTCACTTTTCGAAGTGTAGCTTCTCAACCACGATGATTGAACACATGAAATTAGTTGGGGAATGTTCTCAGCTTAATTACAGAACACCTCGAAAAAGAATCAAATTAAACATAGTTCAAATGAATGAGTTATTCGATTTACAAGGTCGGTGATTCCAGTTTACCCGTTTTGGACCTGTGTGCATTCGTTGAAGGATTCCGACCAGGTCAGAATGAACTAAGCTAAAAACCCACTCATTATACAATCTTGATCCATTAAAGAAGATTCAGCCCAGAAACTACCAAGAGAAGCTTCATTTTCGAGTTCAAACAAATACCACATTTATTGATGCATATTTCTCATTCTTACATGCAGTTTTGAGTCAAATTTCATTTTCCAAGATACTCTGCATGTTAGGCTCTTATTAAGGACAAAAATGAGTTGTATTTCTCTATATATAGAGACCCAAAATCATGAATAAAAATAAGTTTTGCTTTCAGTAAAAATCAGAGAAGTTTCTCTTTTCAAGATGTGATATCTTGTAATTTTTGGAACTCCATGTTCGTGGTGTGTCATATCTATGTTCATGGCTTGTTTATGTTAAACAAGGAGAACACAAAGGTGTTCAAGAGAAGATCCCAAAGTACCCAAGACTTAGCCATATTCGGGTCACTTTGGGAAAGGAAGGTCAAGAGGCGTTCAAGACATGAAAGGTGGTGTTCTAGGCCATTTAAGGATCAAGGAAGTCAGTCCGCATGATTAGAAGAGAAGGCCGCATGAAGAAATGGCCAAAACGAAAGTTGGGAAAAATCTGTCCCGGCCATGTACCGCGGGTCGGACTGGCATCGATGTCAGTCGTCCCGCGGATCGAAGGAGCATCGAGGAAGGCACGTACTGATGCGAACACGCGGATCAGATCAGTTTCTAGGATCCGCGTGTTTATCCGAATACTCGACCCGGGTTAACGGATAAACACGCGGATCCTAGAAACTGATCTGATCCGCGTGTTCGCATCAGTACGTGCCTTCCTCGATGCTACTCGTCCTGATCTCTGTCCCGCGTCCGAAGAACCTGAGTCCCGATGCCGCGTGATCCTGCTCGACCCGCGGATCCATTTCTCCTGATGCCACACCGTACGGCATCAGACCGTTGGGACAGTTGACCAGATTCAACATTTTACTTTTTCCTTTATTTCTTTAGATCTGATTTTTCCTCTATAAATAGAGGTTGTAAGATTCATTTGTAATCATCAAAGTATTCTTAATAAAGAGAGAAAACTCTTGTTCTTATTTATCTTTTATTTTACTTAAGTTTCTTTTAGTATTTTCCAATGTAGATTCTTAAAGGAACTAAGTTATGGGTTTGATTCTTATGAATCAAACCCCATCTTTTATGTAACTTTCCTTTAATTATCTACCTTATTTCTTCTTATCAAACTCTAAATCTATCCACACATGTAATACTCGGTTTTGATGAAACCGGTTTGTGTGGATACTTTCTTTAACACTTTTAGGTGTTTGTTCTTCATAGATGAGCTTAGACTCATCAAATTCCAACAGTTTAGACTTATCATAGATCCTTTCACAGATCTTTGTGGCATCTCTCGATCCATCTTCTATCCATCCCTTGTTGGTGCGTCATATCCAGCAAGGTTGTCGATCCCTTTTGGTGTGTACTATCTAGAGAATCGATCCGCAGGTAAATCAGGAGTCTTCCGCAGCTTCTGTACGACCATTCGCTCCACATCCTTTGATCTTTGCGACTTCACAGTTTCATAGAAGCAAAGTTTATCCTTTACCAACCCTAGTGTGTCTATCCTTGGGAGGAGTTCATCATCTTTAGATGGTAGAAGAGGGATCCAAGTGTATTTTGATTTCTCATCAATAAATGTGACAAAGTACTTGTTATTATCTCTAGATATGCACGGTGAGGTCCGCACATCCGAATGAACCAAATCAAAACAATTATCATATGTAGTAGTAGATTTCGGAAAAACAGTTTTGCAATGTTTACCAAGGATACAAGATTCACAACTTAGGTGATCAAAATAAACATTAGGAAGCATTATTTCAAAAGCATGAGAATGAGGATGGCCTAATCTAGCATGTCAAATCGCATTATTAGCCACTCCTAAACGAGATTTAAATGAAAAAGAACTAGATGAGCTTGATGATATATCTTCAAGAACATAGAGATCATCCTTGGTACCACCTTTTCCTATTATCTTTTCGGATTTAATATCCTGAAAATGAACATCATTAGGACCAAAGATTGGATAACAATTCAAATCTTTAGTAGCTCTTTTAACCAACAACAAATTCGAGGTGAAATTAGACATATAAAATGCTTTAGATTATTTGTCAAACAATTTTAAGGTTCCGATTCCTTTTATAGGAATATTATCACCATTCGCAATTTCAACATTACCATTAATTGATTCCACATTGTTAAGCATGTTCAAGTTATTAATCATGTGATGTGAAGCTCCCGAATCAACTATAAGGGAACTACTAGGGGTTCGAGTAAAGAAAGTTTTATCGGAGTCTTTGTTTGCGTTCAAGGCTTTGATTAGAGCCTCCAAGTCGGATTTTCTCACATAATCCCCTTGGACCGCCTCTTCTCCTATCTTGAACGGTGTGGTAGATTTACTCTTCGGTTGATCCCCTTTGGCCATGGTGAAATTTGCCTTAGAACCACTCGGATAATCGACCCACCATGTTGGCTTGAGATGTGGGTGAAGAACCCAACACTTCTCTTTGGTGTGTCCCTTTTCCTTGCAATGATCGCACCACCTCTTCTCACTATAAGACCGGTTGTTCCCGAAGCTTCCTTTGCTCCCACGATTCTCAAACCGATTGTACACACCCTTATTCGCCATCGGAAGCTCCCCCTTACCACCAAAGAGGCCTTGAGATCCTTGTTCCCTTTGGATTTGAGCACACATATCTTCCATACTTGGGAGCTTCTCCGACCTTAGGATGTGTTTGATAAGATCATTAAACACCGGATTCAACGTGAGTAGCAAACCGAAGACCTTGTCTTGTTTTTTCCTCTCATTTAACACAACCGGGTCAATAGAGCTTGGCCTCAACATATCAAGTTTGGACCACAAAGACCGATACTTTCCCAAGTGTTTAGTGTACTCCATATCTTCTTGGTGGAGATTGTTGATCGCCTTTTTCACTTCAAACACTCGGGCCAAGTTTGACACATTCCCATACACATTTTTCAATGTTTCCCAAAGTTCATAAGCCGTTTCACAATATGAATACGCCTCAAGGATCGACGGATCAATACCATTTTGAAGCACGGCCAACACGGTTTGATCTTCTTGGAACCACTTTGCTTCCCTTGCCTTGGCCGCCTCGGCATCTTCTTTCTCCGGGGTATAAACGATTGACCGAAGAGAGAGATCAACATGATTCCATAAGCCTCGTCCACAAAGAGCTGTCTTCGTAGTCCTTGACCATAGCAAGTAGTTTTCTCCTTTTAGTACCACCGGAACCACCAACGCCTTAGAGTTCTCCATCGGATTCATCTTTCTCCTTGATTTTCAACACAGCCACAAGAGATCTACACAAGATACTTAAGATTTACCACAACCAAACACAAACCACACCAAAGATTGAAGTTTTATCACAACCAAGCAAGATTCAAACCAAAAATTCCAACTTTCGGATGAATCGAGACCGAACCAAGAATTTCACGTAACAAAGATTTAGAAAAGAGTTTGTAAGAGATTTTGAGAGTGATCGGTCACCAAGTTGAACCTGGCTCTGATACCATGTAAGAATTATTGCGGAAATATAGAGATTAAGAGAATTTAAGGTAGATTAAGTAACCATGGAGATTTTAGAGAATCTGAACTTGATTCATTATTCAAGATAAGGATTACAATGATTAGAACATATCTATAAATAGCAAAATACTAGGTTTGGTCAACATGACCGTTACCCAAAAGGTGAAATAAAGGTGAAAATAGATTCGGGTCCGTACGTCCTGACCGGGGTCCGTACGTCCTGCGTGGCCTGTCCTCGATTACTCAAACCGCGGATCAGTACACGAACCGAATACCTGGTTAGGATCTATGCGTTTATCCGTTAACCTGTTACGCGACCCGGATAAACGCGCAGACACTTCCCGTCCTGCGCCTCGAGGTTTCGTCTCGCGGGTCAACTTCACGTCCTGATGCTCGATGCCTCATTAACCCGTGACCTGATCTTGATGCTCAATGCTTTCACGTACTGCAGATCATCCTGACATTGAGACGATCCGTCCCGCGGATCAAGTAACATCCAATCCGCGGTTTACCCATCCGATTATTCTACTTGGGTAATTTTCCAAACATTATTTATTTCATTATCATACCAGACACTGCCAAGCTGGGGGGCTAACTGTAGGGGTCGGATTCCACCCTGATGATATCGATGCAACGACAAGAACAATTTTGCCAAGTCCAGAAGAAATCTTAAACATGCTTACAAGGGCCCAATTTGTAATTAGGTCCATAATAGACTTAGATCCATATTTAAAATGGATTAAATGATATTATGGGCCTAAAGCCTATTTTTTGCTTAATAGGCCAAGCCTAAACATATTACTTAGACCTAGAATGAAAAGCTATATATAGTTCATTGTATACACCCAGAAAAGGGATCTGCAATTTTTCACAACATCAATAATAAAGCTCTCTTAACAGCTATAGCGACAGTCTCTCTATCTTTCTGCATAGTAATTAACACAGAAGTCTTGCACCTCCCCTAAGACCCTGACAAATTCAATTGTGCGAGTTACGACTCCTACAAATACACAAGCAATACCTTCAAACAACACTTAACTAAGCATGGGATTATCCAACAAACAAGCTGCCCATACACTCCTCAACAAAATGGTGTGGCTGAAAGCAAGAATAGGCACTTGATGGAGGTGGCAAGATCTTTGATGTTCCACAACAATGTCCAAAAGAAGTTTTGGGCAGATGCACTAGTCTCAACATGTTACTTAATCAACCGTATTCTGACCAATATTCTCAATGCTATCTCTCCATTTGAGGTACTACACAAAACCAAACTTTCTATTAATCACTTACGTGTGTTTGGATGTATGTGTTTTGTTTTGATTCTAAGAGAACAAAGAATTAAGCTTGAACCTAAGAGTATCAAAGCTATGTTCATTGGGTATTCTCCACATCAGAAGGGATACAAGTGTTATGATCAAGAAACAAGAAGAGTTCTTGTGTCTAGAGATGTAAAGTTTGTGGAGGCCAAGTGTTATTATGAAGGGAAGAATTGGGATAACTTGAAAGATCTCTCTCATACCCCATCAGATAGGGCCACCAACCTTCGAAGGATATTGGAAACACTTGGAATTACTCAATCAACTCAAAGTATGGCTAGAAACGATCTCAGCTCTCCTATAGCTTAGAATGAACCAGTTGATGAAGCTACTTCCCTCAATCATGAGAGAGGCAGTACAAATCAATATGAAGAAGGTCAAATCATCCATGATCAAGGTGAGTTAATTCAAGATTAGTCTGGATCCGAATCCGAATTAACTCCAGGAGAAGAATCTGACCATGATGAGGATTTTGCTAAAGAAGAAGTTTCACAACAACAATCAGTTTCAGTAAGAAGAAGTGCAAAACTTAATCCACCGATCAACCCACAAGCTACATATCTAAGAAGCAGTACGAGACCAAAGATTTCACCATCAAATTGGAAAAATACGAGGGTGTACTACAATAGCAATGTAGTAGCTCATCCAGTTTAAGTAGTTTACAACCTTGCATGCATTCCTCAAGAACATTAAGTCTTCATTGGAAAGCTTGATCGAGAATGGATTCCAGCAAAATATGAAGAAGCTAAGGAACACAAAGTGTGGATGAATGCAGTAGGTGAAGCATATTTACCTAAAGGCAAGAAGGCTGTGAGTTCTAAGTGGGTATTCACAATCAAATACCTATGCAATGGGGAGATAGAGAGGCACAAGGCTAGATTGGTGGCAAAAGGCTTCACTCAAACCTATGGAGAGGATTACCGTGACATCTTTGTTCCAGTAGCTAAGCTACACACAATAAGGGTCATATTGTCTATAGCTACTAACTTGGGATGGGATCTTTGGCAAATGGATGTCAAGAATGCATTCCTACAAGGTGAACTAGAAGATGAGGTGTACATGACTCCTATTCCTGGTCTTGAAGATTCAGTTGCACCGGGAAAAGTTTTGAGACTTAGAAAGGCTATCTACGGTTTGAAACAATCGCCAAGGGCTTGGTATCATAAGATGAGCATAACCATGAGAGATAGAGGATTCAAGAAGGTATTGTGGTCATTCTCATCAATGTAGATGATATCATAATCTCAGGGAGTGACAAAGCAGGTATTCAAGCTACTAAATATTATCTCAAATCTGATTTTGATACTAAAGATCTTGGAGAACAAAAGTATTTTCTAGGAATAGAAGTATGTCACTCTAAAGAGGGACTCTTCTTATCACAAAAAAATACACCCTTGATCTTTTGAGTGAAACAAGAAAATTTGATGCTAAACCAGCCAAGACACCTCTAGAAGAAGGCTACAAGGTTGAACGAGAGGGGGAGATAGAAGATGGACCATTCGAAGATGTCACTCAATATAAGAAGATGGTTGGTAAGCTCATATATCTAACCATTACCATACCAGACTTATGTTTTGCTGTGAATCAGGTGAGCCAACACATGCAAGCCCCCAAGATATACCATTGGAACATGGTGGACCGTATCTTGAGATACCTCAAGGGAACTTCAAGTCAAGGCATCTGGATGGGACGCAATGGAAGCTCATAGATTGTAGGATATTGTGATGTTGATTGGGCTGGAGATAGAAGGGATAGGAATAAAGGCCTTGGGTTATTATTGATCATAGGAATAAAGGCCTTGGGTAAATTACCCAAGGTAGAATAAACAGAAGAAATTCGAGTATCAGAAAATCGCAACAGCAGATCGAGTGGCATCGAGACGCGATACATGCATCCTTGACCCGCAGTACGTACGGCATCGAGTCGCAGTACGCGGGTCCGCATATCGGAAGGATCGAGACACGGAACAGAGGACATCGACCCGCAGTACGTGTGGCATCAATCTGCAGTACACGGGTGATCGATGCCAATACGCGTGTTTGTAGTACACGCAGACTGGAAGCGATACGGTGCCATTTTGGTCCCGCATTAACCAAAACACGTGGAAGCTTCCCGCGTTAACCCGTCCTGATGCAGAGCGTCCCGAGCGATACCGACAGTGACTGCGGGTCGTTTTCTGTCCGAGCCATTTGAATCAATTTGACCGTTTGATTTAAACGGTCTCTTTCCCTTTTTAGCATATCCTAAACTCTGTTTAATCATTGTATATCATACTTGTATTATTATCTTGATTAAAATTTTCAAGTTCTCACACTTTTACTTTCTCTCTAGAACCGAACACTTCACTCTTAATCTTCTCTATTTTCGCAAATCTTACATGGTATCAGAGCGAGATCCAATCAGTTCTTGTCTCTAATCTCTCTTTTGTTCGGTTCAAAAGTTCAAAATACTTAAAAGCATCTAAATTCACTTTATGGATTCTACTAAACCCCTTGTGGTTCTAGTTACTCTCAAAGGAGAGAACTATCTCTTGTGGTCAAGAACCACCAAAACCGCCTTGAGTGGCCGTGGCCTTTAGAGCCACATCGATCTAAGTCTAGCCCCAAAAGAGACAAAAGACTCATCATCCGACAAAGAAGACGATGGTGAAGCTAAGCGAGTCAAGGAGGCCAAATTGTACAAAGAGGACCAAACCGTTCTAGCCATTCTTCAAAATTATCTTAAAGCTTCCATTCTTGAAGCTTATTCTTATTGTGAAACCGCAAGTGAACTATGAGAAACTCTCAAGAACGTTTACGGTAATGTGACCAATCTCATGAGGGTCTTTGAAGTCAAGAAGGCTTTCAATAACCTAAGCCAAGAAGACATTGAGTTTACCAAGCACTTTCAACAACAATACCATGAACCCGGAGGCACTCAATGAAAGAAGAGAGCAAGACAAGGTCTTTGGACTCCTTCTTACTCTAAGTCCGGTCTATAATGACCTCATCAAACAGCCCCTTCGATCCGACAAGCTTCCAAGCCTCGATGAAGTATGTTCTCAAGTCTAAAGGGAACAAGGCTCCCATGGCTTGTTTAGTGGTAAGAGGGAGTTACCTATGGCTCACAAAAGAGCTTACGACCGATTTGAAGATCGGCGAAACAATAACAATCGTTCCGGATACCAACGTCCTTGGTGTGCGCATTGCAAGGTCACGGGTCACACCAAGGCTAAGTGTTGGATCCTTCATCCGCATCTCAAGCCTCGAGCACTACCCGATCGTACAGAGCCAAGAGCCAACTACGGATATAACCATGGAGACCAAGGCCAAGCCGATCGTGGAGATCAAGGCCAAGCCGGTCCATCAACCAAAAGGGAGGAGGCTAACCATGGAGATTTCGTGAAGAAATCCGAGTTGGAAGCTATCATCAAATCCCTTAAAACTTCCGGTATCAATTTCTACTCTTATAAACCTAGTAATTCTCTAGTTGTGGATTCGGGTGCTTCACACCATATGATTAGCAATGAGAACCTACTAGGGAATATTAGAAAAGCTAATGGAAATGTAGAAATTGCTAATGGTGATAAAATACCAATCAAGGGAATCAGTGATTTAAAATTATTTGAAAAGAACTCAAAAGCATTTTATATGCCTAATTTCACTAGTAACCTCTTGTCGGTTAAAAGAGCCACTAAAGATTTAAATTGTTATGCAATATTCGGCCCTAATGATGTTTATTTTCAGGATATTGATTCGGGTAAGGTCATTGGTGAAGGTGGAACCAAAGATGATTTATATGTCATTGAGGATTTTACACAAAGCTCGTCTAGATCATTCTCTTTTAATTATTGTTTAGGAATTTCGAATAATGCAATGTGGCATACTAGACTAGGTCATCCTCATACTAGGGCCTTTGGAATTATGTTACCGAATGTGGTATTTGATCTTTTTAATTGTGAGTCATGCATTTTGGGCAAACATTGCAAAACCGTGTTCAATAATCAACAACTATTTATGAAAATTGTTTTGATTTAATTCATTCGGACATATGGACATCTGAAATAGTATCGAAAATTCGGTTCATGTCTATGACTCATCAGCACCTTGTTTAATGCAAACCAAATTCAAAATTCAATTGAGATTCTAGAAGAGCATTAATTCATGGATATATCAAGAAAGTGTCTAGATACAAAGAACCAATCTCCATTAATGTAGATTGATAAAATCTCTCATACTTATTCTTGATTAATTTTTGTAATTAGTTTGATTTATTTTGTATTTAATTTGATTTATTTTGCATTTATGTTGATGATTTGTAATTGGAGCCTATAAAAGCTCACTTTTCCTTTCATTGTAAATACATAAATTTTTGGAAAAGAAAGAGAATTCTCTCTAAAAGCTTAGGCTTTGTTTTGTTTTATTTTGTTTATCTAAGTTAGGTGAGATGCGTTTACTTAGTGAACGTTTGAATCTAAGTCTCTTTTGTGTGATGCCATGAGACTAGATTTGTGAACTCATCACAAGAGTTTTCACACTCTTGAGTGGCGTTCTTCAATCCATCTTCAAAATCATCAATCGATCCAACAAGAGAGAGCGTCCGCCAGCTCGTTTGATCCTATCTATCTCCGCATACATCCATTCAACAACAAGAGAGAGCGACCGCCAGCTTGTTGCTTCCCATCCCTCCATCCACGCTTTAGATCTTATATCAACATCTCCATGCCTTTCCAGAGATAATAACAAGTATTTTGTGACTTTAATTGATGAAAAATCAAAATATACTTGGACTACTCTCATGTTATCTAAGGACCAAGTATTTGAAGCATTTAGAAACTTTAGGGAGCATGTGACTAACCAATATAATGCCAAGATCAAAGTTTTTAGGACTGACAATGGTGGTGAGTACATGGGTCATGCGTTTCGAGACTATCTCAACCAAACATCGTGCCCATACACGCCTCAACAAAATGGTATCTCGGAAAGGAATAATAGACATCTCATGGAGGTGGCTAGATCAATGATGTTTCACACAAATGTCCCAAAGAGGTTTTGGGGAGACACGGTCATGACCGCATGTTATCTTATCAACCGGACACCAACAAAGATCCTGAATAACCGGTCACCATTTAAGGTACTCACTAGCTCTAAACCTCCATTAGATCATCTAAAGGTGTTTGGTTGTGTTTGTTTTGTATTAGTTCTCGGGGAATTAAGAAGGAAGCTTGATCCAAAAAGCACCAAAGGCATGTTTATCGGTTACTCAACAACCCAAAAAGACTACAAATGCTATGACCCGATGAATAAGAAGTACGTAGTCTCTCAAGATGTCAAATTCATAGAAGACTAGAGCTACTATGAAGAGAAAGATTGGGAGAGCCTCAAGGACCTAGCCACACCAATGGACAAGGGTGCATCCCTAAGGTTCCTTCTTGAACACTTAGGGATTATAACCCAATCACCCAAGGAGACCACTAAGGAGGCTACCGAGGAAACCATCGAGGAAACCGCCGAGGAGACCGCCGAGGAAACTGCCGAGGAAACCGTTGGGGAATTTACCGAGGAAGTTGGGGAATTTACCGAGGAGGCTACCAAAACCGAAGAAACCGGTGGGGAATTTACCGAAGTGGTTATCGAAGAGTCCGAAGCTCCCATCCAACCACTTAGGCAAAGTGAAAGGATAAGAAGCGATCTGTCGACATGGAAAGACAAGAGGGTCTTTTACAACAATGAAGTTGTGGCCCATCCTATCCAAGCGGTGTGTTATCTCGCTCTTTTGCCTTCGGATCACCAAGTGTTCATGGGGAAGACTGATGAGCACACCATTCCCAATACCTATGAAGAAGCCATGGAAAGTGAGGAATGGACAATTGCGGTCGATGACGAAGTAGTCGCCATGGTCAAGAACCATACGTGGGATAAGCCTAACCTTCCCGAAGGAAAGAGTGTCGTGAACTCTAAGTGGGTGTTCACCATCAAACACTTCAGCACCGGTGAGATAGAACGGTTTAAGGCAAGGCTAGTAGCATGGGTTTCACCCAAACCTATGGAGATGACTATACCGACACATTTGCACTGGTGGCCAAGCTCAATACGGTGCGAGTAGTCCTTTCCTTGGCCACTAACTTGGGGTGGGAGTTATGGCAAATGTATGTGAAGAATGCTTTCCTTCAAGGTGATCTCGAGGAGGAAGTCTATATGACACCACCCCCGGGATTAGAATCTATGGTGGCCCCCGGTAAAGTTCTTCGTCTAAGAAAAGCGATCTACGGCTTGAGGCAATCTCCTCGGGCTTGGTACAAGAAGTTGAGTTCTACACTCAAGGAAAAAGGCTTCAAGAAGTCCGAGCTAGACCACACCTTCTTCACTCTTCAAGGACTGCAAGGGATTGTGGTGGTGCTCGTTTATGTTGACTTAATCATCTTCGATAATGACAAGGAAGGGATTCAAGCCACCAAGGACCATCTTCATGAGGCCTTCGACATCAAAGACCTCGGTGAGCTTAAATACTTCCTTGGTATCGAGATTTGCCGGTTCACCAACGGTCTCCATATTTATCAAAGGAAGTATACCCTTGACCTTTTCAAGGAGACCGGTCACTTAGCTTCCAAACCGGCCAAGACACCACTTGAGGAAGGCTACAAGACCGAGCGAAAGGGGGAGACCAATGACTCCGAGGCATATGAAGACCATCAATGTATAGGCGTTTGGTCGGCAAGATGATCTGTCTATGCCTTACAAGACCCGATATTTGCTTCGCGGTGAATCAAGTAAGCTAACACATAAAGGAACCCAAAGTCCACCATTGGCATATGGTGGAACAGATACTAAGATATCTCAAAGGAAGCCCCGGTCAAGGCGTTTGGATGGGAAAGAATGATAATACCAAGCTAGTAGGCTATTGCAATGCGGATTGGGCCGGAGACCGCAATGACCGCAAGTCTACCACCGGATATGTCACCTTCCTTGGAGGAAACTTGGTCACTTGGAAGACCAAGAAACAAAAGGTGGTCTCATGTTCAAGTACAGAGGCCGAGTATAAGGCAATGGAGAAGCTCACGAATGAACTCACATGGCTAAAGGGGATTCTCAAGGACTTAGGAGTTGAGACCCCAAATCCGAACACAATGCATTGTGATAACCAAGCCGCCATTCACATACCAACCAACTCGGTGTTTCACGAAAGAACCAAAGACATCGAGGTGGATTGTCACAAGTTCCAAGAGAAGATCGAGCAAAGGATCACACTACCGTGCTTCCCAAGAAGTGAAGATTAATTGGCGGACATCCTCACCAAATACGCAAGTCTCAAGGTTTGCAACCACATCTTTAGCAAACTTGGACTTGTGGATTTGACCAAGCCATGATCAAATCCTCTACCCGCGGCCATTACACTCTTTTTCCCTTAGTCAGGTTTTATCCCATGAGGTTTTACTTACTAAGGTTTTTAATGAGGTAATGGGTTGTGGGTTTCTAAGCTTAGCCTAAATCCTTTATGCTAAGCTTGAGGGGGAGTATTGATCATAGGAATAAAGGCCTTGGGTAAATTACCAAAGGTAAAATAAATAGAGGAAACTTGAGTATCCGAAAATCGGAACCGCGGATCGAGTGGCATCGAGACGCGGTACATGCATCCTCGACCCGTACTACGTACGGCATCAAGTCGCAGTACACGGGTCCGTATATCGGAAGGATTGAGACACAAATAGAGGACATCGACCCGCAGTATGTGCGACATCGATCCGCAGTACGTGGGTGATCGATGCCAGTACGCATGTTTGCGGTACACGCGGACAGGTAGCGATACGGTGTTATTTGGTCCCGCGTTGACCAAAACACGCGGAAGCTTCCTGCGTTGACCCGTCCTGATGCCGAGCGTCCCGAGCGATGGCGACGTGACTTCCTTGACCCGCGCCTCAATACCAATAATGACCGCGGGTCGTTTTCTGTCCGAGCCGTTTGAATAAATTTGACCGTTTGATTCAAACGGTCTCTTTCCCTTTTTAGCATATCCTAAACTCTATTTAATCATTGTAAATCATACTTGTATTATTATCTTGAATAAAATTTCCAAGTTCTCACACTTATACTTTCTCTCTGGAACCGAACAGTTTCACTCTTAATCTTCTCTATTTCCGCAATTCATACAGTTATTGTACTTTCATTGGAGGAAATTTAGTTACTTGGAAGACCAAGAAGCAAAAGGTGGTTTCATGTTCAAGTGTAGAAGCTGAGTATAGAGCTATGAGAAAGCTCACTAGTGAGTTGACTTGGCTCTAAGCTCTTATCAAGGATTTAGGCATTGAGTCTCACGTTCCAATAACGATGCATTGTGACAATCAAGCAGCCATTCACATTGCTTCCAACTCTGTGTTCCATGAACGTACCAAGCATATCGAAGTGGATTGCCATAAGGTGCATCAAGCAGTAGAGCAAGGATTGATCTTGCTGTGTTATACAAGAAGTTCAGATGAACTGACCGATATATTCACCAAGGCAGCAAGCTTGAAGGTGTGTGAATTCATCCACTCAAAGCTGACTTATAGAGATCAATTAGCCATGGAGTTCATACTCTTTTCCCTTTCGTGTCGTTTTTATCCCACGTGGTTTTTCTACACTAAGGTTTTAATGAGGTGAATCTTCATGGTCCAATCTTAACATAGATCCCTATAGTTAAGCTTGAGGGGAAGTTATGAACTGAGGATGATTCGGTTCAGATTATTATCAAACCAAGGAGGATTTGGTTCAAATTAGTGAACCAAATATTTAAACAAAGTTGAGTGATCTGATCAAGAAGAATCATTAAAATAATAAGAAGCTCCATCTCCCCATAATATGACCGTTGGGTGCTATATGTAGGCAGTCTCTATCATTGTTTATAGTACATCCACTTGTGTGTTTCTCTTTTATGTTTATCTTTTATAAATATGTTGTAATGGATCTGAAAATAATTAAGGGGAAAAGTGTTCCCTTCCAATCTCTTAATCTCTCTACTGTCTCTCTATATTCTTGGTTTCTCTAAACTGAATCTCTACTCAAAATCTCAACATTCTCTCTTAATTCCGCATAAATCTAACATTGAGAACCTTTCCGGGAGCTATGGAATTCTTAAGGCCGGGTGGTGGTGTTATGTATACTTCCTCCTCTAGGTCTCCTTACAAGAAAGCATTCTTCACATCCATTTGCCACAAATCCCAATCTAAGTTAGCCGCCAAAGAGAACACAACTCTCAGCGTGTTAAGCTTGGCGATCGGGGCTAATGTATCCGTATAATCATCCCCACAGGTTTGTGTAAATTCTCTAGCCACCAACTTAGCCTTGTATCTTTCAAGATCTCCATTGCTCAAGTACTTGATGGTAAATATCCACTTGGAACTCACAGTTCTTTTGCCTTCGGGGAAGTCAACCTCATCCAAATTGTTGTTCTTCACCATAGCCCCAACCTCATCATCAACCGTTTCTACCCAATGTTCATCTTCCATAGCCTCCTCATAGGTCTTAGGGATAGTATGTTCATCTATCTTCACCACAAATGCCCTATAGGAAGAAGGTAAAAGGGCGAGCGAACACACTGCTTGGATTGGGATGGGACACGGCTTCATTGTTGAAGTACACTCTACTCTCTTTCCATTGAGAGGGATCCTTCTTGATTCTTGTGCTTCTTCTAAGTGCCGGAGCAACCACTTCATCTTGGACTTCTTCTTGAATGGTTACCAGAGTTCCATTGTCCGGAACCATTTCCTCACCAACATGTTCTTGACCTTGTTCTTGAGCCACCGGAGACTTATCTTGGCCAAATTCCTCTTGAACCTCTTCATCTTGGATTTTCTCTTGAATCTCCTCTTCTTGAACCGTTTCTTGAGCATCTTTATCTTGGGTCGTTTTAGCATTGCCTTGAATACCCATTGTATCTCTTATTGAGCAAGATGAGTGCTTAAGGATCACCAATCAAGGATCACTTAAGTACGAATGATGAACAGTCCGATCAAGTGATCATCGGAACCGAGAAGACCCAATACATGGAATACAAGGCCGCGTATTGGAATATGAAGACCAAGACTCGGACCATCAAGGCCAAGGCTTGGAACGGCAAGGCCGTGGCTTGGAACATCGAGACCGCGACCAAGAAGACATGGAATGGTGAGGTTGTGGCTCGGAACATCAAGGCCGCGACCAAGGAGACTTGGAACGCCAAGGCTAAGGCTCAGACCATCAAAGGCCAAAGCTTGGAACGGAGAGGCCACGTCAAGATAAGCCACAAGGAGTCATGGCCGCAAGAAATGAAGCTAGAAGGACGATCGAAAGAAGACGTACGGACGGCGTTGATTCGAGGTACAAAACTGCGGATTAGTCTGAGTGGCATCAAGGCACACTCGACCCGCGGGAAGGTCCCTACCGATCCGCGGGAAAGATTACCCGAGGCACGGATTGAGCAAGGCATCGAGATGTGGATCCGAGAAGACCTGATCTGCAACATTCTAGCATCGAGACGCGGATCCGAGATGACTCGATCCACGGTACATGAATCCTCGAGGCTTGGTACGTGAGACTCGATCCGCGGATCGAGCAAGGACGCAAGTTGACTTTCCTCAGCCGTTGACCCGCGTTGACTTTTACCTTCCCACGTTGACCAGACCGTTAGGCTCGTGGTTCGGTGGTAAAATTGACCGGTCATCAAGCTCTTGGATCGGAGATGAAATTTACCGGTCCGGGACCACCTAGTTACCGTTTGTGACTGTTTGAATTCAAATGGTAACCTAGGCATCGAGACACGGACAAGACAAGACCCGATCCACGACACACGAGCATCGAGACGCGGATCCGAGTAACTCGATCCGCAGTACATAAATCCTCGAGGCTCGGTACGTGAGACTCGATCCGCAGATTGAGCAAGGACGCGGGTTGAATTTCCTCAGTCGTTGACCCGCGTTGACTTTCACCTTCCAACGTTGACCAGACCGTAAGGCTCGTAGTTCGGTGGTAAAAGTGATCGATCATAAAGCTCTTGGATCGGAGATGAAAGTGACCGGTCCGGACCACCTAGTTACCGTTTGAGACCATTTGAATTCAAACGGTAACCTAGTTTTATTTTTCCTATTTATACTTGTGTTTATTCATTGTAAACATCTAACTTGTTAAAAATCAATAAAATCATATACAAGTTCAAACCCATCTCTCTTTTATTCTTTAGTCTAGATTCAGTTCTTGCTAATGTAGAACCTTAGGGATTAATGTGTTTAGGATATAATCCATTCGGATTCAACCCATCCATTCCACATTTCTCCATTAATTCCATCTTTTATCTATTTTGCTCATTTGAGCTACATTTGGATTCAACTAATTCCAAAGGTTGAATTCCACTTATATTTTCCGCAATTATCATCAAATCATCTTAAATTCCAACATTGTATCATAGCGCAAGATTCTTGGATGAATCCTTTCCGCAAAATTTAAGAAATCCGAAGAGAAGAAAAATCGGAGAAGGAGAGAGCTCACGGATTTGATTGGGATCCACTTTCCCGTGATGTTCAAGCTACTTTCATCATTCAAGGGAAACTCCCTCAAGAAATTCTTGAGAACTCCCTCTCACAAATCAAGAGCTATCCGAGGGAAAACCGGTTCCGGTAATTTCCCACGTCAAGGAAGCTCATCTCGGGTGAATTCAAAACCCTATTCTTTTACACTTATCACATTGGATCTCTAAGATCTAAACACTTTCATGAGAGTAGAGAATCCTTCTTATACTTACCCATTACTAAAACTTACACTTGTCACTACTCTATTTTACACTTTCTTTATACTTAATTTTCTCTATTCTCATGATAGTGTGAAACCAAACTAAACACAAGCTCAAACACTCACCCAAAATCATAAATTCTCCATAAACACTCTCAGACCGAAATGCCTTTCATTTTAAATCCTTTTCCATTCAGTCCAAGTCCAATTTGCCTTTATCTAAAGCTAACCATATGTGCAACTCTCATCACCAATAATCTTCTAACCACGGGTTGATGAGAAATTTACACATATGGGCCATTCTTACTTACGGTCAAACCAAAAAGAAGAATGGGGAGATTACTTGAAGTGGTGTTTTCAATCCGAAACACACTCCAGACACTCAAGAAGATGCTACTAGTCTTTAAAGGTCAATCTTGAAGCCATTCATGAGGCTAAAAGAGATTGAGAAGCCCATAATCATGGAGGTGAGGAAGGGTTGATCAAGCCAACGTTTTGACGTTATCCGGGGAGCTATAAGAGATTGAGAGGCCCCGGTTAATGATTAGGCTTGGCATAAAAGAAGGTGGTCTATGCTTGAAGTTCAAGGAGATAAAGAAGAGGATGATTGGTCCTTGGTTACGCTATCAACCGAAAGAAACAAGGAAAGGCCGAGAGAAAGAAAGAAGAAGACCGGAGCCAAGTGAAACCGTTCAAAAAGGCTATAAACGAGATTGATATTGCTTATTTAAATGGTGACACAAAAGGGTGAAAAGAGCGTATCAAGAACGGTTTGGAAGTTGGCGGCCTACTCGAGGTTACACAAGGGGAAGAGAACCGTGGGATGCGAAGCATTTAAAATCACGATGAATCCAAAGTCCCTTGATGGTTAACACTTGGGAGGCTAGTGTGCGCTTCATAAGAAGCTAAGAAGAAGGTGAACGACCTAGTAGAGCAAGGCCACTTGACCCTACCAACCGAGTAGAGTCTTCGAAGAGGAGTACTACGGTGGAGATGATCAAGGAGGAGAGGGAAGCTAGGAAGCACCATTCAGATCAAAGGATCTGAAACCATCAAGACGGTGTGGAGAACATGAAGATTAAAGGATCTCAACCACAACCGATCAATAAAGGCTATCTCTAAACTCTAATCTTTAAATTTTGCTACTCCCACATAATTAGAACTACTTTAAAATGCAATCTTGGTTGATATTTATGCTTACTTTTCTTTATGGTAAAATCCGGTACTTAGTTTCTTTCTTTGAACCTTTTGATCAAAGATTTAAAAGGAGGAACAAGAAGGAGTGTGATCAGGAGGAACGATCAAGGAGCATAGAAATTCAATGATGAGATGCACGTAGAGAGTTCCCGGGAAAGAAAGAAGAAGGATGCTTGGCCGTAGCTAAGTCAAGTGTTCTTTAGGCGGTTTTCAAGCTTAGACTTTGTGTGCACGACATCTAAGCTTGTGGGGGAGTATTAGAGAGGAGTTCATCAAGAAAATCAATCAAGACCGAGGCTACCAAAAAAAAAGCCAAGGTCGGAGAAGAAGATCTAAACCGAGGCCATGGACAAAGGTCGGACGAGGCTAAGCTCAAGGAGATGGACCAAAGCCGATCAATGGCTTGGATCCACAAACCAATCAAGACCCTTGTTCAAGTTCCCTCATCATCTTGATTGGCACTATTTTTCCTTAGTAGTGATTTTGTCCCGAAAGGTTTTCCATACTAAGGTTTCAATGAGACCATCATCTTGATTCTCCAAGTTTACACTCCCCCTAGTTGGCCAAATTCCTCTTGAACCTCTTCATCTTGGATTTTCTCTTGAATCTCCTCTTCTTGAACCGTTTCTTGAGCATCTTTATTATGGGTCGTTTTAGTATTGCCTTGAATACCCATTGTATCTCTTATTGAGCAAGATGAGTGCTTAAGGATCACCAATCAAGGATCACTTAAGTATGAATGATGAACAGTATGATCAAGTGATCATCGGAACCGAGAAGACCCAATACGTGGAATACAAGGCCGCGTATTGGAATATGAAGACCAAGACTTGGACCATCAAGGCCGAGGCTTGGAACGGCAAGGCCGTGGGTTGGAACATCGAGACCGCGACCAAGAAGACATGGAATGGTGAGGCCGTGGCTCGGAACATCAAGGCCGCGACCAAGGAGACTTGGAACGCCAAGGCTAAGGCTCGGACCATCAAAGGCCAAAGCTTGGAACGGAGAGGCCATGTCAAGATAGGCCACAAGGAGTCATGGCCGCAAGAAATGAAGCTAGAAGGACGATCGAAAGAAGACGTACGGACGGCATTGATTCGAGGTACAAAATTGCGGATCAGTCTGAGTGGCATCGAGGCACACTCGACCCGCGGGAAGGTCCCTACCGATCCGCGGGAAAGATTACCCGAGGCACGGATCGAGCAAGGCATCGAGATGTGGATCCGAAAAGACCAGATCTGCAACATTCTAGCATCGAGACGCGGATCCGAGATGACTCAATCCGCGGTACACGAATCCTCGAGGCTTGGTACGTGAGACTCGATCCGCGGATCGAGCAAGGGCGCAAGTTGACTTTCCTCAGCCGTTGACCCGCGTTGACTTTCACCTTCCCACGTTGACCAGACCGTTAGGCTCGTGGTTCGGTGGTAAAATTGACCGGTCATCAAGCTCTTGGATCGGAGATGAAATTTACCGGTCCGGGACCACCTAGTTACCGTTTGTGACTGTTTGAATTCAAATGGTAACCTAGTTTTATTTTTCCTATATATACTTGTGTTTATTCATTGTAAACATTTAACTTGTGAAAAATCAATAAAATCATATACAAGTTCAAACCCATCTCACTTTTATTCTTTAGTCTAGATTTGGTTCTTACCAATGTAGAACCTTAGGGATTAATGTATTTAGGGTAGAATCCATTCGGATTCAACCCATCCATTCCACATTTCTCCATTAATTCCATCTTTTATCTATTTTGCTCATTTGAGCTACATTCAGATTCAACTAATTCCAAAGGTTGATTCCACTTTTATTTTCAGCAATTATCATCAAATCCTCTTAAACATGCTTACAAAGGCCCAATTTGTAATTAGGTCCATAATAGACTTAGATCCATATTTAAAATGGATTAAATGATATTATGGGCCTAAAGCCTATTTTTTGCTTAATAGGCCAAGCCTAAACATATTACTTAGAACTAGAATGAAAAGCTATATATAGTTCATTGTATACACCCAGAAAAGGGATCTGCAATTTTTCACAACATCAATAATAAAGCTCTCTTAACAGCTATAGCGACAGTATCTCTATCTTTCTGCATAGTGATTAACACAGAAGTCTTGCACCTCCCCTAAGACCCTTACAAATTCAATTGTGCGAGTTACGACTCCTACAAATACACAAGCAATACCTTCAAACAACACTTAACTAAGCATGGGATTATCCAACAAACAAGCTGCCCATACACTCCTCAACAAAATGGTGTGGCTGAAAGCAAGAATAGGCACTTGATGGAGGTGGCAAGATCTTTGATGTTCCACAACAATGTCCAAAAGAAGTTTTGGGCAGATGCACTAGTCTCAACATGTTACTTAATCAACCGTATTCCGACCAATATTCTCAATGCTATCTCTCCATTTGAGGTACTCACAAAACCAAACTTTCTATTAATCACTTACGTGTGTTTGGATGTATGTGTTTTGTTTTGATTCTAAGAGAACATAGAATTAAGCTTGAACCTAAGAGTATCAAAGCTATGTTCATTGGGTATTCTCCACATCAGAAGGGATACAAGTGTTATGATCAAGAAACAAGAAGAGTTCTTGTGTCTAGAGATGTAAAGTTTGTGGAGGCCAAGTGTTATTATGAAGGGAAGAATTGGGATAACTTGAAAGATCTCTCTCATACCCCATCAGATAGGGCCACCAACCTTCGAAGGATATTGGAAACACTTGGAATTACTCAATCAACTCAAAGTATGGCTAGAAACGATCTCAGCTCTCCTATAGCTTAGAATGAACCAGTTGATGAAGCTACTTCCCTCAATCATGAGAGAGGCAGTACAAATCAATATGAAGAAGGTGAGTTAATTCAAGATTAGTCTGGATCCGAATCCGAATTAACTCCAGGAGAAGAATCTGACCATGATGAGGATTTTGCTAAAGAAGAAGTTTCACAACAACAATCAGTTTCAGTAAGAAGAAGTGCAAAACTTAATCCACCGATCAACCCACAAGCTACATATCTAAGAAGCACAAAGTATGCTAGAAACGATCTCAGCTCTCCTATAGCTTAGAATGAACCAGTTGATGAAGCTACTTCCCTCAATCATGAGAGAGGCAGTACAAATCAATATGAAGAAGGTGAGTTAATTCAAGATTAGTCTGGATCCGAATCCGAATTAACTCCAGGAGAAGAATCTGACCATGATGAGGATTTTGCTAAAGAAGAAGTTTCACAACAACAATCAGTTTCAGTAAGAAGAAGTGCAAAACTTAATCCACCGATCAACCCACAAGCTACATATCTAAGAAGCAGTACGAGACCAAGGAGTTCACCATCAAATTGGAAAAATACGAGGGTGTACTACAATAGCAATGTAGTAGCTCATCCAGTTTAAGTAGTTTACAACCTTGCATACATTCCTCAAGAACATTAAGTCTTCATTGGAAAGCTTGATCGAGAATGGATTCCAGCAAAATATGAAGAAGCTAAGGAACACAAAGTGTGGATGAATGCAGTAGGTGAAGCATATTTACCTAAAGGCAAGAAGGCTGTGAGTTCTAAGTGGGTATTCACAATCAAATACCTATGCAATGGGGAGATAGAGAGGCACAAGGCTAGATTGGTGGCAAAAGGCTTCACTCAAACCTATGGAGAGGATTACCGTGACATCTTTGTTCCAGTAGCTAAGCTACACACAATAAGGGTCATATTGTCTATAGCTACTAACTTGGGATGGGATCTTTGGCAAATGGATGTCAAGAATGCATTCCTACAAGGTGAACTAGAAGATGAGGTGTACATGACTTCTATTCCTGGTCTTGAAGATTCAGTTGCACCGGGAAAAGTTTTGAGACTTAGAAAGGCTATCTACGGTTTGAAACAATCGCCAAGGGCTTGGTATCATAAGATGAGCATAACCATGAGAGATAGAGGATTCAAAAAGTCTGAATGAGATCATAGACTCTTTACTCTATAAAGCCAAGAAGGTATTGTGGTCATTCTCATCAATGTAGATGATATCATCATCTCAGGGAGTGACAAAGCAGGTATTCAAGCTACTAAATATTATCTCAAATCTGATTTTGATACTAAAGATCTTGGAGAACAAAAGTATTTTCTAGGAATAGAAGTATGTCACTCTAAAGAGGGACTCTTCTTATCACAAAAAAATATACCCTTGATCTTTTGAGTGAAACAAGAAAGTTTGATGCTAAACCAGCCAAGACACCTCTAGAAGAAGGCTACAAGGTTGAACGAGAGGGGGAGATAGAAGATGGACCATTCGAAGATGTCACTCAATATAAGAAGATGGTTGGTAAGCTCATATATCTAACCATTACCATACCAGACTTATGTTTTGCTGTGAATCAGGTGAGCCAACACATGCAAGCCCCCAAGATATACCATTGGAACATGGTGGACCGTATCTTGAGATACCTCAAGGGAACTTCAAGTCAAGGCATCTGGATGGGACGCAATGGAAGCTCATAGATTGTAGGATATTGTGATGTTGATTGGGCTGGAGATAGAAGGGATAGGAATAAAGGCCTTGGGTTATTATTGATCATAGGAATAAAGGCCTTGGGTAAATTACCCAAGGTAGAATAAACAGAAGAAATTCGAGTATCAGAAAATCGCAACAGCAGATCGAGTGGCATCGAGACGCGATACATGCATCCTTGACCCGCAGTACGTGCGGCATCGAGTCGCAGTACGCGGGTCCGCATATCGGAAGGATCAAGACACGGAACAGAGGACATCGACCCGCAGTACGTGTGGCATCAATCTGCAGTACACGGGTGATCGATGCCAATACGCGTGTTTGTAGTACACGCAGACTGGAAGCGATACGGTGCCATTTTGGTCCCGCGTTAACCAAAACACGTGGAAGCTTCCCGCGTTAACCCGTCCTGATGCAGAGCGTCCCGAGCGATACCGACAGTGACTGCGGGTCGTTTTCTGTCCGAGCCATTTGAATCAATTTGACCGTTTGATTTAAACGGTCTCTTTCCCTTTTTAGCATATCCTAAACTCTGTTTAATCATTGTATATCATACTTGTATTATTATCTTGATTAAAATTTTCAAGTTCTCACACTTTTACTTTCTCTCTAGAACCGAACACTTCACTCTTAATCTTCTCTATTTTCGCAATTCTTACATGGTATCAGAGCGAGATCCAATCAGTTCTTGTCTCTAATCTCTCTTTTGTTCGGTTCAAAAGTTCAAAATACTTAAAAGCATCTAAATTCACTTTATGGATTCTACTAAACCCCTTGTGGTTCTAGTTACTCTCAAAGGAGAGAACTATCTCTTGTGGTCAAGAACCACCAAAACCGCCTTGAGTGGCCGTGGCCTTTAGAGCCACATCGATCTATGTCTAGCCCCAAAAGAGACAAAAGACTCATCATCCGACAAAGAAGACGATGGTGAAGCTAAGCGAGTCAAGGAGGCCAAATTGTACAAAGAGGACCAAACCGTTCTAGCCATTCTTCAAAATTATCTTAAAGCTTCCATTCTTGAAGCTTATTCTTATTGTGAAACCGCAAGTGAACTATGAGAAACTCTCAAGAACGTTTACGGTAATGTGACCAATCTCATGAGGGTCTTTGAAGTCAAGAAGGCTTTCAATAACCTAAGCCAAGAAGACATTGAGTTTACCAAGCACTTTCAACAACAATACCATGAACCCGGAGGCACTCAATGAAAGAAGAGAGCAAGACAAGGTCTTTGGACTCCTTCTTACTCTAAGTCCGGTCTATAATGACCTCATCAAACAGCCCCTTCGATCCGACAAGCTTCCAAGCCTCGATGAAGTATGTTCTCAAGTCTAAAGGGAACAAGGCTCCCATGGCTTGTTTAGTGGTAAGAGGGAGTTACCTATGGCTCACAAAAGAGCTTACGACCGATTTGAAGATCGGCGAAACAATAACAATCGTTCCGGATACCAACGTCCTTGGTGTGCGCATTGCAAGGTCACGGGTCACACCAAGGCTAAGTGTTGGATCCTTCATCCGCATCTCAAGCCTCGAGCACTACCCGATCGTACAGAGCCAAGAGCCAACTACGGATATAACCATGGAGACCAAGGCCAAGCCGATCGTGGAGATCAAGGCCAAGCCGGTCCATCAACCAAAAGGGAGGAGGCTAACCATGGAGATTTCGTGAAGAAATCCGAGTTGGAAGCTATCATCAAATCCCTTAAAACTTCCGGTATCAATTTCTACTCTCATAAACCTAGTAATTCTCTAGTTGTGGATTCGGGTGCTTCACACCATATGATTAGCAATGAGAACCTACTAGGGAATATTAGAAAAGCTAATGGAAATGTAGAAATTGCTAATGGTGATAAAATACCAATCAAGGGAATCAGTGATTTAAAATTATTTGAAAAGAACTCAAAAGCATTTTTTATGCCTAATTTCACTAGTAACCTCTTGTCGGTTAAAAGAGCCACTAAAGATTTAAATTGCTATGCAATATTCGGCCCTAATGATGTTTATTTTCAGGATATTGATTCGGGTAAGGTCATTGGAGAAGGTGGAACCAAAGATGATTTATATGTCATTGAGGATTTTACACAAAGCTCGTCTAGATCATTCTCTTTTAATTATTGTTTAGGAATTTCGAATAATGCAATGTGGCATACTAGACTAGGTCATCCTCATACTAGGGCCTTTGGAATTATGTTACCCAATGTGGTATTTGATCTTTTTAATTGTGAGTCATGCATTTTGGGCAAACATTGCAAAACCGTGTTCAATAATCAACAACTATTTATGAAAATTGTTTTGATTTAATTCATTCGGACATATGGACATCTGAAATAGTATCGAAAATTCGGTTCATGTCTATGACTCATCAGCACCTAGTTTAATGCAAACCAAATTCAAAATTCAATTGAGATTCTAGAAGAGCATTAATTCATGGATATATCAAGAAAGTGTCTAGATACAAAGAACCAATCTCCATTAATGTAGATTGATAAAATCTCTCATACTTATTCTTGATTAATTTTTGTAATTAGTTTGATTTATTTTGTATTTAATTTGATTTATTTTGCATTTATGTTGATGATTTGTAATTGGAGCCTATAAAAGCTCACTTTTCCTTTCATTGTAAATACATAAATTTTTGGAAAAGAAAGAGAATTCTCTCTAAAAGCTTAGGCTTTGTTTTGTTTTATTTTGTTTATCTAAGTTAGGTGAGATGCGTTTACTTAGTGAACGTTTGAATCTAAGTCTCTTTTGTGTGATGCCATGAGACTAGATTTGTGAACTCATCACAAGAGTTTTCACACTCTTGAGTGGCGTTCTTCAATCCATCTTCAAAATCATCAATCGATCCAACAAGAGAGAGCGTCCGCCAGCTCGTTTGATCCTATCTATCTCCGCATACATCCATTCAACAACAAGAGAGAGCGACCGCCAGCTTGTTGCTTCCCATCCCTCCATCCACGCTTTAGATCTTATATCAACATCTCCATGCCTTTCCAGAGATAATAACAAGTATTTTGTGACTTTAATTGATGAAAAATCAAAATATACTTGGACTACTCTCATGTTATCTAAGGACCAAGTATTTGAAGCATTTAGAAACTTTAGGGAGCATGTGACTAACCAATATAATGCCAAGATCAAAGTTTTTAGGACTGACAATGGTGGTGAGTACATGGGTCATGCGTTCCGAGACTATCTCAACCAAACATCGTGCCCATACACGCCTCAACAAAATGGTATCTCGGAAAGGAATAATAGACATCTCATGGAGGTGGCTAGATCAATGATGTTTCACACAAATGTCCCAAAGAGGTTTTGGGGAGACACGGTCATGACCGCATGTTATCTTATCAACCGGACACCAACAAAGATCCTGAATAACCGGTCACCATTTAAGGTACTCACTAGCTCTAAACCTCCATTAGATCATCTAAAGGTGTTTGGTTGTGTTTGTTTTGTATTAGTTCTCGGGGAATTAAGAAGGAAGCTTGATCCAAAAAGCACCAAAGGCATGTTTATCGGTTACTCAACAACCCAAAAAGACTACAAATGCTATGACCCGATGAACAAGAAGTACGTAGTCTCTCAAGATGTCAAATTCATAGAAGACTAGAGCTACTATGAAGAGAAAGATTGGGAGAGCCTCAAGGACCTAGCCACACCAATGGACAAGGGTGCATCCCTAAGGTTCCTTCTTGAACACTTAGGGATTATAACCCAATCACCCAAGGAGACCACTAAGGAGGCTACCGAGGAAACCATCGAGGAAACCGCCGAGGAGACCGCCGAGGAAACTGCCGAGGAAACCGTTGGGGAATTTACCGAGGAAGTTGGGGAATTTACCGAGGAGGCTACCAAAACCGAAGAAACCGGTGGGGAATTTACCGAAGTGGTTATCGAAGAGTCCGAAGCTCCCATCCAACCACTTAGGCAAAGTGAACGGATAAGAAGCGATCTGTCGACATGGAAAGACAAGAGGGTCTTTTACAACAATGAAGTTGTGGCCCATCCTATCCAAGCGGTGTGTTATCTCGCTCTTTTGCCTTCGGATCACCAAGTGTTCATGGGGAAGACTGATGAGCACACCATTCCCAATACCTATGAAGAAGCCATGGAAAGTGAGGAATGGACAATTGCGGTCGATGACGAAGTAGTCGCCATGGTCAAGAACCATACGTGGGATAAGCCTAACCTTCCCGAAGGAAAGAGTGTCGTGAACTCTAAGTGGGTGTTCACCATCAAACACTTCAGCACCGGTGAGATAGAACGGTTTAAGGCAAGGCTAGTAGCATGGGTTTCACCCAAACCTATGGAGATGACTATACCGACACATTTGCACTGGTGGCCAAGCTCAATACGGTGCGAGTAGTCCTTTCCTTGGCCACTAACTTGGGGTGGGAGTTATGGCAAATGTATGTGAAGAATGCTTTCCTTCAAGGTGATCTCGAGGAGGAAGTCTATATGACACCACCCCCGGGATTAGAATCTATGGTGGCCCCCGGTAAAGTTCTTCGTCTAAGAAAAGCGATCTACGGCTTGAGGCAATCTCCCCGGGCTTGGTACAAGAAGTTGAGTTCTACACTCAAGTTAAAAAGGCTTCAAGAAGTCCGAGCTAGACCACACCTTCTTCACTCTTCAAGGACTGCAAGGGATTGTGGTGGTGCTCGTTTATGTTGACTTAATCATCTTCGATAATGACAAGGAAGGGATTCAAGCCACCAAGGACCATCTTCATGAGGCCTTCGACATCAAAGACCTCGGTGAGCTTAAATACTTCCTTGGTATCGAGATTTGCCGGTTCACCAACGGTCTCCATATTTATCAAAGGAAGTATACCCTTGACCTTTTCAAGGAGACCGGTCACTTAGCTTCCAAACCGGCCAAGACACCACTTGAGGAAGGCTACAAGACCGAGCGAAAGGGGGAGACCAATGACTCCGAGGCATATGAAGACCATCAATGTATAGGCGTTTGGTCGGCAAGATGATCTGTCTATGCCTTACAAGACCCGATATTTGCTTCGCGGTGAATCAAGTAAGCTAACACATAAAGGAACCCAAAGTCCACCATTGGCATATGGTGGAACAGATACTAAGATATCTCAAAGGAAGCCCCGGTCAAGGCGTTTGGATGGGAAAGAATGATAATACCAAGCTAGTAGGCTATTGCAATGCGGATTGGGCCGGAGACCGCAATGACCGCAAGTCTACCACCGAATATGTCACCTTCCTTGGAGGAAACTTGGTCACTTGGAAGACCAAGAAACAAAAGGTGGTCTCATGTTCAAGTACAGAGGCCGAGTATAAGGCAATGGAGAAGCTCACGAATGAACTCACATGGCTAAAGGGGATTCTCAAGGACTTAGGAGTTGAGACCCCAAATCCGAACACAATGCATTGTGATAACCAAGCCGCCATTCACATACCAACCAACTCGGTGTTTCACGAAAGAACCAAAGACATCGAGGTGGATTGTCACAAGTTCCAAGAGAAGATCGAGCAAAGGATCACACTACCGTGCTTCCCAAGAAGTGAAGATTAATTGGCGGACATCCTCACCAAATACGCAAGTCTCAAGGTTTGCAACCACATCTTTAGCAAACTTGGACTTGTGGATTTGACCAAGCCATGATCAAATCCTCTACCCGCGGCCATTACACTCTTTTTCCCTTAGTCAGGTTTTATCCCATGAGGTTTTACTTACTAAGGTTTTTAATGAGGTAATGGGTTGTGGGTTTCTAAGCTTAGCCTAAATCCTTTATGCTAAGCTTGAGGGGGAGTATTGATCATAGGAATAAAGGCCTTGGGTAAATTACCAAAGGTAAAATAAATAGAGGAAACTTGAGTATCCGAAAATCGGAACCGCGGATCGAGTGGCATCGAGAAGCGGTACATGCATCCTCGACCCGTACTACGTACGGCATCAAGTCGCAGTACACGGGTCCGTATATCGGAAGGATTGAGACACAAATAGAGGACATCGACCCGCAGTATGTGCGACATCGATCCGCAGTACGTGGGTGATCGATGCCAGTACGCATGTTTGCGGTACACGCGGACAGGTAGCGATACGGTGTTATTTGGTCCCGCGTTGACCAAAACACGCGGAAGCTTCCTGCGTTGACCCGTCCTGATGCCGAGCGTCCCGAGCGATGGTGACGTGACTTCCTCGACCCGCGCCTCAATACCAATAATGACCGCGGGTCGTTTTCTGTCCGAGCCGTTTGAATAAATTTGACCGTTTGATTCAAACGGTCTCTTTCCCTTTTTAGCATATCCTAAACTCTATTTAATCATTGTAAATCATACTTGTATTATTATCTTGAATAAAATTTCCAAGTTCTCACACTTATACTTTCTCTCTGGAACCGAACAGTTTCACTCTTAATCTTCTCTATTTCCGCAATTCATACAGTTATTGTACTTTCATTGGAGGAAATTTAGTTACTTGGAAGACCAAGAAGCAAAAGGTGGTTTCATGTTCAAGTGTAGAAGCTGAGTATAGAGCTATGAGAAAGCTCACTAGTGAGTTGACTTGGCCCTAAGCTCTTATCAAGGATTTAGGCATTGAGTCTCACGTTCCAATAACGATGCATTGTGACAATCAAGCAGCCATTCACATTGCTTCCAACTCTGTGTTCCATGAACGTACCAAGCATATCGAAGTGGATTGCCATAAGGTGCATCAAGCAGTAGAGCAAGGATTGATCTTGCTGTGTTATACAAGAAGTTCAGATGAACTGACCGATATATTCACCAAGGCAACAAGCTTGAAGGTGTGTGAATTCATCCACTCAAAGCTGACTTATAGAGATCAATTAGCCATGGAGTTCATACTCTTTTCCCTTTCGTGTAGTTTTTATCCCACGTGGTTTTTCTACACTAAGGTTTTAATGAGGTGAATCTTCATGGTCCAATCTTAACATAGATCCCTATAGTTAAGCTTGAGGGGAAGTTATGAACTGAGGATGATTCGGTTCAGATTATTATCAAACCAAGGAGGATTTGGTTCAAATTAGTGAACCAAATATTTAAACAAAGTTGAGTGATCTGATCAAGAAGAATCATTAAAATAATAAGAAGCTCCATCTCCCCATAATATGACCGTTGGGTGCTATATGTAGGCTGTCTCTATCACTGTTTATAGTACATCCACTTGTGTGTTTCTCTTTTATGTTTATCTTTTATAAATATGTTGTAATGGATCTGAAAATAATTAAGGGGAAAAGTGTTCTCTTCCAATCTCTTAATCTCTCTACTGTCTCTCTATATTCTTGGTTTCTCTAAACTGAATCTCTACTCAAAATCTCAACATTCTCTCTTAATTCCGCATAAATCTAACATTGAGAACCTTTCCGGGAGCTATGGAATTCTTAAGGCCGGGTGGTGGTGTTATGTATACTTCCTCCTCTAGGTCTCCTTACAAGAAAGCATTCTTCACATCCATTTGCCACAAATCACAATCTAAGTTAGCCGCCAAAGAGAACACAACTCTCAGCGTGTTAAGCTTGGCGATCGGGGCTAATGTATCCGTATAATCATCCCCACAGGTTTGTGTAAATTCTCTAGCCACCAACTTAGCCTTGTATCTTTCAAGATCTCCATTGCTCAAGTACTTGATGGTAAATATCCACTTGGAACTCACAGTTCTTTTGCCTTCGGGGAAGTCAACCTCATCCAAATTGTTGTTCTTCACCATAGCCCCAACCTCATCATCAACCGTTTCTACCCAATGTTCATCTTCCATAGCCTCCTCATAGGTCTTAGGGATAGTATGTTCATCTATCTTCACCACAAATGCCCTATAGGAAGAAGGTAAAAGGGCGAGCGAACACACTGCTTGGATTGGGATGGGACACGGCTTCATTGTTGAAGTACACTCTACTCTCTTTCCATTGAGAGGGATCCTTCTTGATTCTTGTGCTTCTTCTAAGTGCCGGAGCAACCACTTCATCTTGGACTTCTTCTTGAATGGTTACCAGAGTTCCATTGTCCGGAACCATTTCCTCACCAACATGTTCTTGACCTTGTTCTTGAGCCACCGGAGACTTATCTTGGCCAAATTCCTCTTGAACCTCTTCATCTTGGATTTTCTCTTGAATCTCCTCTTCTTGAACCGTTTCTTGAGCATCTTTATCTTGGGTCGTTTTAGCATTGCCTTGAATACCCATTGTATCTCTTATTGAGCAAGATGAGTGCTTAAGGATCACCAATCAAGGATCACTTAAGTACGAATGATGAACAGTCCGATCAAGTGATCATCGGAACCGAGAAGACCCAATACATGGAATACAAGGCCGCGTATTGGAATATGAAGACCAAGACTCGGACCATCAAGGCCAAGGCTTGGAACGGCAAGGCCGTGGCTTGGAACATCGAGACCGCGACCAAGAAGACATGGAATGGTGAGGTTGTGGCTCGGAACATCAAGGCCGCGACCAAGGAGACTTGGAACACCAAGGCTAAGGCTCGGACCATCAAAGGCCAAAGCTTGGAACGGAGAGGCCACGTCAAGATAGGCCACAAGGAGTCATGGCCGCAAGAAATGAAGCTAGAAGGACGATCGAAAGAAGACGTACGGACGGCATTGATTCGAGGTACAAAACTGCGGATCAGTCTGAGTGGCATCGAGGCACACTCGACCCGCGGGAAGGTCCCTACCGATCCGCGGGAAAGATTACCCGAGGCACGGATTGAGCAAGGCATCGAGATGTGGATCCGAGAAGACCCGATCTGCAACATTCTAGCATCGAGACGCGGATCCGAGATGACTCGATCCACGGTACATGAATCCTCGAGGCTTGGTACGTGAGACTCGATCCGCGGATCGAGCAAGGACGCAAGTTGACTTTCCTCAGCCGTTGACCCGCGTTGACTTTTACCTTCCCACGTTGACCAGACCGTTAGGCTCGTGGTTCGGTGGTAAAATTGACCGGTCATCAAGCTCTTGGATCGGAGATGAAATTTACCGGTCCGGGACCACCTAGTTACCGTTTGTGACTGTTTAAATTCAAATGGTAACCTAGGCATCGAGACACGGACAAGACAAAACCCGATCCGCGACACACGAGCATCGAGATGCGGATCCGAGTAACTCGATCCGCAGTACATAAATCCTCGAGGCTCGGTACATGAGACTCGATCCGCAGATTGAGCAAGGACGCGGGTTGAATTTCCTCAGTCGTTGACCCGCGTTGACTTTCACCTTCCAACGTTGACCAGACCGTAAGGCTCGTAGTTCGGTGGTAAAAGTGATCGATCATAAAGCTCTTGGATCGGAGATGAAAGTGACCAGTCCGGACCACCTTGTTACCGTTTGAGACCATTTGAATTCAAACGGTAACCTAGTTTTATTTTTCCTATTTATACTTGTGTTTATTCATTGTAAACATCTAACTTGTTAAAAATCAATAAAATCATATACAAGTTCAAACCCATCTCTCTTTTATTCTTTAGTCTAGATTCAGTTCTTGCTAATGTAGAACCTTAGGGATTAATGTGTTTAGGATATAATCCATTCGGATTCAACCCATCCATTCCACATTTCTCCATTAATTCCATCTTTTATCTATTTTGCTCATTTGAGCTACATTTGGATTCAACTAATTCCAAAGGTTGAATTCCACTTATATTTTCCGCAATTATCATCAAATCATCTTAAATTCCAACATTGTATCATAGCGCAAGATTCTTGGATGAATCCTTTCCGCAAAATTTAAGAAATCCGAAGAGAAGAAAAATCGGAGAAGGAGAGAGCTCACGGATTTGATTGGGATCCACTTTCCCGTGATGTTCAAGCTACTTTCATCATTCAAGGGAAACTCCCTCAAGAAATTCTTGAGAACTCCCTCTCACAAATCAAGAGCTATCCGAGGGAAAACCGGTTCCGGTAATTTCCCACGTCAAGGAAGTTCATCTCGGGTGAATTCAAAACCCTATTCTTTTACACTTATCACATTGGATCTCTAAGATCTAAACACTTTCATGAGAGTAGAGAATCCTTCTTATACTTACCCATTACTAAAACTTACACTTGTCACTACTCTATTTTACACTTTCTTTATACTTAATTTTCTCTATTCTCATGATAGTGTGAAACCAAACCAAACACAAGCTCAAACACTCACCCAAAATCATAAATTCTCCATAAACACTCTCAGACCGAAATGCCTTTCATTTTAAATCCTTTTCCATTCAGTCCAAGTCCAATTTGCCTTTATCTAAAGCTAACCATATGTGCAACTCTCATCACCAATAATCTTCTAACCACGGGTTGATGAGAAATTTACACATATGGGCCATTCTTACTTACGGTCAAACCAAAAAGAAGAATGGGGAGATTACTTGAAGTGGTGTTTTCAATCCGAAACACACTCCAGACACTCAAGAAGATGCTACTAGTCTTTAAAGGTCAATCTTGAAGCCATTCATGAGGCTAAAAGAGATTGAGAAGCCCATAATCATGGAGGTGAGGAAGGGTTGATCAAGCCAACGTTTTGACGTTATCCGGGGAGCTATAAGAGATTGAGAGGCCCCGGTTAATGATTAGGCTTGGCATAAAAGAAGGTGGTCTATGCTTGAAGTTCAAGGAGATAAAGAAGAGGATGATTGGTCCTTGGTTACTCTATCAACCGAAAGAAACAAGGAAAGGCCGAGAGAAAGAAAGAAGAAGACCGGAGCCAAGTGAAACCGTTCAAAAAGGCTATAAACGAGATTGATATTGCTTATTTAAATGGTGACACAAAAGGGTGAAAAGAGCGTATCAAGAACGGTTTGGAAGTTGGCGGCCTACTCGAGGTTACACAAGGGGAAGAGAACCGTGGGATGCGAAGCATTTAAAATCACGATGAATCCAAAGTCCCTTGATGGTTAACACTTGGGAGGCTAGTGTGCGCTTCATAAGAAGCTAAGAAGAAGGTGAACGACCTAGTAGAGCAAGGCCACTTGACCCTACCAACCGAGTAGAGTCTTCGAAGAGGAGTACTACGGTGGAGATGATCAAGGAGGAGAGGGAAGCTAGGAAGCACCATTCAGATCAAAGGATCTGAAACCATCAAGACGGTGTGGAGAACATGAAGATTAAAGGATCTCAACCACAACCGATCAATAAAGGCTATCTCTAAACTCTAATCTTTAAATTTTGCTACTCCCACATAATTAGAACTACTTTAAAATACAATCTTGGTTGATATTTATGCTTACTTTTCTTTATGGTAAAATCCGGTACTTAGTTTCTTTCTTTGAACCTTTTGATCAAAGATTTAAAAGGAGGAACAAGAAGGAGTGTGATCAGGAGGAACGATCAAGGAGCATAGAAATTCAATGATGAGATGCACGTAGAGAGTTCCCGGGAAAGAAAGAAGAAGGATGCTTGGCCGTAGCTAAGTCAAGTGTTCTTTAGGCGGTTTTCAAGCTTAGACTTTGTGTGCACGACATCTAAGCTTGTGGGGGAGTATTAGAGAGGAGTTCATCAAGAAAATCAATCAAGACCGAGGCTACCAAAAAAAAAGCCAAGGTCGGAGAAGAAGATCTAAACCGAGGCCATGGACAAAGGTCGGACGAGGCTAAGCTCAAGGAGATGGACCAAAGTCGATCAATGGCTTGGATCCACAAACCAATCAAGACCCTTGTTCAAGTTCCCTCATCATCTTGATTGGCACTATTTTTCCTTAGTAGTGATTTTGTCCCGAAAGGTTTTCCATACTAAGGTTTCAATGAGACCATCATCTTGATTCTCCAAGTTTACACTCCCCCTAGTTGGCCAAATTCCTCTTGAACCTCTTCATCTTGGATTTTCTCTTGAATCTCCTCTTCTTGAACCGTTTCTTGAGCATCTTTATTATGGGTCGTTTTAGTATTGCCTTGAATACCCATTGTATCTCTTATTGAGCAAGATGAGTGCTTAAGGATCACCAATCAAGGATCACTTAAGTACGAATGATGAACAGTATGATCAAGTGATCATCGGAACCGAGAAGACCCAATAAGTGGAATACAAGGCCGCGTATTGGAATATGAAGACCAAGACTTGGACCATCAAGGCCGAGGCTTGGAACGGCAAGGCCGTGGCTTGGAACATCGAGACCGCGACCAAGAAGACATGGAATGGTGAGGCCGTGGCTCGGAACATCAAGGCCGCGACCAAGGAGACTTGGAACGCCAAGGCTAAGGCTCGGACCATCAAAGGCCAAAGCTTGGAACGGAGAGGCCACGTCAAGATAGGCCACAAGGAGTCATGGCCGCAAGAAATGAAGCTAGAAGGACGATCGAAAGAAGATGTACGGACGGCATTGATTCGAGGTACAAAACTGCGGATCAGTCTGAGTGGCATCGAGGCACACTCGACCCGCGGGAAGGTCCCTACCGATCCGCGGGAAAGATTACCCGAGGCACGGATCGAGCAAGGCATCGAGATGTGGATCCGAGAAGACCCGATCTGCAATATTCTAGCATCGAGACGCGGATCCGAGATGAGTCAATCCGCGGTACACGAATCCTCGAGGCTTGGTACGTGAGACTCGATCCGCGGATCGAGCAAGGGCGCAAGTTGACTTTCCTCAGCCGTTGACCCGCGTTGACTTTCACCTTCCCACGTTGACCAGACCGTTAGGCTCGTGGTTCGGTGGTAAAATTGACCGGTCATCAAGCTCTTGGATTGGAGATGAAATTTACCGGTCCGGGACCACCTAGTTACCGTTTGTGACTGTTTGAATTCAAATGGTAACCTAGTTTTATTTTTCCTATATATACTTGTGTTTATTCATTGTAAACATTTAACTTGTGAAAAATCAATAAAATCATATACAAGTTCAAACCCATCTCACTTTTATTCTTTAGTCTAGATTTGGTTCTTACCAATGTAGAACCTTAGGGATTAATGTATTTAGGGTAGAATCCATTCGGATTCAACCCATCCATTCCACATTTCTCCATTAATTCCATCTTTTATCTATTTTGCTCATTTGAGCTACATTCAGATTCAACTAATTCCAAAGGTTGATTCCACTTTTATTTTCAGCAATTATCATCAAATCCTCTTGAATTCCAACATCTCTTGGCTCATGATTCCCAAGATTTGAAGAAGGAATCGCAAATTAGAGCCAAGGTCCGACGGGGCAGCTAGATCACTCAAATCACCTCGGTCTTTGTCGTCATAGAACCCTTTTTCTTCAATGAACTTAACATCTCTAGGCACAAATGTTCTCCTTGAAATCGGATCATAACATTTGTATCCCTTTTGTGTTGTGGAATAGCCGAGAAATATGCATCTTGTACTATTTGGTTCTAGCTTGTCCCGTAATTCCCTAGGCACCAAAAAAAAACACACACACCCAAAAACTCTCAAGTGATCAAGAAAATGTTTTTCTTTAGTATGTACCTCAAATGGAGAAAGATTGTCAAGGACTTTGGTCGGTATCCAATTGATTAAGTAACATGCAGTCATGACCACATCTCCCCAAAATCTTCTTGGCACATTCATGTGGAACATCATGGCTCTTGAAACCTCCATTAGGTGCCAATTCTTTCTTTCGGGTACACCATTTTGTTGTGGGGTGTATGGACAAGTCGTTTGATGCATAATACCAAGTTTAGCCAAGTAGTTGGTGAATCACTTGCTCATATATTCACCACCATTATCTGTTTTAAAAATTTTAATCCTGGCATTGTATTTTTTAGCAATATAGGTTTGGAAATTACAAATGCATCAATGACCCAATCCTTAGACGGTTAGAGAGTTATCCATGTATATTTCGATTTCTCATCAATGAATGGGACAAAGTACTTTTTGTTATCCCTAGATGAACAAGGCGAGGTCCAAACATCCGAATGCACAAGATCAAAGCAATTTTCATAAGTGGTAGATGATTTAGTAAAAATCGATTTACAATGTTTTCCAAGAATACAAGATTCACAAGACAAATGATCAAAGGAAACATTGGGAAGCATTATTTCAAGAGCCCGAAAATGGGGATGTCCTACTCTAGCATGCCAAATTGTATTATTAGCTAGTTCTAAACAAGTTTAAAAATGGAATAAACTAGATGAGCTTGGTGATAAATCTTTTAAGACATAGAGATCATCCTTGGTACCATCACCACCAATCCCTTTCCCGGACTCAATATCCTGGAATTGGAAGTCATTAGGACCAAAAATTGCATAACAATTCAAATCACTAGTCATTCTTTTAACTGTGAGCGAGTTTGATTCAAAATTTGGCATGTAAAAAGCTTTAGAGCTTTTGTTAAATAGGTTCAAGTTCCCAATTCCTTTAATAGGTATATTATCACCATTTGCAATCATCACATTACCCTTAGACGGTTCTAGCTTCTCAAGTAAGTTCAAGTTACTAATCATATGGTGAGAAGCACCCAAATCAACCACAAGAGATTCACTAGGTCTACGGGTATAGAAGGTTTTACCAGATTCCTTGAGTGATGCAAATGAGTTGATGAGAGCCTCCAAGTCAGTCATCCTCACGTATTTACCTTGGTGGGACTCTTCTCCTTGCTTAATTGAACTGGTTCAACCTTGGTCTTGCTTGGCCGAGGTGTAGTTAGCTCTTGGGCCCCTCGAGTATCCATGACCCAAGCCCGATCTTGGCGGTGGCTTGAGGTGAGGGTGAAGCAACCAACATTTGTCCTTGGTGTGACCATATTTCTTCCAATGATCACAATGTAACTCCGGATTGAGATATCTACTTGGACCATTGTTCCTCCGAGTGTCAAACCGGTTGTAAGCACCCTTATTAGCCGTAGGTAACTCCCCCTTACCCCCCCCCCCCCCCCCCCCCCCCCCCCAAATAACCCTTGAGAGCCTTGTTCCCTTTGAACTTGGGAGCAGACCTCTTCAAGACTAGGTAACTTGTCTGATCGGAGGAGGTGTTTGATGAGATCGTTGTAGACCTGCCTCAAAGAGAGGAAAAGGCTAAAGACCTTATCTTGCTCCCTTCATTCGTTGAGAACCACCGGATCCATGGTGCTTGGCTTAAGCATCTCCAATTCGGCCTACATAGCTTGATACTTTCCAAAGTGCTTTGTGAACTCGGTTTCTTCTTAGCTCAACTCATTTAGAGCCTTCTTGAACTCAAATACACGCGTGAGGTTGGTAATGTTACCATATACGTTCTTGAGCGTCTCCCACAACTCGTTTGCGGTCTCACAATAGGAATATGCTTCAAGAATGGATGGATCTAAGCCATTTTAGAGGATGGCTAAGGCCGTTTGATCCTCTTGAAACCACTTCTCCGCCTTGAACCTTGAAGCTTCCTTAAACGTTTCCTTTCCTTCATCATCACAGAGATCATAGGTCGGATTGGACGGGACAAGAGAGAGATCCGCATGGCTCCATAATGTTAGAATTTGGAGAATAAGTATGAATATTTAGGGATAAGAATCGGATTGAGAGTTTAGAGAGAAAAGAGTAAGAACTTGATTTATTAAAATAAATTCAAGATGAGATTTACAACTATTCAAACAATGTTTAAATTGATACAAGTTTATTATAAAAAGGGAAAGTGACCGTTTTAAATTCAAACGGTCAAATTAACTTGATTCCAACAGTTGGGATGCGGGTCACTATCGATCTCGAGGCGTGAGACGAGGATCGGTCACTGTTGGCACCGATCCTCGTGGGGATCTGGACGGGTGAGGAAAGCCAACGCAGGTGAAGAAAGTCAATGCGCGTCTCGCGTGTCCCGCGTGTTCGTGACACCGTCCCGTGCCTTGAGTCCTCGTGTACCGATTACAAGTGATATTGGTATGTGACCCATTTACCCGAATAGGGTCCGCATTTTTATCCGTTTACCCGGTACCACGACCTGAATCCTTGTCTCGATGATCCGTGTACTGGGCCTCGATGCCACACGTACTGCAGGTCTAGATTCTTTGTCCCACATCTCGTGCGTTCTCGATACGCAGGTCCATCTGTCCCGATACTCGATCCGCGTACTGAGCCTCGATGCCACTCATACTGCGGGCGAAGATTTCTTTCCCGCGTCTCGGTGACTCCCGATATGCGGTTCCATTCATCCGACACTTCCTTCTTTCATTTTATTTTATCTTGGGTATTTTACCCATGATATTTTATTACCAATGATCAATACTTCCCCTCGAGTTTAGCATAAAAGATTTAGGCTAAGCTTGGAAACCCACAACACATTACCTCATTAAAAACCTTAGTTAAAAAAACCTCATGGGATAAAACCTTACTATGGGAAAAAGAGTGTAATGGTCATGGGAAGGGGAGTTGATCACGGTTTGGTCAAGTCCACAAGTCCAAGTTTGCTAAAGATCTGATTGTAAACTTTTACACTTGCGGCTTTGGTGAGGACATCTGCCAATTGGTCTTCACTACTTGTATAGCATGGAAGAGTCATCCTTGCTCGATCTACTCCCGTACTTTATGGCAATCCATCTCGATGTGTTTGTTTTTTTCGTGAAACACTGAGTTTGTTGCAATGTGAATGGCGGCTTTGTTGTCATAATGCATAGTGATCGGGAGATCTTGTGTGACTCCTAAGTGTAACAAGATCCCCTTTAGCCAAGTAAGCTTAATGGTGAGCTTCTTCATCGCCCTATACTAGGCCTCGGCACTTGAGCATGATACGGACTTTTGCTTCTTGGTTTTCCACGTGACCAAGTTCCCTCCAAGGAACGTGCAATAGCCGGTTGTAGACCTCCGGTCATCACAATAGCCTACTAGTTCCGTGGCTCCATTCTTTCCCATCCAAATGCCTTGACTGGGGCTTCCTTTCAAATATCGAAGGATTCTTTCCACCATGTTCCAATGGTGCACATTTGGCTCCTTCATATGTTGACTCACTTGGTTGACTGGGAAGCAAAGATCCGGTCTAGTGAGTGTTAAGTAGATCATCTTCACGACCAATCTTCGGTATTGAGATGGGTCTGGATATTGCTCATCTTCAATCTCCCACTTTTGAACGACCTTGTAGCCTTCTTCCTAAGGAGTCTCAGCCGGTTTAGCTTCCATCTTGCTCGTTTCCTTGAGAAGATTCATTGTGGACTTCCTTTGGGAGATATGTAAACCATTTTAGAATCGGCAAACCTCAATCCCAAGGAAGTACTTGAGCTCACCAAGGTCCTTGATCTCGAACTCCGACTTGAGATAGGCCTTGGTCTCTTGGATCCCTTCCTAATCACTTCTGGAGACAATTAAATCATCAACGTACATAAGGACGATGGTAATCCCCTTCAGCCCTTGTATCGTGAAGAGCGTGTGATCGAGCTTTGACTTCTTGAATCCTTTATCCATAAGGGTAGTACTTAGTTTTTTATACCAAGCCCTTGGTGATTGTTTGAGGTCGTAAATCGCCTTTCTCAACCGCAAGACCTTCTCCGGTTGTATGATGTTCTCAAGGCCGGGTGATGGAGTCATGTAGACTTTTTCTTCTAGGTCGCCTTGAAGAAAGACATTCTTCACATCCATTTGCCAAAGTTCCCAATCTAGATTGATGGCCAAGGAGAGAACTACACGAACCGTATTAAGTTTGGCCACCGGTGCAAACGTGTCCGTGTAATCATCCCCATAGGTTTGTGTAAAACCCCGAGCCACCAACCTTGCTTGAACCGTTCAATCTCTCCATTACTCAAGTGCTTAATTGTAAATACCCACTTGGAACTTACGGCCTTCTTTCCCTCCGGTATCGGCCTCATCCCAAGTGTGGTTTTTGATCATAGCACCCACTTCATCATCGACCGCACCATTCCATTCTTCTTTTTCCATGGCTTCCTCATAGGTTGATGGAATGGTGTACTCATCGATCTTCACAAGGAATGCTTGATGGTCGGAAGGCAAAAGGGCGAGAGAACATGTGGCTTGAATGAGGGTGGACCACCGCCTTGTTGTTGTAGACCACCCTCTTGTCTTTCCATGTGGATGGATCACTTTGAATCCTTTCAATTCGCCTAAGTGTTTGGATCGATTCATCTTGGGCCGCCGTGGCTTGAGTCGGTGGTTGAGTCGGCTCTTCTTGGTCCTTTGGTGCCGAGTCTAGGTCGTTGATATTGGGATTCAATTCTTTGTCAATGTGAGTCTTCTCCATGTTTTCCCGAGAGACCGCCTCCGTTCTTGATGGGACCGCCTCCGTTCTTGATGAGACCGGACCTCCTAGATGTTCAAGTAAGAATCTCAAGGAAGCTCCTTGTTCTGAGGGTGTGGCTAGGTCCTTCAAGTCCTCCCAATCCTTCGTCTTGTAGTATCCTTGTTCCTCCATGAACTTCACGTCTCGAGATACAAGGTACTTCTTGTTGATCGGATCATAGCACTTGTATCCGTTTTGGGTGTTTGAGTAGCCTAGAAGCATGCACTTGGTGATCTTGGCATCTAACTTGGTTCGTAATTTGCCGGACACAATGGCAAAACAAACACAACCAAAAACCCTTAGATGTTATAAAGAAGGTTTAATTTTGTTGAGTACCTCATATGGTGAGTGGTCCTCTAGAACTTTGGTGGGTGTTCTATTGATGGGATAACAAGCCATCATGACCGCATCACCCCAAAACCTCTTTGGAACGTTGGTATGGAACATCATGGACCGGGCTACTTCCATCAAGTGGCAATTCTTCCTTTCGGCCACACCTTTTTATTGTGGTGTGTATGGACATGAGGTTTGATGGATGATTCCATGGTTGGCCAAGTGTTCCTTGAACCGAGTACTTGTATACTCACCACCATTATCCGACCTAAAGACTTTAATCTTGGCATTATAGTGGTTAATCACATGACTTTCAAAATTAATGAATGCATCAAACACGCGATCTTTAGATGGTAATAGAGTTACCTAAGTATATTTTGACTTTTCATCTATGAAGGTCACAAAATACTTGTTGTTATCTTTAGATAACCATGGAGATGTCCATACGTCCGAATGAACTAAATCAAAACAATTTTCATAAATGGTAGTTGATTTATTGAATACGATTTTGCAATGTTTACCCAAAATACAAGATTCGCAAGTTAAATGATTAAAAACAATATTGGGTAACATAAGCTCAAGGGCTCTAGTATGAGGATGTCCTAATCTAGCTTGCCAAATCGCATTGTTTGGTAATTTAAAACTAGAACCCAATGAAAAAGATCTTGGAGTAAATTCTTCAAGAACATAGAGATCATTTTTATTTCCCCCTTCTCCAATGATTTTCCCGACTTAATATCCTGAAAACACACTTCATTAAGACTAAAAATAACATAGCAATCTAAATCATTTGTCGCTCTTTTAACCGAAAGTAGGTTACTAGCAAAATTCGGCTTATAGAATGCTTTAGATTCTTTCTCAAAAATTTTCAAATTCCCAATTCCATTAATTGGTATCCTATCACCATTTGCAATTTCTACATTTCCCTTAGCCATTTCAATGTTACTAAGCATGTTCTTATTGCAAATCGTATGGTGGGAAGCACCGTAATCAACTATTAGGGAATTATTAGGTGTATGAGTGTAAAAAGTGATACCGGATTCCTTGAGGGCCTTGATGATCGCATCTAAGTCGGCCTTCTTGACATAGTCTCCACCGGTCACCTCTTCTCCTTGTTTGGATGTGCCGCCTTGGGCTTGATCATTCTTGGTTGATCCGTAGTTGGCTCTCGGCTCATTGAAGTGGCTCCTTGGACCTCTTCGGAGATGGTGGTGTTTGAAGTTTTAACCCAAAATAATATCCGCAAGTGCACAGACAGTTGCAGTAGTATAAGGGGTATCGAATCCACAGGGACCAAGGTTACACTATGAAATTACGAGATTTTAATTTAAAGCTAAGATAAAGTATGAGTTGGTGAATAATAGTGAAAGAAGAAACGGAACAGCAAATTAAACGATATGAGACTCAATAAAGAAAGGCACTTGATCAAGGTCATTCGCCGGTGATTTCGAATTGAGGACTGAGCATCTATTCAGGATTCAATTTAAGTGCGGTCTAGAACTCAAACAAGGATGTAATATTGCCTCACTGTCGTGATGCATCAATATCTTTATCTAACATCCTAAATGCCTAAACTGTCGTTTGGATCCAGTGATGAAGACAAGCAGTAATGAATTGGTTCGAATTGTTCACAATTGATGGTAACAATCAACTGTCGTTGGTTACACACCAATTGCTCACCAATCGGTTATCTAGCAACCTAGAGCACTTTCGTGAGTAAGTTCAACTTGAAATCAGAGATTAGGTGTACAGGCTAACCTAAGCGTTATGAATCCCAATTGATGAAGATGAATGATAATCTATCCTATTTGGCTCAGTCACTAATCAATCCTAAATCACCATTGAAATCCCTCAATCTAGCTAGAGGACTACTCGAACATAGAGAATGAAATCGCAGCAATCAACGAGATAGAATTCATAATGATAAATGGAAAAGATAAGGAATTAGAATTCTTCTCAATGGGTGTTGTGAATTTATCCTCCAATTGTTACAAGCAAATCCAAAAGGAATCAATGAGGAATAGTTTCAAGGGTTGAGGAACCCAGCAAATCTCCAAGAAAACGTAAAAAGGACTGTTTTAGAAAAATGTTTCAGAACCCTCTTTTCAGAGGTGGCTACCTCTTATTTATAGAGAAAATTAGGTTAAAATCGGATCAGGCATGGGACCGGTCGGTCTGAATCCAGACCGGTCGGTCTGTCTTCAGGTGGTTACGATCTTTGAGCGTGGATCGGTCGGTCTCCTCACGTGGACCGGTCGGTCCGCTTTCCAGAGAGTTACGGCTTCTTTGATTCTTCGGGTGAGCAGGTGCTCGATTATGAAAATGACCATCTTTTCTCAAGATTCGTCCATTTAGCTCCAATGACCGCCACTGACTCCAATCCATGCATGAAGGCCTCCTAGAACCTGAAAAGACACAAAAAGGAACTAGAAAGAACCAAAAAGACTAAAGAAGCAATGCGTAAAAGAGACCAAAATACTAATATATCAATTCCCCCGGACTTAGATCTTTGTTTGTCCTCAAACAAATTCAGAAATAAGTAAAGGAGAAAGGTTTGAAAACGCGGGAACTCTTTTATCCTCAGTGAACCGAATAACCTTTCAATCTGCAGACCACATAATCCAAATTACGAATAGCAAAGCTTTACCAGAACAGCCTCAACACACTTCTCCTCCAAGCCATTTCCCAAACACAAACTCAATGCATTTAAAGTACGCGTGAGGATCTCGCTAATGGCACACTATTAGGGAAGACGGCGCTAAGGGTTTAACGGCCATTTAGAGGTGGAGTTCAAGGTGTTTAGAGTGTTTGAGGATTACCCGATGTTTCGTAGAGGATGCAGGATATCGCACAAAATTGCAAGAGAGAATGAGTACGTTGATATCCACATTCTCTAAACCACTCTTTCTTCTCCAAAACTCTATGTCGTCTCATTCGGCTAATCATCCACCTTGGGTATACTCGCTGTGTAGAGAGACACTTTTTCCATTTTACAGAATAACCACTTCTTCATCATGGTTTTTTTTTTTTTTTTTTTTTTTTTTTTGAATTAATAATGATGATGAAGAGGGATATACATTACAAGTGTGTGTCTCTCAAACACGAATATAAATAGGAGTGTTGTACGTACCCAAGTGGAGCTCATTATTGCTGTCCCTTCCTTAGTTATTAAATCATCTTTCAAAACCGAGCAGGTGCTCAATTATGAGTGAGCAGGTGCTCGTTCTTCTGAAATCTTCTGAAAGAGTGATTTAGATGCTGTGTCGACTCGATTCTCTCCGGCCCTTTTGCGCATATGCTGCACATGTGACAATGAAGTAACAAGAATGCAAGGAGTTTGAAAAGAGGTAATGGTTAAGGAGGGTACTAGCTAAAAATGAGCTAGCTATTCAGGAACAACAAGAGCGGTAAAAAGAATAAGGAGTCCTGAATATGGTTCGTTTCCCTAATCTAGTGCAAGTAACGAGAGGAAATTTGGTCAATCTGAAACCTGGAAGATAGTGCGTCGAAGTGTTCCAGCTATTCCTTGTACCCATGCTATGTAAAAATGGTCACTAGAGAGAAGGTTAATCATAGATAGTTCAAATATCATCATAAGATAAAGTCCTAATTCCCTATAAAGTTTTGACATAAAAATAAAAATACAAACTCAAAAGCAAGACCGCTCCCCCGGACTTAAATCACACCGTCTCCGGTGTGAAAAAGTTCAAGAGATTGGAGACTCAATAAAAACAGAAACAAATATGGAATAATACAATGATGAAAGAAGGGTGAAAGAAAATATCACCGAGTAGAAATTCGTCATCAGAACTCTGGAGACTCCTCAGAATCCATTGTATCCTCGGAGTCAGCTGCGTCATCATCTGATCTCAGCTCAGTGGAAGGTCCAGCAGGCGGAGGCATGTGACTTCCAGCAAAGTCTGATCCTCGGACCGCATCTGTGCTCCGTGAACAAGAAATGGCACTCCAAATGTTAGACATCATGTTATGGAGTTTCTGAAAACTCCTGTACTGCCAATCAGTGCGCTCTGGTGCGGTCCAAGTCTCTCGAGGCGGAGAGATGGCGAACTGGTTCTCGTACGGTGGAAACTGGAACCTCGTCTCTGGGTTGGCGGGAATACTACTAGGACCTGCATAGTCTGAATCTCGTCCGATGTGGCGGCGCTTCCTGTGCCGCATTGGAACAACTGGATCGGTATCCTGAGGTGCGATTGGTGGCAAGAATCGCACATTATATATGGTGGTGAGAGGCACATGCTCACTAGGTAGCGCAATGGACTGCGGGTTTCCAGCCAAGTCAGTGTATTGCCATCTATCCGCAACTAGCCATCGGCTCTGAATGAGGTGTTGCACATCCAAGAGTGCAGGTGCTAGGATTACCTCGGTGCCTACAAAATCAATCCCGTGGTGGATAAAAATTGGAGTTAAAAGACTTCCACAAACCTCTTGCTTCTTCTTTCCCGGTCCTCCGAGAGCCCTAAATTTCCTCTCCGTCAGGAAATGTGCAAATACCGCTCCAAAGTTAGTGCGCTGATCGCTAGGATACTCGTTGTAAATCTCTGATACTAAATCTGGCATCCCGAAATGCAGTAAGACTAACTCATCAAGACGCAGAGCTCCCGGTTCCTCCTTGCAGAACATAGTAGTGCTTAGAGCCTTGGCGACAATACGGATGATCGGACCCGAACCGATCAAGTGCCACAGTCGATCGATCTCACAGAAACCATGACGATCAGGGAATTCCAGACGTTGAGAATATTCATCAAAACCATATAATCTACACAATCTTTTGAGCGAAATCTTGTATGAAGTCCCATTGATCTTATACCATAGGCGACCATGCTCGGCTCTTCTGTGATCATCCGATGGGTAATAAACCTCACAGGAGGCAAGGAACTGTCGTACTAATTCAGGATAGAGAGGATATTGGTGTGTAGCCATGGTTCCAAAACCCATACGATTGAGAAAGGTTATCACTTCATCCAACATACCATATTTCTGCAGCATCTCACGACATATAACTCTAGTTGGCAATATCTCAACATTGAGAAGACCATTGTAACAGATGCTGTTGTACTTAACCCAACCGTCTTCTTCTTGCTTGTTCACATACGATGGTTCTTTAACTAAACCCTTCTGTTCTAATCTAGGATGTATATCTATTCCGGGGAAGGGAGTACCGTTTCTTCTTGGCCATTGAGCATTTGAATTGCGCGAACTGTGCGATCGACGCGGAGGGTCCGGTTGAGAAGAGGTCGCTTTTTCTTTAGCTTTTTCCGCTCTCGTCAAGCGTCTTTGTTTATCGTGAACGAGCTTCGTTCGTTGCTCGTCTTCTTCATTCGGGTCAATTTCGGGTGGTGGAGGTGCAGCACGCGGATCCATTACGCGAACCATGGCTGCAAAACGAACCACTTTAGAGTGAAAACAAATCGAATTGAACTTCAAAATCCAAAGAGAACATAATCCAAACCCGGAATTATCTCAAAATAACAACTTCATACCTTGGTAATCGAACGATTTGATGCAATAATCAGAATAAGCGTGTAAAATCGAGTGGATTAGAGCCAAAAATCGTCAAAAACGAATGAGAAATCAAAAACTTAAGGTTTGAAGAAGTTGTGAAGAAAATCTCCAAGAGCACAAAGAAGAAGGGGAGAATTCGGCGGTTTTGATCAGTGAAAGGGGTTGGGGTCATGGTTTTTCAGTTTATAGGGTTAAAAACCGGTTCAAAACAAGTGAACCAAACCGGTTTTTACCGAAAATCGAAAGAATTTTTACTTACCTGGGTGCGGGACCGACCGGTCCTGATACTAGATCGGTCGGTCTTGTCTACACGGATCGATTTGTTCAATTCGGATCGACCGATCGGTAAATAGGACCGACCGGTCCCATTTCCAGAGACATTTGGCTCTTCGGGTGAGACGACGGGATCGACCGGTCGGAATATGGGACCGACCGGTCTTGTTTCCAGAGACCTGGCCATTCTTGTGAGACGAACAGGATCGACCGGTCCTGAGATAGACCGACCGGTCTGATCGTCTGAGTCCCAATCCAACGAGTTGTGGCGACAATTCTGAGGAAAAATAAAGAGAAAATAAAAAAGGTAGAATTGAAAAACCAAAAATGAAAGAAAGTATGTACACTTACCGGTGGGTTGCCTCCCACCAAGCGCTTGTTTAACGTCGTTTAGCTTGACGTGTGTTTCCGTTTTAGGCTTGAGACGAATCCATATGAGGATTAGAGACCTTCTTGTCCGGATCAGGGCTCGGTTGAGGTGGGTTGAGGCATGGTCCATTTGCTCCTTGACCACTCACATTCAGTTGTATAACCTTGCTCATCATACTAGCCATAGCTGCTTGACCTTTCTCTTTAAATTCCGGAGTGATGATGGCCTTAACCTTAGAGAAAGGCTTAGACATACTCTTGTTCTGCACTTTATACTCGATCGTGTTCCCAACACATCTCTGTGGTGTCAAGGTTACAGGCGAACTTGTACCATTCTTCTCTTGATTTACTACGTCCCGCTTGTTAATCTTTTTGGGCTTCCATGTTACATTGTCTATGGCAACACAAGAGCCATACTTACCGCTATCTCTGTCCGATATGGCATTGTAGGAGACTTTCTTGTCGACGTTAGCGAAGACTATTTTTTTGTTCGGTAAGTCCACAACCGCTCCTACTGTTGCAAGGAAAGGCCTTCCTAAAATCAAGGGCACGTGTGAACCATTGACCGTCTCCACAACTTGGAAATCAGTCGGGATCAAGCAATCCCCAATCTGGATATTCAAATCCTCAATGAACCCTTGTGAAGTTGTCACCGAGGCATTCGCCAACCTTATAGACATTGGAGAAGGCTTTATACCAACAATGCCCAACGATTTTGCAATAGCCCTTGACATGAGGTTAACACTAGACCCGGAGTCACACAGAGAATCTTCAAAGTTGATTCCGAAGATGAGACATGGGACAACAAACTTTCCTGGATCTTCAACCTTTGGCAATCTCTTCAATGGTGGTCGTGCTGCATTACTCCTCGCCATTTTCTCAGGAATATCTAGTTTCTCCGAATTGATTGAATCTCTCTGATCTCTAGGTGAAACTGGGTAGGGGATTGGGGGTTCATAGATACGCGACTGAATCTTCTTAACAAGTTCGTTCGGTTGAAGCACCGTAGAAGAAGGTCCAGCAACCTCTTCATCCTTTTTCGGCGGGAATATCTTTTCCTTACCAAGCGTGATGGCATCCACAGGCTCCCTAGTGTTTACAACCGATTTGCTTGGGAGGATTCCTTGTATATTCTTGACTGCATCGGCGGTGTGAGCGACTATAATATCAAGCTCCTTTGCATGAGCGTATATAGCTTCAAACTTACTGTTGAGATCATTGTACATGCTATCCACCTTGACATTGATCTCACTAGCGTATTTCTGCTGACCGAGTAAAAGCAAATGCATAAGAGATTTCAGCTCGTCTTGAGAATTAGATGCATAGGATTGAGAGCTCTGATTCTGCACATAGTCTTCGCCTACGTAGTTCACCTCAGCATGCTGTTCATCTCCTTTGTCCTCACAAAGCTTAATACTTTTCTGATTTCTCTTCAGGAGCATGTTCACCTTTTCTGTAAGCTCGTCTATCCTTAGTGACTCAACTCTTCTTACAGGTGTAAGGTCGTCATGATTGTGGCAACGATTCCTGGAACTTGCAGCCAAGTTCTCTATCAATTCATATGCTCCTTCCCTGGTTTTGGTCATAAAATCACCATTACTCGCAGCGTTCATAGTGTTCCTACAATCCCGCTCAACACCATTATAGAAGACGCCAAGCATACTCTCATCAGTAAATCCATGGTGTGGACATTCCCTCTTGTACTCCTTGAAACGTTCCCATGCCTCACAAAAGGATTCTCCTGAATGTTGCTGAAATGTGGAGATCTTGTTCCTTATACTAGCGGTCATGGTTTTAGTATAGAAGTGGTCCAAGAATGCTGCTCTACATTGCAGCCAAGTCGTGATGGATCCGGCTGGTAGCGACTTGAGCCAACGGGAAGCTTTGTGTGCGAGTGAGAACGGGAAAAGCTTGCACTTTAAGAGGTCCGCGTCCATCCCATTAGAGCTCGTCGTGGAGCAAATCTCCTCAAAGTTATCCATGTGGTCCATCGGATTTTCAGCAGGCAATCCGTGGAACATACGCTGCTTAACCAGTGATATTATCCGCGGTTTTATCTCGTAATCATCCCGGTTATCAAGAGGGGGAACTATAGCAGCTTGGTTTCGGTAGAAAGCGTGGGGATTGTCCATATCCCCAATGGCGCGATGCTGCTCATGCGCACGCTGTTGCATTTGAGCCACTTGTTGCTCAAGCCTTCGAATAGCAGCGGCTACATGACCATTTGCAGCTCGGTTGTCTGTTTCGTCGCCCATATTGGCTGAGTTAGACACCTGAAACACACGCAAAAGAAAACAAAAAATAAAATTAGCAAAATTCTTAGACTATAAATAAAATCAAATCTCAAAGGCAACGCAATTGGTCCCCGGCAACGGCGCCAAAAACTTGGTGTTTGAAGTTTTAACCCAAAATAATATCCGCAAGTGCACAGACAGTTGCAGTAGTATAAAGGGTATCGAATCCACAGGGACCAAGGTTACACTATGAAATTACGAGATTTTAATTTAAAGCTAAGATAAAGTATGAGTTGGTGAATAGTAGTGAAACAAGAAACGGAACAGCAAATTAAACGATATGAGACTCAATAAAGAAAGGCACTAGATCAAGGTCATTCGCCGGTGATTTCGAATTGAGGACTGAGCATCTATTCAGGATTCAATTTAAGTGCGGTCTAGAACTCAAACAAGGATGTAATATTGCCTCACTGTCGTGATGCATCAATATCTTTATCTAACATCCTAAATGCCTAAACTGTCGTTTATTTTGGTCAATAGTTTGCACCGTAGCTAGGCCTAAAACTCTTTCTCTTGATTTGTTGTTCGAACATGATGGCCTTGTGAAGCGTCTCCTCCATTTTCAAATAATGTTGAGTCTAAAGTCTGTCTTTAATATCTCTATTAAGTCCTCCCATGAACCTGGACATGATCGCTTCACCATCTTCTTGAATGTTAGACTTAACAACAACACTTCCATCTCCTTGTAGTACTATTCTACGATTTTACTTCCTTGAACCAAGTTCCTCAATCTCTGTTGTAGCTCTCGCTAATAATGACTTGGCACAAATCTCTTTCTCATAACACTCTTTAACGGATTCCAAGTATCTATTGGGTATTCACCGGTTCTTCTCCTAGTGGTCACAAGTTGATCCCACCAACTTAGAGCATAGTTATAGAATTTATTGGCTACCACCTTAACCTTATTCTCCTCAAGGTAATCACTGCAAACAAACACTAGTTCTATCTTCTTTTCCCATTCCAAGTACGCATCTGGATTGTTGGTTCCATGGAAAGGCGGAATGTTAATTTTTAAACCTCCAAAGTGTAAGATTTAATGCAGAAATGAAAAGATTAGTAGAGATTAAGAAATATTAAGGAGTTTTAGGTAACCATGAGTAAAGAGAGAATATAAACTTGATTTATTATTCAAAATAAAGATTACATATGAGAAAATAACCCATAAATTGAAAATACTAGGTTTGGTCAACATGACCGTTGGGAAAAATAGATTCGGTCATTGCCCGATCCGCATGACCGGATGACTTGATGTCCATACGTCCCACAGGTCCAGAATTGCGGCCAGATTCCTGCCCATAGTACGTGGCTAGTACATGACCCGTTTACCCGGGAAGGGTCCGCATGTAAACCTGTTTACCCGTGCCAGGACCTTACTTCACCACTCGATGCCAACTCGTCCTGCGGGTTACTTTCCTTGATGCAAACTCATCCTGCGGGTTCCTCATACTGATTTGCAGATCACCCGATGACAGTCTGATCTGTGACTCGACTTCTCCCATTGCCAGTTCGACCTACGAATTACTTTCTCGATGCCAACTTGATCTGTGGGTCAATTTCTTCCCAACTTATTATTTTCCTTTTATTTCCCTTAGCACCATTTTAGTACTAACGTCAATACTCCCCCTCAAGTTAAACATAAAGGATTTATGCTTAACTTGGAACTCACAACCACCACCTTGTTAAAAACCTTAACAAAGAAAACCACGTGGGACAAAACTTTCTAAGGAAAAGAGAGTGTGGTGATTGCAAGTTAAGGGGTCTTCTCATAGATGGGTCAAATCCACAAGTCCAAGTTTGCTATAAAGATTGCAAACCTTGAGACTTGCGGCCTTGGTGAAGATGTCCGGTAGTTGATCTTCGTTTCTTGTGTAACATAGTAGAGTCCATCCTTACTCGATCTTTGTTAGAATTTGATGAGTCTAAGCTCATCTATGAAGAACAAACACATAAAAGTGTTTAAGAAAGAATCCACACAAACCGTTTTATACGAAACCGAGTATTACATGTGTGGATAGATTTGGAGTTTGATAAGAAGGATTAAGAGATCATAGACTTAAGAAAATGGGTTCAATCCAAATGGATATCACCCTAAATGCAATGTCTACTCTTAATCTACATTTTGAATAAGTAAAGAGAGAAATAAAGAAAAGAGAGAAAGATGAACTTAAATTTTATTATTGATTCTCTTGTTAATGTTTACAATGAGTTAAACAACATATATATAGGCCACCAAGGTCAATATGACCGTTGGGGATCAGAACGTTGGGAAGAAGATAAGATTTGGGACCAAAATGTTTCTAGATAAGATTTGGGACCACATTCAAAATCTGGGTCGAGTGTCGATCGACACCACTCCTTGGTGTCGATCGACACGGGCCTTCCTGGTCCCTCGTTCCGCATCTTCCCATTCGTGTCGATCGACACTACACCTTAGTGTCGATCGACACACACTCTTCTGATCAAATATTTTCAGAGACATGAGTGTCGATCGACAGAGACTAGTGTCGATCGACACTCTTATTCATTTTCTTTCCCTTAGCACATTTTGATGGTACTAAGGACCAGGAAGGCCCGTGTCGATCGACACCAAGGAGTGGTGTCGATCGACACTCGACCCAGATTTTGAATGTGGTCCCAAATCTTATCTAGAAACATTGTGGTCCCAAATCTTATCTTCTTCCCAAATCTTTTCATATATATATGTATTTCTTCTCTTTGTAACATTATCTTTGAATAATAAGAAAATCTTTCAAAGTTCATACTCTTTTCTCTCTATGGCTACATAAACTCTTACTCACTCAATCTTCACTACTCTTCACTCAATCTTAATCTAAATCTCTTACAATTCTTACATGGAGAAGAAGGCGTGTCGATCGACACACACAAGGAGTGTCGATCGACACGACCGCCAGATTGCTCAAAAGTGGACAAGTCACTTTTGTACTTTGGGAATCAATCCCTCCTTTCATTTGTTCTGATCCCCAACGGTCATATTGACCTTGGTGGCCTATATATATGTTGTTTAACTCATTGTAAACATTAACAAGAGAATCAATAATAAAATTTAAGTTCATCTTTCTCTCTTTTCTTTATTTCTCTCTTTACTTATTCAAAATGTAGATTAAGAGTAGACATTGCATTTAGGGTGATATCCATTTGGATTGAACCCATTTTCTTAAGTCTATGATCTCTTAATCCTTCTTATCAAACTTCAAATCTATCCACACATGTAATACTCGGTTTCGTATAAACCGGTTTGTGTGGATTCTTTCTTAAACACTTTTATGTGTTTGTTCTTCATAGATGAGCTTAGACTCATCAAATTCTAACATGGTAGCAGAGCTTAAGCTCTTGGGTTAAAAGATTTGGAGTTTCGGTTTTATTTTTCAAAAGTTAGAAATTTTTTGATTTCTTTGGTGAGTTGGATTAAATCGTTATAAGGATGTTTCAATCTTCCTTATGCGCTTAATCCGACACAAATTCATGTAGATTATCCGCTGCAAATTGATTTCAAATGTTTGAGAAATTTTGATTTCAAAAGTTTAAAGTTTGTGTTCTTTAAACCGGATTTTGTTTAATTTTGAAGAAATTGATTTGAAAATTCTTGGTGTAAGAATTTTGTTTAAAAGGTTTTGAAAATGTTGATTTAAAACCGGATTTGAAAAGTTTGAATTTTTGTTACAAATTCTTCTTAATCTCTAAAGCTCTTAGCTTTCTCTTAATCTCTAAAGCTCTTAGCTTTCCATAAATTCCAAAGCTCAAAGCTTTCTCTAAATTCTAAAGCTTAAAGCTTTCCTCTCAAACTCTCTAAAGCTCAAAGCTTTCTCTTTTCTACTCTCAAAGCTCAAAGCTTTCCTTTGGTTACTAAATCTCTCAATCTCTCAATCTTTCAATCTCTCGGTTACTTACTCTCTCAATCTCGGTTACTAAATCTTTCGGTTACTAAATACTCTAGGTCACAAGATATTCCCACCAAAGGAAGATGACGGAACCTCTAGATATTCCCACCAAAAGATGGTGGAGCCTCTAGATATTCCCGCATAGAAATGGTGGAGCCTCTCGTGATGATGATTATGGTGGGAACCGTGATAGGCCCGGAGTGCATCACGTTGTATCCAAGCCAAGTTTAAGACCGTGGTATGCAAATGCATCCGGTCCGAATTCTTCAAGAAGCTACAAGCTTCAATGATGTTCATACTTCCAATCCGAATTGGAAGAAAGAGGGAGTTCTAATTTTTCCCTCCATTTGATTTTATTTGAGAATTGAATGTTGATTCCGGTTAGGATTAAAACCGGTTGGTTAAAAATGTTTAATCCATTGAAAATGTTGTGCTTACAAATTGGAACCTATAAACAAATTGAAAATAGAAAGTTTAAAATCATGATGAAATTGAATTGATTTTAAACTTAAATGTTTGAAGGTGACTAATCCAATTTGTTTATGGTGTTCATGAAAGGTGAAATTAAAACTCAAGAAATCCAAGAAGAAGCAACTAGCCTTTGAAGGTCAACTTGAAGTCATTCATGAGGCCAAAGAGGATGCCCAAAATCATGAATGGTGAAGTATAGTTGAACAAGCCAATGTTTCGAGGCTTCCGAAGAGCTAAAAGAGATTGAGAGGCTTCGGCGGTATTGGGCTTGGCATTAAGGAAGGTTGAGAAGAGACTTGGAATTTCAAGAGTGGAATTGAGCTAAAGAAGAAACCGAGTTTGTGTTAGTTATGACCGGACCCTTTATTCTCTATGGTCATGACTTGTACAAACTTGGAGACCACGAGCATGGAGGAGATGGAAAGGAAAATCCGAACTGTTGGCTACATAATCGACGAGCCCGAGAGGGAAAATCCAAACTTGTAGCTGTCTAATCGACAAGCCGTTCCAAATCCTCAAGACAAGCCGTGGAGAAGAATTCCGAATTTCAAGAGTGATTATCAAAGCACAACCGGATCAGTTGAAGTTGTGTGTACGGGGGAGGAGGTGAAGCACATGTTTGGAGATTGGAACCAATGGCCACCAAGAACAGCCGCCACAAAAGAAGTGGAGAGGAATGACGGGTGGAATGGCCACCAAGAACAGCCGCCACAAGAAATGGAGAGGAAAGACGGGTGGGATGACCACCAAGAACAGCCGCCGCAAAAGAAGTGGAGAGGAATGACAGGTGGAAGGTGATGAATCAGCTCACAAACATGGAGACAAGTGCTCTTCCCGACCAAATTCAACCACACTAAATTAAAGAAGGCCGAAGTTATCAAGAGGCCAAAGACGAGTACAAACTCCACTCTTAGCCTTTGTTCAAAAATCTTCACAACGGCTAAGCGTGCGGGGGAGTATTAAAGAAAGAAGCTCAAAGAAGAAGAGCAAGGCCGAAGCTATCACGGATAAGTTGAGGCCGAAGCTCAAAGAAGAAGAGCAAGCCCGAGGCGGAACAAAGAGGAGTCGAGGTGAAGCTCAAGACCTTGGTTTAAAACCCTTAAGACCTTGGAGTAGATACTCTTTTTCCTTAGTGTGGTTTTGTCCCAAAGGGTTTTCCCACTAAGGTTTTAATGAGGTCTCTCCTTGTGTCTCCAAGTTAATACTTCGTTGTACTGTGTATTAACTTGCGGGGGAGTGTTAAACAAGGAGAACACAAAGGTGTTCAAGTGAAGAAACAAGATGACCCAAAGTTAGAGATATTTGGGTAACATTGGAAATGGAAGGCCAAGCATGATCAAGACTTGGTAAGAGGTGTTCTAGGCCATTCAAGATGAGATGGAGTTAGGTCGGATGAAGAATGAAGAAGGCCGCAAGAGAAGATGATGAAAATGGAAGTTGGGATTCTGGCAGGAGCATGTGTGTCGATCGACACAAGGAGTGTGTCGATCGATACTAAAATACTAAAAAGATGAGTTTGGGCAGAAGCATGAGTGTCGATCGACACCAAGGAGTGGTGTCGATCGACACGAGTCCAGGATTTAAATCCCACCATTGGATATTCGACCGTTGGAGAAGAAGGCGTGTCGATCGACACACACAAGGAGTGTCGATCGACACGACCGCCAGATTGCTCAAAAGTGGACAAGTCACTTTTGTACTTTGGGAATCAATCCCTCCTTTCATTTGTTCTGATCCCCAATGGTCGAATATCCAACGGTTGGATTCAAATCCTGTACTCGTGTCGATCGACACTCATGCTTCTGCCCGAACTCATCTTTTTAGTATTTTAGTGTCGATCGACACACTCCTTGTGTCGATCGACACACATGCTCCTGCCAGAATCCCAACTTCCATTTTCATCATCTTCTCTTGCGGCCTTCTTCATTCTTCATCCGACCTAACTCAATCTCATCTTGAATGGCCTAGAACACCTCTTACCAAGTCTTGATCATGCTTGGCCTTCCATTTCCCATGTTACCTAAATATCTCTAACTTTGGGTCATCTTGTTATCTTCACTTGAACACCTTTGTGTTCTCCTGGTTTAACACTCCCCCGCAAGTTAATACGCAGTAGAACGAAGTATTAACTTGGAGACACAAGGAGAGACCTCATTAAAACCTTAGTGGGAAAACCCTTTGGGACAAAACCACACTAAGGAAAAAGAGTATCTACTCCAAGGTCTTAAGGGTTTTAAACCAAGGTCTTGAGCTTCACCTCGGCTCCTCTTTGTTCCGCCTCGGTCTTGCTCTTCTTCTTTGAGCTTCGGCCTCAACTTATCTGTGATAGCTTCGGCCTTGCTCTTCTTCTTTGAGCTTCTTTCTTTAATAATCTTTTTCCGTACCTTCTGAGAATCAATCTCAATGTGCTTCTTCCTTTCATGGAACACCGAATTTGTCGCTATATGAATCGCGGCTTGATTATCACAATGCATGATCATTGGCTTTGTAGCTTCAATCACCAAATGTGCAAGAATGCCTCGTAGCCAAGTGAGCTCATTTGTTAACTTTCTCATCGCCCTATACTTGGCTTCCGCACTAGAACATGAGACCTCCTTTTGTTTCTTTGTTCTCCAAGTCACCAAGTTACCTCTGATGAATGTGCAATAGCCGGTTGTTTATCTTCTATCACTTCTATCTCCGGCCCAATCCGCATCACAATACCCAACCACATCGGAGTTCTCATTTCTTCCCATCCAAATACCTTGTCCCAGACTCTCCTTGAGATATCTAAGGATCCTCTCAACCATTTGCCAATGACATATCTTTGGGTCTTTCATATGTTGACTTACTTGGTTGACCGTGAAACAAATATCCAGTCTTGTAAGTAACAAATAAATCAATTTCCCAACAAGTCTCCTATACCTTGAGGGATCCTCATACAACTCATCTTCTTTCTCCCCCTTTCTATCGGCCTTATAACCTTCCTCCAATGGGGTCTTAGCCAGTTTACACGCAAGTTTACCGGTTTCCTTCAATAAATCCAAAGATACTTCCTTTGACTAATGTGAAAGCAGTTTTTGAACCTACAAACTTCAATACCAAGAAAATACTTCAATTCCCCAAGGTCCTTGATCTCAAAGACCGACTTGTGGAAGTTTTTCGTCTCTTGAATTCCATCTTTATCATCACCGATAATCACCATATAATCCACATAGATCAACACAACAACCATTCCCTTTGGACCTTGTAACGTAAAGAAAGTATGATCCAATTCACACTTCTTCAAACCCCGTTCTTTTAGGGTACTACTCAACTTCTTATACCAAGCTCGGGGAGATTGCTTGAGACCATATATGGCTTTCCTTAGCCTAAGTACTTTCCCCGGAGCAATAGAGTTCTCAAGACCGGGAGGAGACGTCATATATACTTCTTCTTTGAGATCTCCTTGTAGAAAGGCGTTCTTAAAGTCTATTTGCCAAAGTTCTCAATCTAGATTGACCGCCAAAGAGAACACCGCTCTAACCGTATGAAGCTTAGCCACGGGGGCAAAAGTATCCTTATAATCATCCCAAACGTTTGTGTGAAACCCCTAGCAACCAACCTAGCCTTGTACCTTTCAAGATCACCATTACTCAAGTATTTGATTGTGAAGACCCATTTAGAGCTTACGGCTTTCTTACCAAATGGGAGATCCGCCTCATCCCACGTGTGATTCTTGACCATTGCTCCTACCTCATCATCTACAACTACAACCCAATGTTCATCTTCCATAGCTTCCACATATATTTTTGGAATCGTATGTTCATCTATCTTGGTAAGAAATACTCGGTGTGAGGAAGGTAAGAGGGCGAGAGAACAAACCGCTTGAATTGGATGAGCAACGGCTAGACTTTACTCTCTTTCCATTGAGAGGGAACTTTCTTGGTCCTAGTACTTCTCATGAGGACCGGGTGTAACACCCCCGATCATTGGTCAATGATCGTTGACCGGGAGCGCTACGTACCGCCTCGAGAACACCCGATGCTAAGGCCCAAGAATAGATCAAGGGACCTAAGACCGGTCATTCCTGGACAGTTTACCCGACTGACTCGGTCCTAAGGCTTTGCAACACGAACCGAGCTAGTGCGGTTGTTTCGGTCCGGAAAAGACCACGCAGCAACATTGCTTGCAATTTTAGAAAACGTTCTCTTTTTATACTTAGTATATATTTTATACGGAAAAACCTTTAGAAAACTATATACGTCAGATCCGAGGTTCAAACTTGTACATAATACACACTAAGCATTTGCAAGATCAACGAACAACCTACTCTGGCTTTCCTAAGTCCAAAGCTGCCCGCTACAAGCTTTCCCTCTAAGGCTTCCTGCAAACAAAAGTGGTGGGATGAACAATTTTAAAATTGCTCAGTGAGCAGAGCCAATATACAACCCACCCCAACCCTAAAGCATCAAGGAAAAGCAAACAAGCACCAAGCAAGCAGAACAAGCAATAATCGAAGAACAATGCAATAACAATGCAAGTCCTAAGGCAAACCGATTCTAGACGTAATGCAATTCGTTTAAAATTCCATTAAGGCCTTGCAGATCCAACACCTGTTCCCGGAACAGGATCTAAGACACAAAGTCAAACAATTCCCCGAGTCGAAGTCCCTTCTCAACTCAATACATCGTCATGTATCATGGCTCATGGGTGCGACCCAAAAATCTGCCATGGCGTGAACACCACGTCTTTCTTCGGGAACGAAAGACCGCTACATCATGATACCACACATGATGTAATCCAATTATATCGACATTAGGCTAAATGCAACATGATACCATTCATGAGGCACATCCAACGACCTAAAGCATGCACAAACCAACAACATAGCAATGCACTAATTGTTAATGCCATAACCGCAACCATCCAAGGATAAGATCAATCACGAATGCAAAAAACTATCAAGTCAATAAGACATGAAGCCAAACTTAGCAAGCACGGAAGAATCCATCCAACATAATCAAGCTCAAGAGATCACACAAGCAAAGAATCAACACTATGTAAGAATCTATGCATTTTAATCAAAAAGGAAACGAGAAACCCCACGGTGACCCTACTCATCTAGTCACCGGGACTCCACTCATAATTTAAAGGAAACAAGGCCCGGAGATGCTACGGACTCTAGCCATTCCTTAGACCGCAGATCCTGGCGCTTAGACTTACACGGACCAAACTTTCCTTGATTTACTCCTACCGGGACACACTCGGATGAAAGACTCTCAAGGGTTTTTATGGGACAAAAGGGGTAACTCTCGGGTCTAGAAGGACAATCGGATAGAGATTCCCGAAGGAATTCTCGGAAAAGAACGGGTAGAGTTTCCTTACGAACTCTCGGGTTTAAGGGGGTGAAAAGGGGGTTTTAGTGGGGATTTTTGGCTCGGAAAAATGACCATGGGTCATCTATATATAGCCAAGGGTCGGTGCTTTGTCGGTGACGTGGCCAGCCCTTGGTGTTGACACGTGTGAGGCGCGGGACGTTCCACGTCCGAACGGTGACGTGACCGAACCCTAGCCGCGCCTCGCACCTACCCGGCGACGTGGCTCATTGCTAGCCGAGTATCCTACCTACCCAGGTGAAGCACCGACGTGGCTCGTTGCTAGACGAGTATCCTACCTACCCGGGTAAAGCACCGACGTGGCTCGCGGAACGCCACATATATCCTAGGGTTTGGGCTTGTCATTGCCTCGGGTCAGCCTTGGGCGGTCACAAGCGGCCTCGACCCGCGGTACATGGCTTAACCAAGGCCTTAGGTACCGGGGTCTAGACCGTGTACCGGACCCGTCCCATTAGCTTTATGCTCTTCCTGGCACAGGTTTCGTGTTTCGATCTTACATACCAGGGAACACAGATCGGGACTTGACTAACTCCCTTGATCCAAAGGTTAGTTCCTTGGTCAATTTCTTAGTCCTTACTTAGGAATTCTCTTTCTAAGTCTTTTAGGCTTTTTTCTAAGTCTTTCGTATCCGTTCCGGCATGTTTGGCCTCCGGCCTCGGACTTTCACTGGGGCGGCTGGCCATAGACCTTGCGAGGGTCATAACACTGGGGCACTTGGTTCCTCTTCTACCCTGGTCTCACTCACACTACCATCTTGATCTTGAGCTTCAACTTCCTCGGAGGTATTTTCATTCACAATTTCATGATCTTGATTACTTGGACTACTCTCTTCTTCAACTGGTGGAATAGAGGTCGGAGCTTCATTACTTGGGGGCTTCAGAGTGTCTTGATTACCAAGATGTTCAAAAAGGAACCGCAAGTTGGAGTTGTAGTCCATGGGACTTACAAATTCTTTTAAGTCATCTTTTTCCCCACCGAAGTAACTCTTGTCCTCTATAAACTTCACATCTCTAGATACCAATTTTCTCCTTGTACTCGGATCATAACATTTGTATCCCTTTTGAGTGGTAGAGTAGCCAATGAACACACACCTTATACTTTCTCATCAAGCTTGGACCTTAACTCCCCAGGCACTAAGCCAAAACAAACACACCCAAAAACCTTTAGATGTTCAATAAAAGGTTTAGTTTTGTTGAGTACCTCAAATGGTGAAGTGTCTTGAAGGATTTTGGTGGGAGTTCGGTTGATTATGTAATACGCCATCATTAACGCATCTCCCCAAAATCTCTTGGGAACATTCATGTGGAACATCATTGCTCTAGTCACTTCCATCAAATGACTATTCTTGCTTTCGGCCACTCCATTTTGTTGTGGGGTGTATGGACAACTTGTTTGATGAAGGATTCCAAGTGATGAGAGGTTTTCTTTGAATCGGTTACTTGTGTATTCTCCTCCATTATTTGTTCTAAAAATTTTGATCTTGGCATTGTATTGGTTAGCAATATAGGTTTAAAAATTCACAAATGGCTCAAGAACCCTATCTTTAGATGGTAAGAGAGTGACCCATGTATATTTCAATTTTTCATCAATAAAAGTGATAAAATACTTGTTATTATCTCTAGATATGCATGGGGAAGTCCAAACCTACGAATGCACTAAATCAAAACAATTTTCATAAATAGTGGTAGACTTTGGAAAAACTGATTAGCAATGTTTTCCAAGAATACAAGAACATAGAGATCATCCTTGGTACCACCTGCTCCGATTATCTTTCCGGACATAATATCATGAAAATGAACATCATTAGGACCAAAGATTGCATAACAATCCAAATCTTTGGTTGCTTTTTTTACCGAGAGTAAATTGGAGGTGAAATTCAGCATGTAAAAAGCTTTAGAGTTTTTATGAACAATTTCAATTTTCCAATTCCCTTTTATTGGGATAGTATCACCGTTTGCTATCTCAACATTTCCCCTAGTAGTTTCAACATTTTCAAGCATTTTCAAGTTACTAATCATGTGATGAAAAGCTCCCGAACCAACTATAAGAGAACTACTAGGAGTACGAGTAAAGAAGGTTTTACCGGATTCCTTGTTTGCGGTCAAGGCTTTGATTAGAGCCTCCAAGTCGGATTTCCTCACATAATCTCCTTGGATGGCTTTTTCTCCTATCTTAATCGGTGTAGTGGGTTGACTCCTCCGTTGGTCTCCTTTGGCCGTGGTGAAGTTAGCCTGAGAACCGCTCGGATAATCGACCTACCAAGTCGTCTTGAGATGTGGGTGAAGCACCCAACACTTATCCTTGGTGTGTCCCTTCTCCTTGCAATGATCACACCACCTCTTCTCACCATAGGACCGGTTGTTCCCAATGTTTTCCTTGGTTCCACGATTCTCGAATCGATTGTACACACCCATGTTCGCCATTAGAAGCTCCCCCTTACCACCAAAGAGACCTTGAGATCCTTGCTCCCTTTGAATTTGAGCACACACATCCTCCATACTTGGAAGCTTTTCTGATCTGAAGATGTGTTTGGTAAGGTCGTTGAACACTGGATTCAATGTGAGTAGCAAGCCGAAGACCTTGTCTTGTTCTTTCCTTTCATTCAACACAAGCGGATCAATGGAGCTTGGTCTCAACATCTCAAGCTCGGACCACAAATACCTATACTTTCCCAAGTGTTTAGTGAATTCCATGTCCTCTTGATGAAAATTATTGATCGCTTTCTTCACTTCAAACACTTGGGCCAAGCTTGATACATTCTCATACACAGTTTTCAATGTTTCCCAAAGCTCAAAGGCAGCTTCACAATATGAATATGCCTCAAGGATAGCTGAATCAATACCATTTTGAAGCACGGCTAGCACCATTTGATCCTCTTGGAACCGCTTTGCTTCTCGAGCCTAGGCCGCTTTGGCATCTTCTTTCTCTAGAGTTTCAACGATGGACCTAAGAGTAAGATCGATGAGATTCAACAAGCCTCGACCACAAAGGTCCGTCTTTGTCATCCTTGACCATAGCAAATAGTTCTCCCCTTTGAGGACCACCGGAACCACCAAAGCCTTCGAGTTTTCCATCGGATTCATCTTTCTCCTTTGATTTTCAACACAACCGAACAAGACCTGAGCACAAGATCGAAGATTTACCACAACCAAGAAAGATTCACACCAAAGTTTGAAGATTTATCACAACCAAAGAAGATCCAAGCCAAAAATCACAACTTTAGGATGAATCGGAACCGGACCAAGTTTTTCACGTAACAAAGATTTTGAGTGAGATTTGTAAGAGATTTTGAGAGTAATCGGTCACTAAGATGAACCTGGCTCTGAGACCTTTTAAGATTTAATGCGGAAATGAAAACATTAGTTGAGATTAATAAAGATTATGAGAGATTAAGGAGTTTTATGTAACCATGAGTAAAGAGAGAATATGAACTTGATTTATTATTCAAGATAAAGATTACATATGAGAAAACAACCCATAAATAGAAAATACTAGGTTTGGTCAACATGACCGTTGGGAAAAATAGATTCGGTCATTACCCGATCCGCATGACCGGATGACTCGATGTCCGTACGTCCCGCAAGTCTAGAATTACGGCCAGATTCTTGCCCGCAGTACGTGGCCAGTACACGACCCGTTTACCCAGGAAGGGTCTGTGCGTAAACCCGTTTAGCCATGCCGCGACCTTACTTTACCACTCGATGCCAACTCGTCCCGTGAGTTACTTTCCTCGATGCCAACTCGTCCTGCGGGTTCCTTTCCTTGAGCCCAGATTGATCCACAGATCACCCGATGACAGTCTAATCCGCGACTCAACTTCTCCTGATGCCAGTTTGACCCGCGAATCACTTTCTTGATGCCAACTTGATCCGCAGGTCAATTTCTTCCCAATTTATTATTTTCCTCTTATTTCCCTTAGCACCATTTTAGTACTAAGGTCAATACAAAGTTATCCTTAGGTGGTGCTCTCTCTGTTATTGACCTTAGGACTCACATTGAGACTAAGGAAAATAAAGAATAAAGAGTCGAAATAAATTCGGGTCGGAGACATTGAACCGCAGATCAATTCTACTGAGACGCGGGACAATGGAAGCTTGACCCACCGTATGAGAGGTATCGATGCTAGGACAAGTACTCAGATCAGTACGCAGAGAAGCATCGAGGCCAGGACGGGTACGCGGATCAGTACGCGGCATCGAGGTTCTATCGATCCGTGGGAAGAGAAGCACCGAGGCGTGTCCGATCCGCAGGACGAGTAAGGACGCGGGTCAAAGTCAGATACGGGTCATGCAAACGGATAAACACGCGGGTCAAAATCAGTTGGCAGAACGATGTCATTTTGGAGCGTCCGATGCATGAGGACGCAAATCGATCCAGATACGCGGGACACGTCCTTCCACACGGATCAGTACGGTCGTCCGTGTAGATCGTCCGACCTGTCTGCACCCACTTTCTTATCCTTTCCCAATCGGTCATATTTGATTCCTTTTGTATTTTTTCTATTAATAGGTTGTTCTAGGATGATGTAATCTTTATCTTAAATAATAAATCAAGTTCATATTCTCTATATTCTCCATGCTTACTTAATCTTCCTAATCTTCCTAAATAATCTCTTCATTTCTGCATTAATTCTTACTTGGTATTAGAACCAAGTTCGAATTGGTGACCCTAATACTCTCAAATTCTACCTAATCTCTCAATAATCTTTCCAAAACTTTTTACTCTCAAAACAGTCCGATTCTTCAAAGTTTGGTTTGAAAGTTTGAAACTTTCTTCTTGGTTCTCATCTTATACTTGAAACTTCATTAAAGTTCAAGTCTTTCTTTATAATCGGTTCTAAAATCTCTAAAGCTTCAAGCTATTGTTAAATCGATATGAGTTCTATGGATAACTCAAAACCTTTGGTGGTTCCGGTTACTCTCAAGGGGGAGAACTACTTATTCTGGTTTAGGACCCTCAAGATAGCTCTATGTGGCCGAGGATTGTAGAGCCACATTGATATCTCAACCAAGCCGATATACGACTCATCTGATGAAGAAGATGACGAGTCCGTGAAGGACCAGAAAGAAAAATGGTTCCAAGAGGATCAAATGGTGTTGGCTATCCTTCAAAACGGACTTGTGGCTTCAATACTTGAAGCATATTCGTATTGTGAGACGGCGGTTGAGCTTTGGGAAACATTGAAGAACGTTTATGGAAACGTCTCTAACCTATCTTGGGTGTATGAGGTGAAGAAAGCAATCAACAACCTTCACCAAGAGGATGTGGAGTTCACCAAACACTTTGGTAAGTATAAATCCCTTTGGGCTGAGCTCGAGATGTTGAGGCCAAGCTCCATTGATCCACTTGTGCTAAATGAAAGGAAGGAGCAAGATAAGGTCTTTGGGTTGTTACTCACCTTGAATCCGGCGTTCAACGATCTCATCAAGCATATCCTTAGGTCGGAGAAGCTCCCAAGCTTAGAAGATGTGTGTTCTCAAATCCAAAGGGAACAAGGTTCACAAGGTCTCTTTGGGACTAAGGGGGAGCTTCTAACGGCTAGCAAAGGGGTATACAACCGGTTTGACAACCGCAGGAACAAAAGAAGGTATGGTAACAATCGGTCAAACTTGAGGTGTGAACATTGCAAGGGAAATGGGCATGTCAAGGAGAAATGTTGGATCCTTAATCCTCATCTTAGACCACCCGGTTGGATCGACTACTCAAACCACCCAAAGGCGAATTACACCTTGGCCAATCAAGCTCAAGCTCCGTCCGGATCATCTAGGCAAGGTGAAGAAGCTCACCAAGGGTACTACGTGAGGAAATCCGACTTGGAGGCCCTCACCAAATCATTTGCATCACTCAAAGAGTCCGATAAAACTTTCTATTCCCGTAGACCTAGTGATGATCTTGTGGTAGATTCGGGTGCTTCTCACCATACTATAAGTAACTTGGATTTACTTAAAAATCTAGGACCAACTATGGGTAATGTGATGATTGCAAATAGAGATAATATACTTATCAAAGGAATTGGGGACTTGAATTTATTTGACAAAACCTCTAAAGCTTTTTACTTACCGAACTTTGAATTTTGGTCAAAAGACTTACCGAACTTTGAATTTTGAACTTTGACCTTTGAACTTTTAACTTTGAAGGAGGTGGTACTAAGGATGATCTTTATGTTCTGGAAGATTTTTCACCGAATGCATCTAGTTCTTTTTCATTTAAGTGTTGTTTAGGAATTGCGAATAATGTGATATGGCATGCTAGATTAGGACATCCTCATGCTCGTGTGTTTGAATTAATGTTACCAAATGTTTACTTTGATTATTTGAGTTGTGAATCTTGTATTCTTGGTAAACATTGCAAAACAGTTTTTCCGAAATCTACTACTATTTATGAAAATTGTTTTGGCTTGGTCCATTCGGATTTTTGGACTTCACTGTGCATTTCTAGAGATAATAACAAGTATTTTGTCACATTTATTGATGAAAAATCAAAATATACTTGGGTTACACTCTTACCATCAAAAGATCGTGTTCATGAGGCATTCATGAATTTTCAAACCTATATTGCTAACCAATACAATGCCAAGATCCAAATTTTTAGAACAGATAATGGAGGAGAATACACAAGAAACCGGTTCAAGGAACATCTTTCAAAGCATGGGATTTTGCATCAAACGAGTTGTCCATATACTCCTCAACAAAACGGAGTGGTCGAGAGGAAGAATCGTCACTTAATGGAGGTGTCTAGAGCCATGATGTTCCACATGAATGTTCCCAAGAGGTTTTGGGGTGATGCGGTGATGATGGCTTGCTACCTAATCAACTGATCCCAACCAAAATTCTTGAGGACATCTCACCATTTGAGGTACTTAACAACACTAGAACCTTTATTGAGCATCAAAGAGTTTTTGGGTGTGTTTGTTTTGTCTTACTGCCCGGTGAATTGAGAACCAAGCTAGATGCTAAGAGCACAAGGTGTGTGTTCATTAGTTATTCCACTACTCAAGGAGAACATTTGTGTCCAAGGATGTGAGGTTTATGGAAGATAAGAGCTACTATGGAGACAAAGATAAAGACGATCTCAAAGAGTTTGCTAGTTCTACGGATTACAACTCAAATTTGAGATTTGTTCTTCAACACCTCGGAAATCAAGACACATCAAAGGCTCAGGTCAATGAAGCACCTCCGGTCCACGAAGAGAATGTCCAAGAGGAAAATCATGTAAGTGTTCCAGAGATTCAAGACGAGACGGTTGGTCAAGAGGATGGCGAAAGTGATAAAGTGGTGGAAACTAGTCAAGATGATGCGTTAGTGGATTCAGTTATAGTGGAGGTGGAACCAAGTGAGCCAGTTCTTAGAAGAAGCACAAGGATCAAGAGGGACCCCTCTCAATGGAAAGAGAGTATAGTCTACTACAACAATCAAGTTGTAGCCCATCCTATCCAAGCGGTTTGTTCACTCGCCTTTTTACCTCCATCTCATTAAGCCTTTCTTGCGAAAATAGATGAACACACAATTCTGAAGACCTACGAAGAGGCAATGGAGGATGAACATTGGGTTGAAGCCGTAGATGATGAGGCTGGGGCTTTGGTCAAGAATCACACTTGGGATGAAGCGGATCTCTCATTTGGTAAAAGAGTGGTTAGTTCCAAATGGGTATTCACCATTAGAGGAAGTATACTTTGGATTTGTTAAAGGAAACTGGGAAACTAGCCTCTAAACCGGCAAAGACACCATTAAAGGAAGGTTACAAGGCCGATCGAAAGGGGGAGCAAGAAGATGAAGCTTATGAAGATCCGACAGGATATAGAAGACTTGTGAGGAAATTGATCTACTTGACACTAACAAGACCGAATTTGAGCTTCGCGGTAAATCAAGTAAGCAAGCACATGAAAGAGCCGAAAGTGTATCATTGGAATATGGTGGAAAGAATCCTTAGGTATCTAAAAGGAAGCCCCGGGGAAGGTATTTGGATGGGAAAGAATGAGAGCTCCGAAGTTGTTGGGTATTGTGATGCGAAGTGGGCTGGAGATCGAGATGATAGGAAGTCTACAACCGGCTATTGTATGTTCATTGGAGGAAATTTGGTGACATGGAAGACCAAGAAACAAAAGTCGGTTTCTTGTTCAAATGCGCAGGCCGAGTATAGAGCAATGAAGAAATTAACTAATGAGCTTACTTGGTTAAGAGGTATTCTAGCACACTTAGGAATTGAGTCAACCAAACCAATGATCATGCATTGTGACAACCAAGCCACAATTCACATCGCTACCAACTCCTTATTTTATGAGAGAACCAAGCACATTGAGATAGATTGTCACAAGGTTCGAGAAAATATAGAACAAGGATGGACTCTCCCGGTGTTTATGAGAAGTGAAGATCAATTGGCGGACATCTTCACCAAGGCCGCAAGTCTAAAGGTTTGCAATCATCTTTATAGCAAACTTGGACTTGTGGACCTAACCCATCCATGAGAAGACCCCTTACTTGCAATCATCACACTCTTTTTCCCTTACCAAAGTTTTGTCCCACGTGGTTTTCTTTGATAAGGTTTTTAATGAGGTGATGGTTGTGAGTCTCCAAGTTAAGGATAAATCCTTTATGTTTAACTTGAGGGGGAGTATTGACCTTAGGACTCACATTAAGACAAAGGAAAATAAAGAATAAAGAGTTGGAATAAATTTTGGTCGGAGACATTGAACCGCAAATCAGTTCTACCAAGACGCGGGACGATGGAAGCTCGACCTATAGTATGAGAGGCATCGATGCCAGGACAAGTACGCAGATCAGTACGCAGAGAAGCATCGAGGCCAGGACGGGTACGCGGATCAGTACACAGCATCGAGGATCTATTGATCCGCGGGAAGAGAAGCATTGAGGCGTGTCCAATCCGTAGGACGAGTAAGGATGCAGGCAAAGTCAGATACGGGTCGGGCAAATGGATAAACACGTGGATCAAAATCAGTTGGCAGAACTATGTCGTTTTGGAGCGTCTGATGCATGAGGACGCAAATCGATCCAGATACTCGGGATGCGTCCTACCGCACAGATCAGTACGGTCTGTCCGTGTTGACCATTCGACCTATCGGCACCCACTTTCTTATCCTTTCCCAAACGGTCATATTTGATTCCTATTGTATTTTTTCTATTAATAGGTTGTTCTAGGATGATGTAATCTTTATCTTGAATAATAAATCAAGTTCATATTCTCTATACTCTCCATTATTACTTAATCTTCCTAATCTTCCTAAATCTCTTCTAATCTCTTCATTTGCGCATTAATTCTTACATTTGTTTCATGCCTATGTCTCCTTCGACCATTGTGAGATGCAGATTGTGAGAAGAGGATTGGTACGTGTGGCATCAAGGCCCAGTACATGGATCGAGTATCAGATCAGACGGACCCGCATATCAGAAGTGAACAAAACGCGGGATGGAAGAACTCGACCCGCAGTACGTGTGGCATCGAGGCCTAGTACGCGGATCGAGTACCGAGAGTCTTCGAGTCGCGGGACGAGACCTCTCGACCTGCAGTACGTGAAGACTCAATGCTAGTACGAGAGTCGCGGATCCGAGTGACAACGACTGGTCCTCGTCCCGCGGATCGAGTTTCTCGGTCCTGGCATCGAGTAAAAGTGACATGCAGTCACTTTCACAATCCGACCATTTCAAATTCAACCGTTTGAGTTCCAAAGGCCACTTTCCTCTTTTAGAATACATTTGTTTCTATTTAAACATTGTTTTATACACTTGTAAAATTATCTTGATTTTATTTTAAATAAAACAAGTTCTTATTCTTTTCTCTTTATTCTTTACTTCCGATTCTTGTCTCTCAATTTCTCATACTTATTCCGCAAATTCTGACATTTTGAACTAAGACCGAGTTTGTAATGAACACCACTTTTTCTAAAATAAAACAAAACGTTTTCAGTGATTTTCATGAACCTTGCAAACCAACTTCCAAAGATCATGTTTTTGAACAAAGCTTTTCTGAGTTTCCAAAGGATAATTCTCTTTCTGATAAAACGTTGCTTGTTAAAGATTTTTGGTGTTCTAATCACATTATGATTTATGACAAAGTGAATGAAATTGATAAAAAGCATTCTAAACTTGCCTTGGATAGCTTGTTTGATCCTCTTGAGAACTTGTCTGATTATTCCAATCGCACATTTGATGTGTTTTCTTTAGTTTTTGTGAAAGCAAATGAAAAACAGGTTAAAAACTCAAAGGCAGGAATGATTCAAGTTCTCACTAATCAAATTGACTATGGACCAAAGGAGAATGGAAGATTAGTTAAACCTTCTTTGATGTTCAAAGATGAACCACCTGATGCATTATACACTAAGGTAAGTATTTCTGGTTTCAAAATTTGTTTGCCCCTTGATCACACAGATATAATGCGCTTGTCTTTGTCAAAAGAGCCAATTGCAGGTTTTGGAGCTGTCTTGAAGTGCACAAGAAGAATCAAAAAGAGAGAGGAAGACAAACGATTCAAGCCACCTAATCAGGGCAAGAATAAACACCAAGATGTCAGTTCTTTCATCCTGATGAAAGAGGAGCCACCAGACGCAGCTTACAAGCCAAAATCAAGCCAAACCCAAAATGGAGGTATCTCTCTAACCCTTTCAAATTACTTTTGTATTAACTTGATCTATTCTCTTGCAGATCAAATGGATTTGAGGTCAAATCCTTTACAAGAGGAGGGGATGATATGATCATGGATAGCACAAGGAGCTTGAAATGTGGAGAAGAGCTTGAACCTAATGGAAACAAGCTTGTAGCTGAGGAGGAGCTTGTAGCTGAGGAAGCAGCTCATGCTTGAGTTAAACTTGAGCCAAAATGGAAGAAGCATGATCTTAAACCTCCCTGGTTTTTGATCCAAGTATCAACAAATGGACAAGTGATTCATTTGCACTCCTTTTCCCTTGCCTTGGTTTTGTCCCAATGGGTTTTCCAAGGAAAGTTTTTAATGAGGCTTGTGAATCACTTTCACATCATCCATTTGTTGATCAAGACCACAGATTTTGACCCAAATGAATAGCCATCAAGTCCAGTGCATTTTATGCCAATTATAAGCCTAAGAAGGGCCCAAATTAAGTGTCTAATTTGCTGGCCAAGAGAAGTGACGAAAATGGAAGACCATGGGTCATATTTCAACTTAGATTTATTGTTGTTATTTTCTAGACAGTCTGCATGTAGACTTATCTTTTCTGTTTAAACTCTAGTATTCTCATTTCTGAATTTATCTAGCTTTTATTCTCAAACTCTTTCTAAAAATAGATCAAATCGGTAAGTCAAAGGCTCTTTCATAACCTTTGTGTGACCCATCGATTCATCGGTAAATCAAGAGTCCTTCCGCAGCTCTTGTGTGACCCTTTGTTCCATCATTGATCCGTTGATTCCCTTGCTGAATCTTGAATCTTGATATGTCCTGAACCTATCAAAGTGTTGATCTTAGTGGGATCTCATCAGCTTGGACTCTCGTGATCATCATATGATTATAGCATCGGTGTGATTCCGTGCCTACATCAGGGGATGATAAGCAAGGGATTCAAGCAACTAAGGACTTTCTTAAGTCGGTCTTCAAAATCAAAGATCTTGGAGAGTTGAAGTACTTTCTTTTTATTGAGGTGTGTCGATTTAAAAATGGCTTGCATATCTCACAAAGGAAGTATACGTTGGATTTGTTGAAGGAAACCGGGACGCTAGCTTCTAAACCGGCAAAGACTCCATTAGAGGAAGGTTACAAGGCCGATCGAAAGGGGGAGCAAGAAGATGAAGCATGTGAGAATCCAAGAATATATAGAAGACTTGTTGGGAAATTGATCTATTTGACACTCACAAGACCGGATTTGAGTTTTGCGGTTAATCAAGTGAGTAAACATATAAAGGAATCGAAGATGTATCATTGGAACATGGTGGAAAGAAATGAGAAAACTATGGTGGTTAGATATTGTGATGCGAATTGAGCCGGAGATAGTGTTAGAAATTGCAGAAATATAGATTAAGGATGAGAGAGTTTCGAATAGAGAGAGAGTAGAGAGAGAAAGTGTATGAACTTGAAGATTTTATTCAAGAAAATTTTACAATATTGATTTACAATGTTTAAATAAAATCTAAGACATTCTAAAAGAGGAAAGGGACAGTTTGAATCAAACGGTCAAATTGATTTAAACGGCTCGGATGGATGGTGACGGATTGTCACTGTCAGACTCGATCCGCGGGTTGAGGAAACGTCGATGTCGCTCGGATCCCTCGTGACATCGGGACGGTCAACGAGGGATAGAGTTTGGTCAACGCGGGTCAACACTCGGGAAAGTCAAACCTGCGTCTTCTCGATGCTAGACCGATCTGTGGTACGCATCTCTCGATGCCAGGACGATCCGCATCTCAGTCACTCACGTCTTGCAGTACGTGACCCGTTTACCCGGAAATGGGTCCGCTGGTTTATCCGTTTACCCGGTACCGCGACCCGACTTATCGTCTCGATGTCTGCTCGTCCCGCGATACATTTCTGTTGATGCCAACACGTCCCGCAGGTCCGAATCACTCGATGCCAGTCTGATCTGCGTGTCCGATTCTTCCGATTGCCGACTGTCCCGCGGTACATATCTCTATGCCAGTCTGATACCGCGTGTCCGATTCTCCTCTTTATGATTTTCCTCCTTTTTATTTACCTTGGGTAATTTACCCATGGTATTTTATTCTCATGATTGATACTTCCCCTCAAGCTTAGAATAAAGGATTTAGGCTAAGCTTGGAAACCCACAACACATTACCTCATTAAAAACCTTAGTAAGTAAAACCTCATAGGATAAAACCTTACTAAGGGAAAAAAAGTGTAATGGCCGCGGGTAGAGGACTTGATCACAGTTTGGTCAGGTCCACAAGTCCAAGTTTTCTAAAGATGTGGTTGCAAACTTTAAGACTTGCGGATTTGGTGAGAATATCCGCCAATTGATCTTCACTCCTTGTAAAGCCGATGGTTGACTTGCGGTCATTGCGGTCTCTAGCCTAATCTGCATTATAATAGCCTACTAGCTCAGCATTACCATTCTTACCCATCCAAATACCTTGGTCGGGGCTTCCCTTGAGATACCGTAGTATCCGTTCCACCATATGCCAATGGTGGACCTTAGGCTCCTTCATGTGTTAGCTTACTTGGTTGACCGCGAAGCAAATATCGGGTCTTGTGAGACATATGTAGATCATTTTGCCGACCAACCGCCTATATCTTGGTGGATCTTCATAGGCATCGGATTCATTGTTCTCCCCCTTTTGCTCGGTCTTGTAGCCTTCATCTAGTGGTGTCTTTGCCGGTTTGGAGGCCAAGTGACCGGTCTCCTCTAGAAGATCAAGCGTGTATTTCCTTTGGGAGATGTGGAGGCCATTGGTGAACCGACAAATCTTAATACCAAGGAAGTATTTGAGCTCACCGAGGACTTTGATGTCAAAGGCTTCGTGGAGATGGTCCTTGGTGGCTTGGATTCTTTCCTGTCATTACCGGAGATGATCAAATCATCGACATAGACGAGCACCACTACAATTCCTTGTGGTCCTTGAAGAGTGAAGAGAGTGTAATCTAGCTCGGACTTCTTGTACCAAGCCCGGGGAGATTGCTTCAAACCGTAGATGGCCTTGCTGAGGCAAGCACTTTCCCAAGGGCCACAAATGATTCTAGGTCCAGGAGTGGTGTCATGTAGACTTCCTCCTCAAGGTCTCTTTGGAGGAAGGCGTTTTTCACATCCATTTGCCACAAGTCTCATCCCAAGTTTGTGGCTAGGGAAAGGACTACTCGTACTGTATTAAGTTTGGCAACCGGTGCGAATGTGTCCGTATAGTCATCTCCATATGTTTGGGTGAAACCTCGGGCTACTAGTCGTGCCTTGAACCGCTCAATCTCACTGGTGCTCAAGTGTTTGATGGTGAAAACCCACTTAGATTTATTGAATACGGTTTTGCAATGTTTTCTCAAAATACAAGACTCAAAATTTAAATGATCAAATACCACATTTGGTAACATAATTTCAATAGCTCTAGAATGAGGATGACTTAGTCTAGCATGCCACATTGCATTATTCGAAATTCCTAAACAAGACTTAAAAGAAAACGATCTTGGTTCAAAGTCCTCAATGACATATAAATCATCTTTGGTTCCACCTTCTCCAATGATCTTTCCCGAATTAATATCTTGAATATAGACATCCTTAGGACCGAATATAGCATAACAATTTAGGTCTTTTGTAGCTCTTTTAACCGATAAAAGATTACTAGTTAAATTAGGCATGTAAAATGCCTTAGAGTTCTTTTCAAATAGCTTCAAGTTACCGATTCCTTTGATGGGTATTTTATCACCGTTAGCAATTTCTACATTTCCATAAGCTTTTTCAATGTTCCCTAGTAGATTCTCATTACTAATCATGTGGTGTGAAGCACCCGAATTCACAATCAATGAACTACTAGGCTTATGGGAGAAGAAATTGATACCGGATTCTTTAAGAGATTTGATGATGGCCTCCAAGTCGAATTTCCTCACAAAATCTCCATGGTTTGCCTCTTCCTTTTTGGTTGATGGACCGGCTTGGCCTTGATCTCCATTGTTGTGTCCGTAGTTGGCTCTTGGCTCTCTACGGTGCGGTAGTCCTCGAGGCTTGAGGTGCGGATGAAGGACCCAACATTTAGCCTTGGAATGGCCATGAATCTTGCAATGGTCACACCATGGGCGTTGGTATCCCGAACGGTTGTTGTTGTTGTTTCGCCGATCTTCAAATCGGTCATAGGCTCCCTTGTGTGCCATCGGAAGCTCCCCCTTACCGGTAAACAAGCCATGGGATCCTTGTTCCCTATGGATTTGAGAACACACATCATCTAAGCTTGGGAGCTTGTCGGATCAGAGGATGTGCTTAATAAGGTCATTGTAGACCGGGTTTAAGGAAAGGAGAAAACCAAAGACTTTATGTTGCTTTCTTCTCTCGTTTAGAGCCTCCGGGTCCATGGTGAAGGGTCAGAGCATCTCCAACTCGGCAAAGAGAGACCGGTACTTGCCAAAATGTTTGGTGAACTCCAAATCTTCTTGGCTTAGGTTGTTGAGAGCTTTCTTGACTTCGAAGACTCTTGTAAGATTGGTGACATTGTCGTAGACATTTTTGAGAGTCTCCCATAGCTGATTTGCAGTTTCGCAATATGAGTATGCCTAATGGATTGAGAGTTCAAGGCCATTTTGTAGAAAGGCCAAGACGGTTTGATCTTCTTGGTACCACTTGGTTTTCTTAGCTAGTTTGGCTTCCTCAACTTCTTCTTCATCATCAGATGAGTCGGGCTCAGGTTCTTTTGGAACAAGACTAAGATCGATGTGGCTCTAAAGACCACGACCACTTAGGGTGATTTTGGTGGTTCTTGACCACAAGAGATGGTTCTCTCCTTTGAGAGTGACCGGATCCACGATGGGCTTACATGAATCCATGAGTCTTCTTTTAATTATTAGGAAGTGGACAATAGAGAATAGATTCCAAGAGAATACACAAAGAATCTAGTCTTTGGAATTGAGAGATTTGAATTTTAAGGAACTGGGAAAAGAGAATTTTGAAATTTTAGAGAATGTAACCAAAACTTTTGGAGAAAGTATAAAGGATTTAAGACTTGTAATCACGGATCTTGCTTTGATACCATGTTAGAATTTGCGGAAATAGAGATTAAGGATGAGAGAGTTTCGGATAGAGAGAAAGTAGAGAGAGAAAGTGTATGAACTTGAAGATTTTATTCAAGATAATTTTATAAGATTGATTTACAATGTTTAAATAGAATCTAAGACATTCTAAAAGAGGAAAGAAACCGTTTGAATCAAACGGTCAAATTGATTCAAACGGCTCGGATGGATAGTGACGGGTTGTCACTATCAGACTCGATCCGCGGGACGGTCAACGCGGGACAAAATTTGGTCAACACAGGTCAACACTCGGGAAAGTTAAACTCTCGTCTTCTCGATGCCAGACCGATCCGCGGTACGCATCTCTCGATGCCAGGACGATCCGCGTCTTGGTCACTCACCTATGCAGTACCTGACCTGTTTACCCGGAAATAGGTTCGCGCGTTTATCCGTTTACCCGGTACCGTGACCCGACTTAACGTCTCGATGCCTGCTGGTCCCGCGGTACATTTCTCTCGATGCCAACATGTCCCGCGGGTCTGAATCACTCGATGCCAGTCTGACCCGTGGATCACTCGATGCCAGTCTAATTCGCGGGTCCGATTCTTCTGATTGCCAACTGTTCCGCGGTACGCACCTCTCGATACCAACACGTACCGCGGGTCCGATTCTCCTCCTTATGATTTTCCTCCTTTTTATTTACCTTGGGTAATTTACCCATGGTATTTTATTCTCATGATCAATAGATAGAGATGATAAAAAGTCTACAACCGGTTATTGCACTTTCATTGGTGGTAATTTAGTAACTTGGAGAACAAAGAAGCAAAAGTCGGTTTCTTGTTCTAGTGCGGAAGCCGAGTATAGGGCTATGAAGAAGTTGACAAATGAGCTCACTTGGCTAAGAGGAATTCTAGCACATTTGGGAATATAGTCTACTAAACCGATGGTGATGCATTGTGATAATCAAGCCGCAATTCACATAGCAACCAACTCCGTGTTTCATGAGAGGACAAAGCACATTGAGATTAATTGTCACAAGGTTAGGGAGAAGATTGAGCAAGGATGGACTCTCCCGTGTTTTACAAGATGTGAAGATTAATTGGCAGATATCTTTACTAGGGTCGTGAGTCTAAAGGTTTGCAATCATCTTTATAGCTAATACGATCTCCGTATAAGATCTAGCCCACGAACATTTCTTTGATCAAGTTGGTAAGTGAAGAGTCTCTGATCAAGATCGAATTCAGAAGTGAAGATTTCTTCAAGGAATTGCATCGGATCAACTAAAAGGATTCTGAATGGAGATGGAGTGATGTGTTGTTGGAAGGTGAATGGATGATCGAAGAGAAACTTTCAAAGGCTGTGAAAGGCCTTTGAACTTTCAGACTTGAATTCGACAAGGATGTATTAGATATGACACACTAATACAATGATCAAACAGATTTGTAGAGAGGTTTTAGATAAAAAGTTTGATGATATTATTCATGGCAAATTCAGAATACATATAGAGAAGGAAGAAACTTGAAAAACGTTCAAAATGAATGCTCAACGTGCAGAGCACTTAGAAAACATAAATAACCTCATTTAATCCTTATTTTACTAACTTAAAATTCAAAAATAGACTCCAAAACATGCCATTTCGTTTTGGGCCTAAAAGAGTTAGTAAAAGGCCATGATAAGGTAATTCTCCTTGCCTCATTAAAACATTAATGCGAAAGCCACTTGGGAAAATCACATTGAAAGAAAAAGAGTACAATTCGAATTACCAACCTTAATTACCATGGGCAAAAACTGCTTGTATCACAACTAATGTGGGTTGGATTAGCCATTGTCTTTTACCCACTCTTTACTTGTGTGAGAAGCATGCAAAGGGCTTGGTTAAACACCTTGGCTCTTGATCAGGTCATAGGTCTAGTTGGAACCTTTAGCTTGTCTTCAACTCCATGGGTGTCAATCTGCTCCAAGTCTTCATTTCTACTCTCCATTGCCTCCTCGGGTACAAGCTGCTCCTTAGACTCCAAGTCCTCATTGTCTTTGCTGGTTAGGATCATATCATCCCTTCTCGCTTGAAAAGGATTTGTCCTCAAATCTGATTCGTCTGAAACAAAAGGCAATAGGTCAGAAACATTGAAGCTTTTACTTATGTTGTACTTACCTTGGAGATCGAGTTGATAAGAATTGTTGTTGATGCGCTTAAGGATTTGGAAAGGGTCATCTATTTTGGGCATCAACTTTGATTTTCTTTCTTTAGGAAATCTCTCCTTTTGAAGGTGAACCCACACAAGATCCCCTTTGTTGAACACAACTTCCTTTCATCCTTTGTTGGCGTGTTTCTCAAAAAGCTTTGTCTTCTCGTCAATGTTCTTTTTCACCTTTTCATGGATTTTCTTAACCATCTCTGCCTTCTTTTTCCCATCTATGCTTATTCTTTCACTTAAAGGTAAAGGCATCAAATCCAAATGAGAAAGCGGATTGAATCCGTAAACAATTTCAAAAGGTGAATGCTTGGTAGCTGAGTGCATTGCATGGTTATATGCAAATTATACATGAGGCAAGCATTCTTCCCATGATTTCAAATTCTTTTTAACAAGCGCACGCAACAAGTTGATAAAGTTCTATTAACTACTTCAGTTTGTCCATCGGTTTGCGGGTGACAAGTAGTAGAAAATAACAGTTTAGTTTCTAGCTTAGATCACAAAGTTTTCCAAAAGTAACTTAGAAATTTGGTATCTCTATCAGAAACAATGCTTTTAGGTATACCATGCAATCTCCCTAAAGAACAAGTTAGCAACATGCATAGCTCATCAATTTTATGACATGGAATGAAGTGTGCCATTTTTGAAATCCTATCAACCACTACAAAGATTGAGTCCTTTCCAGTTTTAGTTCTAGGCAAACCAACCACAAAATGATATGATCATGGATAGCACAAGGAGCTTGAAACGTGGAGAAGAGCTTGAACATGATAGAAACAAGCTTATAGTCGAGGAGGAGGTTGTAGCTAATGAAGCAGCTCATGTTGGAGTTCAACTTGAGCCAAAATGGAAGAAGCATGATCCTAAACTAATAAGATCCCACTTAGATCGACACTTTGATAGGTTCATGATAGATTTAGATTCGAGATTCAGCAAGGGAATCAACGAATCTATGATGGAATGAAGGGTCACACAAGAGCTATGGGAAGAACTCTTGATTTACCAATGGATCGAATGGTCACACAAAGTTTATGGAAAGAACTTTGATTTACCTTGATCTAATCTTAAAGAGGTTTTTGATAAAAAGATAGATAAGTTTAGAAAAGAGAGTACTATTGACCTTAGGACTCACATTGAGACTAAGGGAAATAAAAAGTAGTTGGAATAAATTCGGATCGAGAGCTAAGGACCGCGGATCAGTCCTATCGAGACGCGGGACGATGGACTCTCAATCCGCAGCACGAGAGGAATTGGCGTCAGGACGAGTATGCGGGACGGTACGAGTATTGGCGGATCAGTACGCGGGACGGTACGAGGCATCGAGGCATGGTCGACCCGCGGGACATGAAGAACCGAGGCGTGTCCGATCCGCGGTACAAGAAAGGACGCGGGTCAGAATCGGATCCGGGTTGGGCAAACAGATAAATGCGCGGGTCGCAGCCTTTATCCGAACGATGTCGTTTTGCCCGTCCTGCGGCACAGAGACGCGGATCCGTCTGGATACGTGATGACGCGCCTACCGCACGGATCAGAACGTGCCCGACCGTACGACGCCGACCCTTGACCGCATCTACTTTTGGATTCACTCCAAACGGTCATATTTGATTCCTTTTGTAATCTTATCTATTTATAGGCTGTTCTAGGATGATTAAAACCTTATCTTGAAAAAAAAGAAAAATGTTTCAAGTTCATATTTTCTCATACTTCTAAATCTCATCTCTCTAATCTCTTTCTAATCTTCATCAAACTCTATTAATCTCTAAATCTTACATGGTATCAGAGTGTGTTACGATAATTTAAGTCTCTTAATCTCTACTAAATCTCTTCAAACACCTTAATCTGTACGGTTTGTGATGTGTTCTTCAAATTGTTAAGTCAAATCGTTATATTGAGTTTTCTATACTCTTTATGCGCTTGCCTTAACGTACATCCAAAAGATAATCACAAGTCGGTTCTAAAAGGTCTTGAATCTTCACCAAAATCTCAAAATATCTTGATCCGTGCGGTGTTATTGGTGTGAAATCTTTGAAAGTTTCAAACTTTCGGTGTGAATCATTGTTGGTTGGTTGGAAGCTTCAATCTTTTGTAGGTCTTCTTCGGTCAAGTGAACAAATCGAAAAAAAAAAAAAAGATGAATCCAATGGAGAATCCTAAGGCGTTGGTGGTTCCGGTGATTCTCAAAGGAGAAAATTACTTGTGATGGTCAAGAACGACCAAAACGGCTCTATGTGGGAGAGGTCTATGGGAGCATGTTGATCTCTCACTAAAACCAATCTTTGAGGCCAAATCGATGGAAAAGGAGAAAGAAGATGAAGCCGCCAAGAAAGCTAGAGAGGCAAAATGGTTTCAAGAAGACCAAACGGTCTTGGCGGTACTCCAAAATGGCATTGATCCATCCATCCTTGAAGCATATTCATATTGTGAGACAGCCTTTGAACTTTGGGAGACATTGAAAAATGTATATGGAAATGTCTCGAATTTAGCTCGTGTGTTTGAAGTGAAGAAAGCTATCAACAATCTTCATCAAGAGGACATGGAGTTTACTAAGCATTTGGGAAAGTATCGGTCTTTATGGTCGGAACTTGACATGTTGAGATCAAGCTCCATTGATCCGTGTGTGTTGAATGAGAGGAAAGAGCAAGATAAGGTATTTGGGTTGCTTCTCACCCTAAACCCGGCTTACAATGACCTTATCAAACACATTCTAAGGTCGGAGAAGCTACCAAGCATGGAGGATGTGTGTTCTCAAATTCAAAGGGAGCAAGGGACTCATGGTTTATTTGGTGGTAAGGGGGAGCTTCCGATGGCCAATGCCGGAGCTTACAACCGAAATGACAACCGGAACTACAAAGGCAAACATTTCAATCTGGATCTCAAATGCGAACATTGCAAGAAGGATGGTCACTCAAGGGAGAAGTGTTGGCTACTCAACCCTCATCTTCGACCACCACCAAGAACGGGTTACTCGAAAGGCTATTCAAGAGCCAACTACATCTCGTATCAAGGGGATCAACCAAAAAGTCAACCCTCAACACCGATCAAGATAGGAGGTGAGACGGTCCAAGAAGATTACGTGAGGAAATCCGACTTGGAATCTCTCATCAAGTCAATTGCATCACTCAAGGAGTCCGGTAAAACTTTCTATACTCGTAAACCTAGTAACTCCCATGTGGTTGATTCCGGTGCATCTCATCATATGATTAGTAACTTGAACTTACTTGAGAAATTGGAACCCTCTAGAGGAAATGTGATGATTGCAAATGGTGAAAATATACCTATCAAAGGAATTGGGAATTTGAATCTATTTAATAAGAACTCTAGAGCCTTTTACATGCCAAATTTTGAATCAAATTTGCTTTCGGTTAAAAGAATGACTAGTGACTTGAATTGTTATGCAATCTTTGGTCCTAATGACTTCCATTTTCAGGATATTGAATCCGGGAAAGTGATAGGAGGTGGTGGTACCAAGGATGATCTCTATGTCTTAGAAGATTTATCGCCAAGCTCATCTAGTGTTTTTCAATTTCAAACTTGTTTAGGAAAAGCAAATAATGCAATATGGCATGCTAGAGTAGGACATCCCCATTCTCGGGCTCTTGAAATAATGCTTCCCAATGTTGTCTTTAATCATTTGTCCTGCGAATCTTGTATTCTTGGAAAACATTGCAAATCCGTTTTTACTAAGTCATCTACTGTTTATGAAAATTGCTTTGATCTTGTGCATTCGGATGTTTGGACTTCACCTTGCTCATCTAGAGATAACAATAAATACTTTGTCACATTCATTGATGCGAAATCGAAATATACTTGGCTCACCCTCTTACCGTCTAAAGATAGAGTTCTTGATGCATTTGAAAATTTCCAAGCTTATATTGCTAACAATTATAATGCCAAGATTAAGATGTTTAGAACAGAGAATGGTGGTGAATATATGAGCAACAAATTAAAAGATCACCTAGCTAAACTTGGCATTGTTTGATAGATTTTAGGGTTCTAAGAGTTCATAAACAAAGATCCAACCATTAACAAGGGTTGAATCAACACAAGAACTGATTATTGTAGAAAGAGTGTTTAAGAGTGTTTATGAAGAGATTTGTGTATAAAGAGATGCTTAAGAACTAATAAACACTCAAGAACTACATTATTAAGACTGATTTTAGAAGATATAAATGAAGAACAAAATCAGAATGAAGCAATCTAAAGATATTGATTTATTGCTCTTGCTTGAAGATTACAAAGGAGAGATTACACATATATATAGAGTTTTGGATCAGATCATAAAGCACATTTGCTTTATGTAAAAGTAAGATAAGGATAAGGTTGATGATAAGGTTGTCCTTTGCTTTACTCCCTCCTTTGTTGATGAATGCACCTGACACAATCTGGTCTAGGAACGTAACTGTCATAATCAGATTTAAACCGCGGGACCACGTTCAAACTGATCCGCGCGTCGCTTCCCACGTCTTGCTCTTCCCGCGTATCGAGCTTCCTCGATGCCTCGGTACCGCGGGTCAAGGATCCATCCGTCCCGCGTCTCATGAAACCTTCCCGCGGGTCAAGTAATGTCCCGCGTCTCCAAACCTTCCCGCGTCTCAAGTGTTACGTTCCGCGGGACAAGTGGACCGACCCACACCTCTTTGTTCCGTGTCTCAGTCCTTCTCCCAAAGTTACCCAATTATTGATTTCACCATGGTAACTCTTTATTCACTTTAGTAACTTAAGAGATGATACTTGATTAATCACTCTTAAGCACTCTCCTTGATTAACACTCCCCCTCAAGTTCATACACAACAAGGTGAAGGATGAACTTGGAGATAAAAGGAGAGGCCTCATTAAAACCTTAGTAGATAAAACCCATTGGGATAAAACTCTACTAAGGAAAAAGAGTACCAACTCAATGATCTAAGGGAATTGAATCAAGGTCTTGAACTTCTTGTTGAGCTTCGGTCCTCGGCTTCTCTTCTCTTGCCTCGGCCTTGCTCTTCTCTTCATGCTTCCTCTCTAATACTCCCCCTCAAGCTTAGTCGTCGGGACGCCTTAAGGACCAAAGGCTAAGCTTGCAACACGCAATTGTCTCGGCCTTGCTCTTGATATGAAACCGGCTCCTCTTCAAGTTTTTCTCATTCCTTGATTTCTCTTCTTAAGAATCCTTCCCTCACTTTCTTGTACTTCTTTGAGGCTCTCATGGTCTCCTTTACCCTTTAAACAAGTGATAAAGAAGAAAAGATTAAGTATGTGCCATGAGGAATATCAAAGGTTTATAAGATCAATGATTTAAGACTTCCTAGAAGAAACTTGAACTCAGGTAATGAAATAATCATAAATTAAAAATGAGAGTTGAGTTTAGAGAGTAGCCCTTTTTATTTGGATGATGTGGTTGGATTCTTTGATCTCCTTATACTTCACACCTCCGTTGAATCGGATCTTCATGATCCATTTTGGTGGAGCTTCCGATTCCTTGTGCTCAATTCAAGAGCCATACAACCTCGTGAGTCCTCCTCCATTCACGCAAAGACCCCAAAGGACTTTTGGATTCATCGTGATTTTAAATGCTTCTTGCATCCCACGGTTCTCTTCCCTTTGGTCGGGTGGAGCTTCGGATTCCTTGAGCGATACGCCGTCAACCACATGAGTCCTCTTCCATTCACGCAAAACACTAGTGTGACTTGGACCGCCTTACACATCATCTCATCACACCCTTTGAATCATTCCACCCTAAGCTTCAATCTTCTTCTCACGGTTTCCTCTTGTTTCCTTCGGTTACCACAACCAAGCACCATTTCTTCTCTTTCGTCGCTTCTTGAATTCCAAGCCTATGTAACCTTCCTCAACGCCAAGCCTAATCACCATCCGAAGCATCTCAATCTCTTATAGCTTCCGGAAAAACGTCAAAACATTGGCTTGATCAACCCTTCTTCACCACTCACGGCTCCTTTGGCTCTTTTGGAATGACTTCAAGATTGACCTTCAAAAGCTAGTTACATCTTCTTGGGTAGCTTGAGTGTCCATCGGTTCCATAGCTCAATCAAACAAGAACCGCTATAAAAACATACCAAAAACACAACACCAAGCAATCCAACCATTCCCATCAATGTTTCCCATCCAATCAATGTTACCAACACCAATCTTTTCACAATGTTTTCCACAACAAGAATGGACCTTAAGTGCTCATTCATAATCAACCCGAGAGAATAAGGATCGAGAGTAACCATGCTTCACACTTAAGGAGAGTTCCAATCTGACTGCGGTTTGTCTTGGCTTTAGGACTGACTTTAGGAGGTGTTGGATCGCGTCTAGACCTTTGGGAAGATGCTCCCACATGTCCTTTACCCTTAGTGATGCGGATAGCTTCAGAGGGAGTTGGAGTATGTGAAGACTCTTCTCCGCTTGCACTAATATCTTTCAGAAGACCACTAATCTGGGTTTCAAACTTTTCATTAAGCTGTTCAATCTGCTGTGTGAGCTGCGTTGTAATGACTTGATTTGATTCTTTAATTTGTTCAGCCATTGCTTTGTTGAGAGCTGCCATGGTCTCAGCCGAAAGCTCCATGGTACCTGAAACAAATTACCAAAAACTCGCAGTAACTTACTCTAAATGAGATCACAAAGCAAATATCATGGAAAATAATAACAAGCAGAAGATTGTATAACACGAACAAAACAGATTAAAGACTAACGAAAGAACAATTCAAACAATTAAAGACTACGACTCAGCAATCAATCCTTAAGACACAAGCGATCAAACCTAAGCGAGACCTAAACGACACAACAATGATGCAGCAAAACAAATCCAGATCGATGCAAGCAACAACACTCTCAATTTGACTAGGTCTTATGCAACGAATTCAGAAACAAAAAAAATCAAATCAAATATGGCGATTTAGGGTTAGAGATTTCTCAGCCTTTGGTTCAGAGTTGGCTCTGATACCACGTGATGAGATCCTAGGTGATCAACTCCAAAGGAAAGACTGAGATGAAGCGATTATAAAGGGGATGATGGCGTGATGATGAAGTTTCAAGGATGGCAGCAACGATGATAAGAGAGGGAGATGGAATCGATTGAGAGGATGATGATGACTGATGATTGATAGAAGATTTTCTTGTAAGTGTAGACTTGTAAGAAAATCGAATTCAATGAACTTTTTGGGTCAAGGAATCAAGAGCAAACTTTGCTGTTTTCTTTCACGTTAAAATCCAAGCTGCTGTACAAAAGAGCCATGTCTCTAGTACTTATAGTCACGGCACAAAGGAAATTAGGGCACACACCCAAAACAACAAGAAGTCTTAAATAAAACTACGAGACGTTTAAACTGAAAATAAAACAACGAGGCGTCCCTTCCAAATGGACCTAAATGGTGCGCCTCTACTAAACTAGTGCATAATCGATATAACTTGCACATTATTACCCATTGGCAGCAACTCCTAAGTAACTCGACGTAGCAATGATTCTGCCTCGTTAAAAACCTTGGAGAAGAACCTCCTTCCTACCAAAATCCTCACCAAGGAAAAGAGTACATAATCATCACCTAAGTTACTTAGTGATTGTTACCGGGTTCTTCGTTCTTGAGGATATAGATGTTGAGGATGTGAGCTTTAGCCTCCAGTTGATTGATGTCTTCCGCGACAATGAGGGCGTGAGCTTCCTTAGCCATCTCTCTAGCTCTGGAACGAGTGATCCTTCCAACTACCTCCGGCTCTTCCTCCTCTGAGCTTGTCACGATCACATCATAGCACAAGTCAGGTCTTGTCAATGTAAGATATATAAGCTTACCAACAATGCGCCTGTAGAGTTTGGCATCATGAAATGGGACATTGGCTCCATTCTCCCCCTGTTGGTGAGCCTTATATTGATCCTCCAATGGCGTTGGTGCAGGCTTAGCCTCCAGTGTACCTGTCTCACGCAAAAGATCAAGGATATACTTCCTTTGGGATAAGAAAAGCCCCTCTTCTGATCTGCACACCTCAATACCAAGGAAATACTTTAGAGCACAAAGATCTTTAATTTCAAAAACAGAGTGTAGATAATCTTTGGTGCTTTGAATACCAGCCTTATTGTTCCCGGAGATGATGATATCATCAACATAGATAAGAACAACAATGATACCCTCCTGGGTTTGTAAGGTGAAGAGAGTATGATCGGATTCAGAGCGTCTAAAGCCACGATCTCGAAGGGTAGAGCTCAGCTTTTGGTACCAAGCACGAGGTGACTGTTTGAGGCCATAGATCGCTTTCCTCAAACGTAGGACTTTGCCCGGAGTGACAGTAAGGCCTGGAGGTGGTGTCATGTACACCTCTTCATCCAGATCTCCTTGAAGAAAAGCGTTCTTGACATCCATTTGCCAAAGATCCCACCCAAGGTTTGTTGCCAAGGCAAGAAGGACTCGAACGGTATGGAGCTTAGCAACCGGAGCAAAGGTATCAAGATAATCTAGACCATATGTTTGAGTGAAACCCCGAGCTACTAGCCGTCCCTTGTGTCTCTCAATGTCACCTGAGCTCAGATATTTGATTGTAAAGACCCACTTTGAGTTGACCGTCTTTTTCCCTGGGGGCAAATCAGCTTCATCCCATGTGTGATTTTTGATCATGGCGTGGGTTTCATCACCAACTGCATCAACCCAGACTTGGTGTTCAATTGCATCTTCATAGGTTTGAGGAATAACCCCAGCATCAATGGCACAGATAAAGGCTTGATGAGATGATGGAATGAAGGCCATTGAGCAGGTTGCTTGAATAGAATGAGCCTCAGCTTGGCTGTTGTAATAGACCCGAGTATTGATCCAGTTAGAAGAATCACGTTTGAGTCTTGTGCTACGCCGAAGTGGTGGAGGTTGAGGAGAGCTAGAGATAGGTTCCTCCGTTGGTGGTATGGTCTCACTACCAATATCTTGGTCTTGCTCGGTTTCTTGTACACCAGCAGGCTCTTGTTCTTCTAGAGTTGGAGATTCAGCCGGGTTTTGATCCTGGGACTGTGCTGTGGGTAACTCAGAGGATGTTGGTACTTCTGAGTTTGGTCCATCTCTTAAGTTCTCCAACAGGACTCGGAGAGTAGTTGCCCGGTCAGATTGTGAGTGGGAGAGATCACGGAGGTTTTCCCAACTCTGCTCAGCATAATACCCTTTATCCTCAATGAACTTCACATCTCTTGATACTAGAACCCTTCTCGACTCCGGGTTGTAACACTTGTAACCTTTTTGATTGATGGAGTAACCAATGAACATAGCCTTGGTGCTTTTAGCTTCCAACTTGTTCCTTTGTTCTCCGGGTACTAGAACAAAACAAACACATCCAAAGACACGTAAGTAATCAAGAGAAGGATGTGATTGGTTTAGTACCTCAAAAGGTGATTTATCTTGAAGGATTTTGGTGGGAATGCGGTTTATTAGATAGCAAGAAGTCACCACAGCATCACTCCAAAAACGTTTAGGAACATTGGTATGAAACATCATAGCTCTTGCGACCTCCATTAGGTGTCGATTCTTTCTTTCAGCCACCCCATTTTGTTGGGGAGTGTATGGACAGCTCGTTTGGTGTACTATGCCATGTTTGTTGAGAAATTGCTTGAATGCTTGACTTGTGTATTCACCTCCATTATCTGATCTCAAAATTTTCACTTTAGCATTGTAATGGTTAGTCACATAGCTTTGAAAGTTTATGAATGCTTCTAGTACCCTATCCTTTGATGGTAATAGGGTAATCCAAGTATATTTTGATTTTTCATCAATAAAAGTCACAAAATACTTATGATTGTCACGGGAAAGACAAGGAGATGTCCACACATCAGAATGAACAAGATCAAAGCATTTTTCATAAACAGTAGAAGAGTTTGAGAAAACTGTTTTGCAATGTTTGCCAAGGATACAAGCTTCACATTCATTGTTTGCAAAGGAAACATTAGGCAACATCAAACTTAAGGCACGAGTATGAGGATGTCCTAAACGAGCATGCCATAAAGAACTACTAGTGCTAGCCGCAAATGAAAATACAGAATTAGATGAGCAAGATAAATTTGAAGATGAAGATCTCTTAGTATCTTCTAGGACATAGAGATCATTCTTTGTTCCTCCCTTTCCAATAACCTGTCTTGTCTCAATATCCTGAAAATGTACATCATTAGGGCCAAATATAGCATAGCAATTCAAATCAGAAGTGGCTCTTTTAACTGATAAAAGATTTGATGTGAAACTTGGCATGTAAAGAGCTTTAGATGCTTTATCAAACAAGTTCAAGTTCCCAATGCCGTTAACTGGTACCCTATCTCCATTAGCAATAATCACATCTCCTAAAGCCGGTTTAATATCACTAATCAGTCTAGAATCGCTAATCATATGGTGACTACAACCAGAATCTACAATGAGCGGCTTGTTTTTAGCGAGATTAGCTTGATTAGCAAGATTGATATCAAAGACGGTTGAGGCATGATAGCTAAATGGTGAGATAGTGTTACCAGATTCTTTAAGAGTTTTGATGAGGGCATCTAGGTCGGATCTCTTGACAAACTCCGATGATGCTGCCAAGGCTGCGCCTTCTCCCTTGTTTGGTTGGTTAACAGAACAAGAGCTATCTTGAGTCTCCCCCACAGCCATTTGAGCTTTTGAAGCTTTGCGATTCTTCCAGTCCTTCCATTTGTAGGTTCCGGCGGTTGAGACTGGCCTGAGATGTGGATGGAGGAAATAGCACTTGTCCTTGTTGTGACCCGGTTTCTTGCAATGCTCACAAATGAGAGCAGGTCGGTCACCAGCTTTGAAGTAGCTTCCCTTGTTGGCTTGAGCTTGTTCTGCTTTGTTTGCCATTACCAGTTCTCCTCCTCTTCCACCACCAAATAAGCCAAGGGAGCCTTCTTCCTTCTGGATTTGAGCGCATACTTCCTCCAGATTAGGCAGCTTATCAGCTCGCAAGATGTGCTTGATGAGATCGTTATAGGCTAGGTTGAGAACCGAGAGTAAGGCAAAGACCTTGTCTTGTTCTCTCCTTTCATTAAGCACGGTTATCTCAGTGGTTTGTGGCCTCAGCATTTCCAGTTCTGCCCATAGAGCTCTGAACTTGCCAAAGAACTTAGAGAACTCCATGTCTTCTTGAGATAGATGGTTGAGAGCTCTCTTGATTTCGAATACTCTAGTGAGATTGGTAATGTTACCAAAGACATTTTTGAGCGTATCCCAGAGCTCCTTAGCATGCTCACAGTAGGAATAGGCTTCCAAGACTGAGATGTCCAGAGAGCTTTGCAAGATGGCAAGAACGGCTTGATCTTCTTGCATATGCTTCTCAGTTGTTGCGGCAAGAGCTCCGGCTTTAGGTGGGAAGGTTTCAGGCAGCTCGATTTGGCTCCATAGGCCTCTTCCACACATCACGGTTTTCGCTGTTCTTGACCAGAGAAGATAGTTGTCTCCTCCCTTGAGGGTGACCGGAAGAGACACAATCTTGTTGTTCTCCATGGTTCTTGAGATGACACTCTATGGACTGATGGATAGCTCTATAAACCAGCGGATAATAGGATTTTGAGAACTCAGAATGGAAAGTAAGTAAAAGATTTTGAAAGTTCTTTGAGAAATCTGCAAGGAATAAACCACTATAACCTCTCACAACTCAGCACCCATGGATTTGAGGATTATTCAATCTCAAAGTGAGGAGGTTAGTATGATTTATTTCAAGAGCAAACAAAGAAAGGTTTTCAAGATTGAAGAACAAGAGAAAGGCGAGCAAGAATCAGAGAGTTTCTTCACCAGATTCAGAACCTGGCTCTGATACCATGAAAGATTATGTAAATGCGGAATAGAGATTGATTTGTAAGAGAGATTCAGAGAGAGTAAGAGAGTAGACTCATGATTTTGAGAGAATAGAGAGAAAGAACTCTCAAGTGTGTTTTATTAATGAGCATACAAGAGGCTATTTAAAGACAACAAAAATCAGAGAGAGGAATGTTAATCAAGGAGAGTACTTAAGGATTAATCTTTCCTTAAGTTACTAAGGTGAATAAAAGAGTTACCGAAGGAGAATTCTATTCGGGTAACATTGGTAACTTGATCCGCGGTATATGAAACAAGACGTGGGACGAATCAGTTCGGTACGTGGGACAGAAGAGTTACCCGCGAGACGAAGGAACGCGGGACGACGGGAGACTTGGATGCTCGAGATGCGGAAGGTTCACACCCGACCCGCGGTACGTAATCTCCCGAGGCGCGGGACGATCCGCGGATCGAAGAAGGACGCGGATCATGTGTCTCCAAGTGGTCCCCCATACAACTTTGAATATGATCATTTGAATTAGAGTGGTCCCAAAAGCAACCTTATCTTCCCATAAAGCAAATGTGCTTTATGTTGTCATCTTTGCTTTACCTTTTGCTTTTAGGACCACTTCCAACGTTCTGATTTCTCTTCTATATATATGTTTGTAATACTTCATTTGTAATCTTTAACTTGTTCATTAATAAGAAATCAGATTCAAGTTCATTTTTCTTTTCTCTAAAATGTAGTCTTTAGGAGTTTATGCATTTAGGGTGATTTCCATTTAGGAATGAACCCATTCATGTTAATCTCTTCTTAATCTCTCCTAATCTCTCTTAATCTCTCTCAAATCTCTTCTAAAACTCTTTCTTAATCTGTTCTAATCTCTCTTGAGTCTGTCCGAAACTTTTTCTTAATCTCTTTGCTCATTTGAGCTGTTCTTATGATTCAACCATTGTAAAGGTTGGATCTTGTGTTTATGAACATGTTATGAACCCTAAATCTTACATGGTATCAGAGCACTTGCTCTTGGGATTATGATTTGGAGAATCTGGTTCTTAAAGTGTTAGGTTGAATCGTTATAAGGATGTGTCAATCTTCCTTATGCGCTTAACCTAACAAATATTATGTGTTGTTTCCGCTGCTTGTGTTGTTGAAGACTCGGATCTATTGCTCGGAGAAAGCTAGATCCGAGATTGAAGAAAGAAGAGGAAAGCCCGAAGCTTTCTTATGAAGAAGAGAAGAAAGCTTGAAGCTTTCAAGAAGAAAGAAGAAGAAGGACGAAGAAGAAGCTCAAGGATTGGGAGACGTCTTAGTCCATGAAGAGCAAAGATCGTTCCTTTAGAGAAGAAGCTCAAAGAAGAAGGTGGTTCCCGGAGAAGGGTGTAAATTTCCAACCTTTGGAGCTATTCAAAGATGGTTCATGAGAAGAAGGAAGAGAGAAGAGACTCAACCTTTGGAACAGAATCTAAGTCCAAGTAAGCTAGGAGAAGCTTGCTTGTGAAACTCTTGAAGAAAATCCAAGTGTGGAGCTTGGTCACTAGTGTGAAGTAAGTGGGATTCAAGGGAAGATTAACCATTGAAGTTTGGAGCTTTCCTTTCCCATGAAGCTCAAGGATGGTTTACTCTCAAGAAGCCTTTGTTGGTGAGGTTAGATGAAGGAAGGATTGATTGGTTTGCTAGAGAAGGGGAATAGAATGAAAGTGGAGATTGTCAAATGGAGACCATTGGAGAGAAGAAGCATTCGGCCGGTGTCATTCAAACCAATGGAAGCTTGATTTGGGTTATTTCCTATCCTTACTCTCTTGGTGAATTGATATAAGATGAATCCATGATCTATCCAAAGATAAACCATTCATGAGAATAGAGAACATTTCTTAATCTACCCCTTTCTTAATCTTCAAAATTTTTATATACTCTATTATTCTCCCCAATCTTTATACTCTTTATACTCTCTATATTCTCTACTTCTCTATTCTCAAACAGTTTGGAACCTAGCCTAAACACAAAACCTAAACACTCACCCAAATCCCTTAAAAGCTAGTGGTTACTCTCGGTTGATGTTGAGAACTCTTGTGTGAGATTCCTCTCGGTCCAAGACCTCTCTCTTGATCGAAACTCGTCTTAAGTGTGAAGCATGGTTACTCTCAATCCTAATTCTCTCGGGTTGATTATGATTGAGCACTTAAGATCCATTCTTGTTGTGGAAAACATTGTGAAAAGATTGGTGTTGGTAACATTGATTGAATGGGAAACATTGATGAGAATGGTTGGATTGCTTGGTGTTGTGTCTTTGGTATGTCTTTGTAGCGGTTCTTGTTTGATTGAGCTATGGAACCGATGGACACTCAAGCTACCCAAGAAGATGTAACTAGCCTTTGAAGGTCAATCTTGAAGTCATTCCAAAAGAGCCAAAGTAGCCGTGAATGGTGAAGAAGGGTTGATCAAGCCAATGTTTTGACGTTGTTCCGGAAGCTAAAAGAGATTGAGATGCTTCGGATGGTGATTAGGCTTGGCGTTGAGGAAGGTTACATATGCTTGGAATTCAAGAAGCGACGAAAGAGAAGAAATGGTGCTTGGTTGTGGTAACCGAAAGGAGCAAGAGGAAACCGTGAGAAGAAGATTGAAGCTTAGGGTGGAATGATTCAAAGGGTGTGATGAGATGATGTGAAAGGCGGTCCAAGTCACACTAGTGCTTAGTGTGAATGGAGGAGGACTCACGAGGTTGAAGGCATATAGCTCAAGGAACCCGAAGCTCCACCAAAAGGATCATGAAGATCCAAATGCTTAGTGAGGTGTGGAAAGAAAGTGAAGATCAAAGGATCAACCACACCATCAAATAAAAAGGCTACTCTCTAAACTCTTACCCTTTTCAATCTTTCAATTATAGATCATTTGGTTCATTGATTGCTAGCTTATGATATGTTTCTATTGTGTATACTTTAAGCTTTTTCTTGTTTGAATCTTGTGTAAGGTTTAAGGGGGAGAAGATTGAAGTTGGCCATGAGTCTTTGAAGAAGCATCAAGGCCGAGTGGTTTAAGAGGCCAAAGACGAGGCCGAACTCCACTCTTAGCCTTTGTTCACAAATCTTCACGGCGGCTAAGAGTGCGGGGGAGTATTAGAGAGGAAGCATGAAGAAGAAGAGCAAGGCCGAGGCAAGAGAAGAGAAGCCGAGGACCGAAGCTCAACAAATGATCAAGACCTTGATTATGTTCCCCTAAGATCATTGAGTTGGTACTCTTTTTCCTTAGTAGAGTTTTATCCCAATGGGTTTTATCTACTAAGGTTTTAATGAGGCCTCTCCTTGTATCTCCAAGTTCATCCTTCACCTTGTTGCGTATAAACTTGAGGGGGAGTGTTAATCAAGGAGAGTACTTAAGGATTAATCTTTCCTTAAGTTACTAAGGTGAATAAAAGAGTTACCGAAGGAGAATTCTATTCGGGTAACATTGGTAACTTGATCCGCGGTATATGAAACAAGACGTGGGACGAATCAGTTCGGTACGTGGGACAGAAGAGTTACCCGCGAGACGAAGGAACGCGGGACGACGGGAGACTTGGATGCTCGAGATGCGGAAGGTTCACACCCGACCCGCGGTACGTAATCTCCCGAGGCGCGGGACGATCCGCGGATCGAAGAAGGACGCGGATCATGTGTCTCCAAGTGGTCCCCCATACAACTTTGAATATGATCATTTGAATTAGAGTGGTCCCAAAAGCAACCTTATCTTCCCATAAAGCAAATGTGCTTTATGTTGTCATCTTTGCTTTACCTTTTGCTTTTAGGACCACTTCCAACGTTCTGATTTCTCTTCTATATATATGTTTGTAATACTTCATTTGTAATCTTTAACTTGTTCATTAATAAGAAATCAGATTCAAGTTCATTTTTCTTTTCTCTAAAATGTAGTCTTTAGGAGTTTATGCATTTAGGGTGATTTCCATTTAGGAATGAACCCATTCATGTTAATCTCTTCTTAATCTCTCCTAATCTCTCTTAATCTCTCTCAAATCTCTTCTAAAACTCTTTCTTAATCTGTTCTAATCTCTCTTGAGTCTGTCCGAAACTTTTTCTTAATCTCTTTGCTCATTTGAGCTGTTCTTATGATTCAACCATTGTAAAGGTTGGATCTTGTGTTTATGAACATGTTATGAACCCTAAATCTTACAAGGAAGAGCTTGAGACAGCTAGTAACGGTCACATGGCTAAGAGAAACATGTGACTTCTATTTTAGGCAAAGTCAGCTCCTTCCTTTGTTCTTGTGTGTCCATTTCAAGTAATCTCAAGTTAACTTGGTTTGAACCATTTTCCCTCCATAAGCTAACGGCCAAAAGGGTATTAGTGTGTTAATTATTACTAATCCATCTTGCTTGATCAATACACAATGCCTTCACGCCCAAGTTATGCTCTTATTATCTCTTTGTTTAACACAAGACTCAATCCACCAATCAATCCACAAGCTACACAGTTGAGAAGCAGTACAAGGCCAAGAAATTCACCATCAAATTGGAAGAATACAAGGGTCTTCTACAATAGCAATGCTGTAGCACATCCAATTCAAGCAATTTGCAATCTTGCCTACATCCCTCAAGAACACCAAGTCTTCATGGGAAAACTTGATCAAGAACAGATTCCAACAAGCTATGAAGAAGCTAAGGAACACAAAGTGTGGATGGATGCAGTAGGTGAAGAACGCAATGCTATGGAAAGAAATCACACTTGGGATGAAGCAGAATTACCTAAGGGCAAGAAGACTGTGAGTTCTAAGTGGGTATTGACAATCAAGTACCAAAGCAGTGGGGAGATAGAGAGGCACAAGGCTAGATTAGTTGCAAGAGGCTTCACCCAAACCTATGGAGAGGATTACCGAGATACATTTGCTCCAGTAGCTAAGCTTCACACAGTAAGGGTCATACTGTCCTTAGCTACTAACTTGGGATGGGATCTTTGGCAAATGGATGTCAAGAATGCATTCTTACAAGGTGAACTAGAAGATGAGGTGTATATGACTCCTCCTCCTGGCCTTGAAGATTCAGTTGCACCGGGAAAGGTTTTGAGACTTAGAAAGGCTATCTACGGTTTGAAACAATCACCAAGAGCGTGGTACCACAAGCTGAGCATGACCTTGAGAGACAGAGGTTTCAGGAAGTCTGAATCAGATCATACACTCTTCACCTTACAAAGCCAAGAAGGTATTGTGGTCATTCTCATCTATGTAGATGATATCATCATCTCCGGGAGTGACAAGGCTGGTATTCAAGCTACTAAAGATTATCTAAAATCAGTATTTGATATTAAGGATCTTGGAGAACTAAAGTACTTTCTAGGGATAGAAGTATGTTGCTCTAAAGAGGGACTCTTCTTATCACAAAGAAAGTACATTCGTGATCTTTTGAGTGAAATAGGAAAGCTTGATGCTAAACCAGCCAAGACACCTCTAGAAGAAGGCTACAAAGTTGAACGAGAGGGGGAGATAGAAGATGGACCATTTGAGGATGTCACCCAATATAGGAAAATGGTTGGTAAGCTTATATATCTAACCATTACCAGACCAGACTTGTGTTTTGCTGTGAATCAGGTGAGTCAACACATGCAAGCCCCCAAGACATACCATTGGAACATGGTGGACCGTATCTTGAGATACCTCAAGGGAACTTCAAGTCAAGGCATTTGGATGGGATGCAATGGAAGCTCAGAGATAGTAGGATATTGTGATGCTGATTGGGCTGGAGATAGAAGGGATAGAAGATCGACAACCGGTTATTGCACTTTCATTGGAGGAAACTTAGTTACTTGGAAGACCAAGAAGCAAAAGGTGGTTTCATGTTCAAGTGTTGAAGCTGAGTATAGAGCCATGAGAAAGCTCACCAATGAGCTCACTTGGCTCAAGGCTCTCCTCAAAGACTTAGGCATTGAGTCATAGGATCCAATAACCATGCACTGTGACAATCAAATAGCGATCCACATCGCCTCTAACTCGGTGTTTCATGAACGTACCAAGCATATCGAAGTGGATTGCCATAAGGTGCGTCAAGCAGTAGAACAAGGATTGATCTTGCCATGCTATACAAGAAGTTCAGATCAACTAGCAGACATATTCACCAAGGCAGCAAGCTTGAAGGTGTGTGAGTTCATTCACTCTAAGCTTGGACTTATAGAGATCAACTAGCCATGGAGTTCATACTCTTTTCCCTTCAGTGTAGTTTTTATCCCACGTGGTTTTTCTACACTAAGGTTTTAATGAGGTGAATATTCATGGTCCAATCTTTGTGAGATTTAGAAGAAAATAGATTGATCTTGATCAAGAACAAACCAGAAACGTGAGAACAAGAGAGAAGTGAGAAGTTTCTAGAGAGAAGAAGAAGATATTTTCATTACACAGCAAAACAAGGATTACAAAGAGATTAAAATAAGAAAAAAAATACTAAACACAACAACTTCAATAGTAAAAAGCAACTAATGAGATGGGCTAATGACTTGGGCTTTCTTTGATGAAACCAACAACTGATCCAGACCTAATAACAAGCTCAGACTCAATAAGGATCCAGTTCAACACTCCCCCTCAAGCTAAGTCATAAGGAAGCTTGAGACTTAGCTTGGAAGTCTTATGAGACCCATCTTCTCACATATAAACTCATGAGTCTTCAAGCTTGCCGCCTTGGTAAATATATCCGCCAGCTGATCCGAGCTCCTTGTATAGCAAGGAAGAATTACTCCTAACTCCATTTGCTCCCTGACCTTATGGCAGTCCACCTCAATATGCTTTGTCCTCTCGTGAAACACCGGGTTTGACGCAATGTGGATTGCGGATTGATTGTCACAATGCATGGTGATTGGCTTCGAAGTTTCTATGCCCAAATCAGTAAGAAGCATCTTCAACCACATCAACTCGGTTGTAAGTCTTCTCATAGCCCTATACTCGGCTTCGGCACTCGAACACGCCACCACTTTCTGCTTCTTGCTCTTCCACGTAACCAAGTTACCCCCAACGAAAGTGCAATAGCCTGTAGTGGATCTCCTATCTACTCTATCACCTGCCCAATCAGCGTCACAATACCCCACTATCTCTGAGCTCCCATTGCAACCCATCCATATTCCTTGTTCCAAAGTCCCCTTGATGTATCTTAGAATGCGGTTCACCATTTTCCAATGAGACAACCTTGGAGCTTGCATATATTGACTCGCCTGGTTCACAGCAAAACACAAGTCGGGACGAGTTATTGTGAGGTATATAAGCTTACCAACCAAGCGCCTGTAGAGCTTAGCATCCTCAAGGAGGCTATCTTCTTCATTCTCCCCCTGTTGGTTAGCTTTATATGCATCCTCCAATGGAGTTCTTGCTGGTCTTGCATCTGTCAAACCTGTTTCACTCACAAGATCACGAATGTACTTCCGTTGTGATAAGAAGAGACCTTCCTTTGATCTGCATACTTCTATCCCAAGGAAGTACCTTAATTCTCCAAGATCTTTGATATCAAAGACTGATTTCAAGTGATCTTTAGTCTCTTGAATACCACCCTTGTCATTCCCAGATATGATTATATCATCCACATATATAAGAATGACTATGATACCTATTTGGCTTTGAAGGGTAAAGAGAGTATGATCAGCCTCTGATCTCCTGAATCCACGATCCAAGAGGGTAATGCTCAACTTTCGGTACCATGCTCTAGGTGACTGTTTCAGCCCGTAGATTGCTTTCCTCAATTTCAATACCTTGCCCGGAGTTACAAACACACCTGGTGGAGGAGTCATGTAGACTTCTTCTTCTAACTCCCCTTGAAGAAATGCATTCTTCACATCCATCTGCCATAGCTCCCATCCCAAATTTGTAGCAAGGGATAACACAACTCGGATGGTGTGAAGTTTAGCAACAGGAGCAAAGGTCTCTCTATAGTCATCACCATACGTTTGAGTAAAGCCCCTAGCCACCAGCCTTGCCTTGTGCCTTTCTATCTCTCCCGTGCTATGATATTTGATAGTAAAGACCCATTTTGAGCTCACTGTCTTCTTCTTTCTTGGTAAGTCAGCCTCATCCCAAGTGTGATTCCTCACCATTGCTTGTTTCTCATCATCCACTGCATCACGCCAAACCTTCAGCTCAATTGCTTCCTCATATGTTCTTGGAATCTCCTCTCTGTCCAGAACTCCAAGGAATGCTTGATACTCCTCAGGAACGTGAGCTAATGAGCACACTGCTTGTATAGGATGAGCAACAGCCTCATTATTGTAGTAAACTCTTGTGTTCCTCCAATTCTCAGGCCCAGACCTCAACCTCTCACTTCTTCTTAGAGGCTGAACAACCTCAGTCTCTCCTGTTTCGTTCTCTTCAACTTCTTCAGCTACCACATCTTCTAGAGAATATGAAACAACATCATCTAAGTTAGATTCCCCTTCTTCACTGTCCATCGGTGAATCCACTTCTTCTGAGGAAGCTCTTGAATGATCTTGACTACCAGCTTCACCTTCACTTTTGGTGCTGCTATCATTGTTAATCAAGGAGAGTACTTGGGTTGATGAATCAAATATCACTCAAGTACTAAGAGAAGAAGGCCGGCCATAACGACTTATATAAGTCCGGCCGTGATGGATTGTGACGTGGACCGGTACAAGAATAAGGCGGCCTAGAACCACCATGAAGAGAGAAGGTCAGGCCGCATCATTAATAAGTGAAGCCGCATGAGAAGATCCCCGGAACAGAAGACTTGACCCGCGAGAAGACTTGTCATCGAGACGCGGGACGCGGGACGGTTCACACTCGACCCGCGGTACGTAATCTCCCGAGGCGCGGGACGATCTGCGGAACGAAGAAGGACGCAGATCAGTTTGGAGCGGTCCCGAATTCAAAAGAAGTGACCGTTATGTTCCTAGACCAAATTGTGTCTAGGTTCATTCAACCTTATCAACAACCTTATCCCTTCATAAAGCAAATGTTGCTTTATCACTTTACCTTTACTTTTGAAATCTGATCTTGCTTTTATTTCTCTATATATATCTTGTATTCTCCTTTGTAATTTATTAACTTGTTCTTAATAATAAAAATCTGATTCAAGAGTTCATCTTTCTCCCCTCTTTCCTTTATACAAAATCTGATTATTCCAAATGTAGAGATTAGGAGTTTATGCATTTAGGGTGATATCCATTTAGGATTGAACCCATATTATGTTTATGTATCTATCTTAATCTCTCCTTAATCTTTACTTAAATCTGTGCAAATCTCTTCCTAATCTCTCTTATATTCTGTCCTTAATCTCTCAAAGCTCTCTTGAGCATTCTTGTGGATTCAACCACTTCATTCGGTTGGATTCTATCTTTGGTGAGCCAAACTCACTCAAATTCCAACATGGTATCAGAGCATAAGCTCTTGGGTTGTTAGATTGAATCGTTATAAGGAGGTTTCCATTCTCCTTATGCGCTTAATCTAACACACATTCTTAATGATTCCGCTGTGCTTGTGTTGAAGAGATGCTTTGAAAAGATCTCTTCTTTGGTTCTCTTTGATTGTGTGAAATCTCTTTGTGTGGAAGCTCGTTCTATTGCTCGGAGAAAGCTAGAACCGAGCTTGTAGGTTGAAGACGTGAAAGCCCGAAGCTTTCATGAAGATTGAAGAATAAAGCTCAAAGCTTTTCATTAATGAAGGAGATGCTTGGAAGCTCTCCAAAGAAAAAGAAGGAACCCCGTTCCATTGAAGAAGCTCGAAGATGAAGGTGAATGGTAGAGATCTCCCACCTCTAGAGCTCGTTGTTGTCCGGTTCAAACCAGTGGGAAAATGAGAGAAGAACTCATGGGATCTTGAGCACTCTCACCATGGAGCCGGTTCGTTGATTCAAGTAAGCTACAAGAGATTGAGATGCTTGCTTGTGAAAAATCCAAGTGTGGAGCTTGGTCATTAGTGTGAAGTAAGTGGGATTAAAAGGGAAGAATACCATTAAAGATTGGAGCTTTCCCTCTCCCATGAAGCTCAAGGATGGTTTACTCTCAAGAAGCCTTTGTGGTGAGGTTAGATGAAGGAAGGATTGATTGGTTTGCTAGAGAAGGGGAATAGAATGCAAGTGGAGATTGTCAAATGGAGACCATTGGAGAGGAGAAGCATTCGGCCAAATGTCATTCAAACCAATGGAAGCTTGTTTGGGTTATTTCCTATCCTTACTCTCTTGGTGAATTGATAAAAGAATGAATCCATGATCTATCCAAAGAGAAACCATTCATGAGAATAGAGAACATTTCTTAATCTACCCCTTTCTTAATCTTCAAAATCTTTATATACTCTATTAAACTCTCTACTCTTTATACTCTTTATAATCTCTATACTCTTTTGTTCTCTATTCTCAAACAGTTTGGAACTTAGCCTAAACACTAATTAAACACTCACCCAAATCCCTTAAAAGCTAGTGGTTACTCTCGGTTTATGATTGAGAACTCTTGTGTGAGAATCCTATCGGTCCAAGTAATATTCTCTTGATCGGAACTCGTCTTAAGTGTGAAGCATGGTTACTCTCGATCCTTATTCTCTCGGGTTGATTATGAATGAGCACTTAAGGTCCATTCTTGTTGTGGAAAACATTGTGAAAAGATTGGTGTTTGGTAACATTGATTGGATGGGAAACATTGATGGGAATGGTTGGATTGCTTGGTGTTGTGTTTTTGGTATGATTTTGTAGCGGTTCTTGTTTGATTGAGCTATGAAACCGGTGCACACTCAAGCTACCCTAGAAGATGTAACTAGCTTTAGAAGGTCAATCTTGAAGTCATTCAAAAATGCCGCCAAAGGAGCCGTGAATGGTGAAGAAGGGTTGATCAAGCCAATGTTTTGAGGTTTTTCGGGAGCTAATAAGAGATTGAAATGCTTCGGAGGGTATTAGGCTTGGCATTAAGGAAGGTTACATAGGCTTGGAATTCAAGAAGCGACGAAAGAGAAGAAATGGTGCTTGGTTGTGGTAACCGAAAGGAGCAAGAGGAAACAGTGAGAAGAAGATTGAAGCTTAGGGTTGAATGATTCAAAGGGTGTGATGGGATGATGTGAAAGGCGGTCCAAGTCACACTAGTGCTTTGTGTGAATGGAGGAGGACTCACGAGGTTGAAGGCATACAGCTCAAGGAACCCGAAGCTCCACCAAAAGGATCATGAAGATCCAAATGCTTAGTGAGGTGTTGAAAGCAAGTGAAGATTAAAGAATCAACCACACCATCAAATTAAAAAGGCTACTCTCTAAACTCTTAATCTTTTAAATTTGTTCAATTATAAACTTGTTGGTTCTTTGATTGCTTGTTTGGTTCATTGGTGTATACTTTAAGCTTTCTCTTGTTTGAATTATGTTAAGGTTCAAGGAGAAGAAGAATGGAGTAAGCCGATGATCGTGAGACGAAGAGGAAGCATCAAGACCGGCGGTTTCAACCTTAGCCTTTGTGTTCACGACGCCTAAGGTTGAGGGGGAGTATTAGAGAGGAAGCATGAAGAAAGAGGGCGAGGCCGAGGCAAGAGAAGAGAAGCCGAGGACCGAAGCTCAAGAAGAACAAGACCTTGATTGAATTCCCCTAAAGATCATTGAGTTGGTACTCTTTTTCCTTAGTAGAGTTTTATCCCAATGGGTTTTATCTACTAAGGTTTTAATGAGGCCTCTCCTTGTATCTCCAAGTCCACACTTCACTTTGTTGTGTTTGGACTTGAGGGGGAGTGTTAATCAAGGAGAGTACTTGGGTTGATGAATCAAATATCACTCAAGTACTAAGAGAAGAAGGCCGGCCATAACGACTTATATAAGTCCGGCCGTGATGGATTGTGACGTGGACCGGTACAAGAATAAGGCGGCCTAGAACCACCATGAAGAGAGAAGGTCAGGCCGCATCATTAATAAGTGAAGCCGCATGAGAAGATCCCCGGAACAGAAGACTTGACCCGCGAGAAGACTTGTCATCGAGACGCGGGACGCGGGACGGTTCACACTCGACCCGCGGTACGTAATCTCCCGAGGCGCGGGACGATCTGCGGAACGAAGAAGGACGCAGATCAGTTTGGAGCGGTCCCGAATTCAAAAGAAGTGACCGTTATGTTCCTAGACCAAATTGTGTCTAGGTTCATTCAACCTTATCAACAACCTTATCCCTTCATAAAGCAAATGTTGCTTTATCACTTTACCTTTACTTTTGAAATCTGATCTTGCTTTTATTTCTCTATATATATCTTGTATTCTCCTTTGTAATTTATTAACTTGTTCTTAATAATAAAAATCTGATTCAAGAGTTCATCTTTCTCCCCTCTTTCCTTTATACAAAATCTGATTATTCCAAATGTAGAGATTAGGAGTTTATGCATTTAGGGTGATATCCATTTAGGATTGAACCCATATTATGTTTATGTATCTATCTTAATCTCTCCTTAATCTTTACTTAAATCTGTGCAAATCTCTTCCTAATCTCTCTTATATTCTGTCCTTAATCTCTCAAAGCTCTCTTGAGCATTCTTGTGGATTCAACCACTTCATTCGGTTGGATTCTATCTTTGGTGAGCCAAACTCACTCAAATTCCAACAATCATCTGATCTTGTTTCACCACCCTCATCAACAACTGGAGCTTCTTGATGTTTCTCTGCACCATTAGTTGGTGGCATTGGTGGACCAGCTAGAGTAGTAAGACCATCAAGTATATGCTTCAAGATAGTGGCTCTGTCGTTGGAAGAAGCAAGATCTTTAAGCTCATCCCAATTTTCATTACCAAAGTATCCCTTCTCTTCATCAAACTTGACTTCCCTGGATATATACGTTCTCTTGGTGTCAACATCATAGCATTTGTAACCCTTTTGAGTAGGTGAGTACCCAATAAACATACACTTGATACTCTTAGGCTCCAACTTGTTTCTTCGAGCTTCTGGTACAAATACATAACACACACAACCAAACACTCTCAAGTGATCAATGACAGGTTTTGCCTTATGCAAAATCTCATATGGAGATGCATTCTCAAGGTTCTTGGTGGGTAGTCTGTTAATGAGGTAACAAGCAGTCATCACTGCATCCCCCCAAAACCTTTTAGGAACATTCCCCTCACACATCATGGTTCTTGCAACCTCCATTAGATGTCTATTTTTCCTTTCTGCTACTCCATTCTGCTGAGGAGTATAAGCACAGGATGTTTGATGAACAATGCCATGGTTGCTCACAAACTCCTTAAACTTGCTGTTTATGTACTCACCACCATTATCACTTCTTAGAGTTTTAATCTTAACTCCAAACTGAGTCATCACATAGTTGTAGAACTTAGAGAATGCTTCTAAAACATTACTCTTTGATGACATCAAAGTAACCCATGTGTACTTAGATTTCTCGTCTATGAAGGAGACAAAATACTTATATTGATCTTTAGAAGTACATGGAGCTGTCCATACATCAGAGTGAACTAGATCAAAGCACTCATTATACACAGTAGATGAGTCTTGATAAACAGTTCTACAATGCTTCCCTAAGATACAAGCTTCACATCCGTGATCCATAAGATTCAGATTTGGCAAAGCAAGCTTTAGAACCTTCAAGTGAGGATGTCCCAAGCGTGCATGCCAAATAGAACTGGTACTACTAGTGTATTGGTCAATATGAGATCATTCTCGGATGATCAAGGAGCTACTTACCACGGTAAGAATAATGTCCGAGAGTTCTTTTACCGCGGGAAGGAGCTAAATACGTTTAGAGAGTATTTAAACTCAGGCGGGAAAGGATCTCTTCATGACCATTATGTTCTTGGATGGAAATCAGGCTTCATTCATTCAACAAGATGAGTCATCAAGATAAGGAGAAAGGACAGTCAAAAAGCAAGTCAATAACCTTATCCTCTAATCTTATCTTCTTACGCTCCTATGATCCTCTTTATATTGTTGTAATCTCTTTTTACTCTTAATCAATCTGATCAGAAACTTATTATGAATAAAAAGATGATTTCTCTCTAATCTTCTCTTAATCTTTCACTCTTACTCTCTAATTTCCGCAAAGATGAACATGGTATCAGAGCAAGATCTCATGGAGACTTGTTAAATCTTCTAATCTCTTCATAAACTCTTCATATAATATTTTCTAAATCTGGTTTACTGTTTCATTGAAATCTCTCTCTGTTCTTCACGGATTTCCAAAGGTGTTAGCTTGCTTCTATCTTCTGTTCGTGTTCCTTGAAGATTCAGCTCAGAAGACTTTCGTTCACATCAAGAGAAGCTCATTCTCTCAGTTTCTAATCAGTCTTCATCTCTTGGGTTCCAAGGTTTTCTCTTTCGTCCCTCTCTACTCTCGGATTGTGGTTTGCTCAGTTGGTTCTTGTAGAAAGCTTGAGTCTTTAGAGTGTTTGAGATCATATAAGCTAGAAAGGAAGTATCTTCAGTGCTGAAAGTATGGAAAACTCTAAGGCTTTAGTGATACCTGTTATGTTGAAAGGGGGAAACTATCTCTTGTGGGCTAGAACTACTAAGACTGCTCTGTGTGGTAGAGGCTTGTGGGGTTACATTGATGGTTCTAAACAGTATGAGGAATACACAAGTAGTGATGATAAGGATGAAATCGATGAAAAGCTTGCTGCTAAGGCGAAGTGGTATCAAGAGGATCAGACTGTCCTTGCTATACTTCAAGGTTCTCTTGATACATCAATCCTAGAAGCCTATTCCTACTGTGAGAATGCTGCTGATTTGTGGAATACACTCAAGAATGTATATGGGAATACATCTAACCTCACCCGCGTGTTCGAAGTGAAAAAGGCAATCAATGAATTGAGTCAAGAGAATCTGGAGTTCACAAGTCACTTTGGGAAGTTTCGATCACTGTGGGCAGAGTTGGAAATGCTAAGGCCAAGCTCTATGGATATGGATGTCATCAACGAGAGAAGGGAACAAGACAAGGTCTTTGGTCTTCTCCTCACACTCAATCCAGCATTCAACGATCTCATCAAACACATCCTAAGAGCTGAAAAATTGCCAAGTCTTGATGATGTTTGTGCTCAAATCCAACGTGAGCAAGGGTCTCTCGGTCTGTTTGGAGGAAAAGGGGAGCTGCTCATGGCAAATAAAGGGACATACAAAGGAGCAGTGCTGGATCCTTCATCCTCATCTCAAACCAAGCCACCTCAACGGGCCAAGGATTCCGAGAGCCAATGTCACTCAAGCCAGTTCTTCAAGGCAAAAGGAGGATGGAGCTCAAGACGGATACGTGAAGAAATCAGACTTGGAATCTCTCTTCAAGTCATTTGTCACATTCAAGGAATCCGGTATCAATCTTATAACTCAAACTCCCTATAGCTTGCTTACACATAAACCTACTAGCTCGCTTATTGTAGATTCGGGTGCCTCTCATCACATGGTTAGCAATTCGAACCTACTTAACAATATAAAACCGGCTAGAGGAAATGTGTTAATTGCTAATGGAGATAGAGTTCCCATTGAAGGAATAGGCAATTTGAAGCTATTTGATAAAGAATCTAAAGCTCTTTATATGCCTAAGTTTACCTCTAATTTGCTATCCGTTAAAAGAACCACGAATGACCTTAATTGTTATGCAATATTTGGTCCTAATGAGGTTTTCTTTCAGGATATTGACTCCGGTAAAGTAATCGGAGAAGGAGGAACTAAAGATGATCTCTACATTTTAGATAATTTTGCACCAATCACCTCATATCGTTCACATTTTAGCTCTCGTTTAGATGCAACTTCGAATAAATTATGGCATGCTAGAATAGGTCACCCTCATTCTCGTGCTCTTAAACTCATGTTGCCAAATGTTTCTTTTGATTATTCTAGTTGTGAAGCTTGTATTCTCGGTAAACATTGTAAAACCGTTTTTCCTAAATCATCTACTGTTTATGAACATTGCTTTGATTTGGTTCATTCGGATGTTTGGACATCACCATGCCTATCTAGAGATAAAAACAAGTATTTCGTGACATTTATAGATGAGAAATCTAAATATACTTGGGTCACTTTAATTCCATCTAAAGATAGGGTGTATGATGCATTTCTTAACTTTCAAAATTACATCACTAACCATTACAATGCCAATATCAAAGTGTTTAGAACAGATAATGGTGGAGAATATACAAGTCATAAGCTTAACGAGCATTTTGCAAAACATGGGATTATGCATCAAACAAGCTGTCCGTATAATCCACAACAAAATGGGGTGGCGGAGAGAAAGAATCGACATCTTATGGAAGTGTCAAGATCAATGATGTTCCATCACAACGTCCCGAAGAGATATTGGGGAGATGCGGTTATGTTAGCATGCTATCTTAACAACCGAACACCGACTCAAGTCTTAGAGGACATATCACCATTTGAGGTACTTAACAAAACTAAGCCATCTTTTAGACATCTAAAGGTTTTTGGGTGTGTTTGTTTTGTCTTAGTTCCCAGAGAGCTTAGGAACAAGCTTGAGCCGAAAAGTATCAAGTGTATGTTCCTTGGATATTCTACAACGCAAAAGGGGTACAAGTGTTTTGATCCTACCAACAACCGAATCTACGTTTCTCGTGATGTGAAGTTCCTTGAGGAAAAGGGATACTACGGGGAAAGGGATTGGGAGAGTTTGAAAGACTTAGCTACCTCATCTGACCGGAATGCAAGCCTGAAATTCCTATTGGACCACCTTGGGAATGGGTCATCTTCGGTCACCACTCCACCACATAATCCACCTATGGAAGGCGATGCGGGACAGTCCCAAGATGAGCCTGGAGTTAATATTGAGGGGGAGTATGATGGAGATACAGATGTGGTTCCGGAATCATCATCAGCATCTGTCCCACCAGTACCACAACAAGACCAGCCAGTTTTGCAAGAGGAACAACTGGTATTGCAAGAGGAACAACCTGAATATCAACCGGATCCAACCATAGATACCACACAAGTCTTGAGTGATCAGCAACCTCAACCGGTTCTTCGAAGAAGTACAAGACCAAGACGTGATCCCTCTACTTGGAAAGACAAGAGAGTCTACTACAACTGTCATTCCGTTGCTCATCCGATCCAAGCTACTTGTTCTCTTGCCGTTTTGCCATTGGACTTTCAAGCCTTTCTTGGAATGATTATGGAGGATCACATACCAAAATCCTATGAAGAAGCAATGGAGACTAAAGAATGGAGTAAGGCTGTTGATGATGAAGTAGGAGCTATGATCAGAACTCATACATGGGATGAAGCGGATCTTCCACCCGGGAAGAAAGCGGTTAGCTCCAAGTGGGTATTCACCATTAAACATCTAAGCACCGGAGAGATTGAGCGGTACAAAGCTAGGCTTGTGGCTCGCGGGTTTACTCAAACATATGGGGTTGATTACATGGATACTTTTGCACCAGTGGCTAAGCTCCATACTGTTCGGGTTGTTCTTTCCATAGCTACGAATCGTGATTGGGATCTTTGGCAAATGGATGTCAAGAATGCTTTCCTTCAAGGTGAGCTCGAAGAAGAGGTTTACATGAAACCACCTCCGGGTCTTGAGAACACCATTGCACCGGGAAAGGTTCTTCGGTTAAGAAAAGCGATCTATGGTTTGAAGCAATCCCCTCGAGCTTGGTATCACAAGTTAAGCTTTGTTCTTATGGGTAGAGGTTTCAAGAAGTCACAATCAGATCATACACTCTTCACCCTACACGGACCACAAGGACTTGTAGTCGTTCTCATCTATGTAGATGACTTGATCATCACCGGCGATGACAAGGGAGGTATCCAAGAAACTAAATCTTTCCTTAAATCTGTTTTTGATATTAAAGATCTAGGAGAACTTAAGTACTTTCTTGGGATTGAGATTTGCCGACTTCCAGAAGGCTTATTTCTATCTCAAAGAAAGTACACACTTGATTTGTTGAATGAGACAGGTACATTGGATGCTAAGACAGCCAAGACACCACTTGAAGATGGCTACAACGTCAACCGAAAGGGGGAGGAAGGTGATGCACCGTTTGAGGATGTTGCGAAGTATCGAAGACTTGTAGGCAAGCTTATCTACTTGACGCTCAGAAGACCGGATATTTGTTTTGCGGTAAATCAGATCAGCCAACATATGAAGACACCAACGGTATATCATTGGAGTATGGTTGAGAGGATTCTTAGGTACTTGAAAGGGAGCATTGGCCAAGGCATTTGGATGGGAAGGAACAACAACACCGAGATTGTTGGGTATTGTGATGCGGATTGGGCTGGAGATAGGATTGATCGGAAATCTACTACTGGTTATTGCACGTTTGTGGGAGGCAATCTAGTGACTTGGAAGAGCAAGAAGCAAAAGGTTGTTTCGGATTCAAGTGCGGAAGCGGAGTATCGGGCTATGAAAAAGCTTACCAACGAGTTGATATGGCTCAAGGGTTTACTCAAGTGTTTAGGTATTGAGCAAGCTACACCAATGACGATGCATTGTGATAACCAAGCTGCAATCCACATTGCATCCAATTCGGTTTTCCACGAGCGGACCAAACACATTGAGTTGGATTGTCACAAGGTTCGGGAGAAGATCGAGCAAGGATACACGCTGCCGTGCTTTACAAGAAGCGAAGACCAATTAGCGGATGTCTTCACCAAGGCCACAAGTCTTAAGGTTTGCACTCACATCTTTAGCAAACTAGGACTTGTGAACCTTGAACATCATTGATCTAATCTTTCCTATCCGTGGACATCATACTCTTTTTCCCTCTTGCATAGTTTTGTCCCACGTGGTTTTCTATGCTTGAGGTTTTTTAACGAGGTGATGCTCACGGGTTTCCAAGCTCAGCCTTATGTCCCATTAGGTTGAGCTTGAGGGGGAGTATTGGTCAATATGAGATCATTCTCGGATGATCAAGGAGCTACTTACCACGGTAAGAATAATGTCCGAGAGTTCTTTTACCGCGGGAAGGAGCTAAATACGTTTAGAGAGTATTTAAACTCAGGCGGGAAAGGATCTCTTCATGACCGTTATGTTCTTGGATGGAAATCAGGCTTCATTCATTCAACAAGATGAGTCATCAAGATAAGGAGAAAGGACAGTCAAAAAGCAAGTCAATAACCTTATCCTCTAATCTTATCTTCTTACGCTCCTATGATCCTCTTTATATTGTTGTAATCTCTTTTTACTCTTAATCAATCTGATCAGAAACTTATTATGAATAAAAAGATGATTTCTCTCTAATCTTCTCTTAATCTTTCACTCTTACTCTCTAATTTCCGCAAAGATGAACATAGTGCTCATTGCTGAGTGAGCTATTCCGACTGATTGCTTATCCAAAACATCCAATACATAGAGACCATCCTGTACACCACCTGATCCAAAAGTCTTCCCCGACTTGTTATCCTGAAACCATACATTATCAGGACTAAACACAGCCAAACAATCAAGATCCTTCGTAGCTTTCTGAACTGATAACAAGTTTGAGGCAAACTCAGGGATATACAGAGCATTAGTATTCTTGTTAAACAGCTCTAAGTTTCCAATTCCTCTAATCAACACATCCTCCCCATTTGCTATAGTTACTTTTCCCCGATGAGGTTTAACATTTGTAAGAAGCTTTGGATCACTAATCATGTGATGAGAGGCACCAGAATCTACTATAATGGGTTTAGGAAGTTTAGAGGAAAGAAAACTCTTACCAGATTCAGTCAGTTTGGTGATGCTTTTGATAAGAGCATCAAGGTCTGATTTCCTCACCACATCATCACAGCTCGCATTAGCAACTCCTGCACGCCCTCTAGATGTTTGACCTGAGGTTTTCTCTTTCAAATGTGGATGAAGGACCCAGCACTTCTCCTTGGTATGACCTGCTTTCTTGCAATGTTCACACGATCTCAACTGAGGATGGAGAATCCAACACTTCTCCTTAGTATGACCTGCTTTCTTGCAGTGTTCACACACCCAGCTAGGTCTCTTCTCTACTTGTTGATAAACTCCTTGGCTTATATATGCAGCCTCACTTGTCCCTTGAAAGAGACCTTTTGACCCTTCCTCCTTTTGGATCATCATACACACTTCATTTAAGGTTGGCAGCTTTTCATACCTCAAGATATGATGAATCAATCCTGAGTATGATTTATCGAGAGTAAGGAGTAGACCAAACACCTGATCCTGCTCTCTCCTCTCCCTCACCACACTCAAATCTGTGGTGGGTGGCCTTAGAGTCTCCAGCTCAGCCCACAAGTTTCTAAATTCACCAAATAAGCTCTTGAATAGCTTTCCTTCTTGTTGAAGTTCATTCAAGGCCTTTTTCACCTCAAAAATTCGACTCAGATTCGATGTATTACCATATACACCTAAGAGAGTGTCCCACAACTCCTTTGCAGTCTCAGCATAAGAGTAAGCTGCAAGGATAGATGGCTCCAAGGAGCTCTGAAGAATCGCTAGGACCAGCTGATCCTCTTGAATCCACTTTGGATTCTCTTTGCTGGATACGGCTTTGTGAGTAGTAACCTTTGGAGTAACCTTTGGATCTTCGGTGCTGGTTCCAGAAGTCTCTGTAGTTTCCTCAACCGTTACAGCTTCTCCTTTGTCCGTAGGTACCACCAGAGAGTCATCCACGTGCTCCCATAACCCACGGCTTCTCAGGGCAGTACGAGTGGTTCTAGACCACAACAAATAGTTCTCTCCTTTGAGAACAACAGGTAGAGTGATTTGCTTCTGATTTTCCATAGATGATTGCTTGAAAAAGAAGACAAACAAACAGAACCAGAACAGAAAGATTGCTTGAACAGAATCTTCAGGAACCTAGCTCTGATACCATGTGAGATTTAGAAGAAAATAGATTGATCTTGATCAAGAACAAACCAGAAACGTGAGAACAAGAGAGAAGTGAGAAGTTTCTAGAGAGAAGAAGAAGATATTTTCATTACACAGCAAAACAAGGATTACAAAGAGATTAAAATAAGAAAAAAAAATACTAAACACAACAACTTCAATAGTAACAAGCAACTAATGAGATGGGCTAATGACTTGGGCTTTCTTTGATGAAACCAACAACTGATCCAGACCCAATAACAAGCTCAGACTCAATAAGGATCCAGTTCAACAATCTTAACTTAGATCTCTATAGTTAAGCTTGAGGGGGAGTGTTGAACTAATGTGTTAAACTAATGAGGATTAGTGAACCCATTTGTAGACTAATAAGATCAGATTCTCAAGTACACAAGAAGATGAGACAGAATCTGGGCTGAATAAAGAAGATGGTGGGACTTACCCAAAATAGAAGAATCACATGTTTCTGTTTATGTTACCAGTAGGACAAGTCACTATCAACACTTAATTATGTATTTCACCCTTATCTATGTTGTCTTTCTATATATATGTTGTAATGAATCAGAATCAATCTAAGGAGAAAGTTTCTCTCTTCCAAGTCTATTAATCTCTCAATCTCTCTCATCTTACTCTGTTCTTACTCTGAAACTCTAAACATAATCTAAACTAAAATCTCTCTTATTCCGCATAATCTTACCAGAGTAACCATGCTTCACACTTAAGGCGAGTTTCGATCAGGAGAGCATTACTTGGACCGATAGGATTCTCACACAAGAGTTCTCAACATAAACCATGAGTAACCAAGAGCTTTTAAGGGATTTGGGTGAGTGTTTAAATAGTGTTTAGGCTAGGTTCCAAACTGTTTGAGAATAGAGAACTAAAGAGTATAGAGATTTTGAAGAGTAAAAATAAAAATAGAGAGATTTTGAAGATTAAGAAAGGGGTAGATTTAAGAAGGGTTCTCTATTCTCATGAATGTGTTTCTCTTAGGCTAGATCATGGATTCATTTGTATCAATTCACCAAGAGAGTAAGGATAGGAAATAACCCAAATCAAGCTTCCATTGGTTTGAATGACATTTGGCCGAATGCTTCTCCTCTCCAATGGTCTCCATTTGACAATCTCCACTTGCATTCTATTCCCCTTCTCTAGCAAACCAATCGATCCTTCCTTCATCTAACCGCACCAACATAGGCTTCTTGAGAGTAAACAACATCCTTGAGCTTCATGGGAAAGGAAAGCTCCAATCTTTAATGGTATTCTTCCCTTGAATCCCACTTACTTCACACTAATGACCAAGCTCCACACTTTGGGTTTTTCTTCAAGAGATTCACAAGTAAGCATCTCAATCTCTTCTAACTTACTTGGACCAAAGATCCGGTTCCATGGTGAGAGTGCTCAAGATCCCATGAGTTCTTCTCTCATTCTTCACTTGTTTGAACCGGACAACAAATCTTGAGCTCCAAGGGTGGAAACCCATCACCCTCTTGTTTGAGCTTCTTCTTTTAACAAGCTCCAAAGGTGGAAACCCTTCACCTTCTTCTTTTGAGCTAACTTCAATGGACTCCAAAGGCTGGAAATTCTTCAACCTTCTTGTTTGAGTCTCTTTTATTCAAAGGAACGAGCTTTAGCACCGTGGATTGAGACGTCTTCAACCAGCGAGCTTCTTCTTCTTTTCACCGAGAAAGCTTCGAGCTTTCTTCTTCTTCTTCAAGGGAAAACTTCAAGCTTCCTCCATCTTCTTCATGAAAGCTTCGGGCTTTCACGTCTTCAATCTTCAAGGGACAGCTTCAAGCTTCCTCCATCTTCTTCAAGCTCAGTTCTAGCTTTCTCCGAGCAATAGAACCGAGTCTTCAACAACACAATCAAAGAAAACCAAAGAAGAGATCTTTTCAAGACATCTCTTCAACACAACGCAGCGGAATCAATGTGTGTTAGATTAAGCGCATAAGGAGTATTGAAAACTCCTTATAACGATTCAATCTAACATTTTTAAAAAATCCCAAGAGCTTATGCTCTGATACCATGTTAGATTTTAATGAGCAAATGCTCACATAAACACAAGATTCATCCTTTGAGAAGGAATGAATCAAAGAAAAGCTCAAATGAGCAAAGAGAGATTTAGAACAGATTTGAGAAGGATATTTGAGAGAGATTAAGAGATATTAGGAGAGATTAAACATAAATGGGTTTGATTCAAATGAATTTCACCCTAAATACCACTTTCTCCTAATATCTACATTGATAATAATCTGATTTGAATAAAGGAAAGAGAGAGATGAACTCAGATTTTATTCAAGATAATTGGTTAATGATTACAATGAAAGAATACAAGTATATATAGCAAAGCTTGGATCAGATCACACACATGTGACCGTTGGGGATAGTGACCACATAAAGCAAACTTTGTCTTCATGTGTAAAGGTGATCTTATCCTTGACTTGGGACCACTTTCATTTTGCCTCCAATGCTCAGATTTGTATCTGGGACCACAAGGTGAAAACTAATCCGCGTCTCGGGAGAATCCTTCCCGCGTGTCTTCCTTCCCGCGGGTCGAGTGGCTTCAATGCCACTCGTACTGATCCGAGAGCGAACTGTCCCGTGTCTTGGGTCTTATATACTTAGTCTCAGACACATTTCCCAAACATTACCCGAACATTATTTCACATTGGGTAACTTGTTTATTCACCACTTTAGTACCTTAAGAGATGATACTTGATTAATCACTCTTAAGTACTCTCCTTGATTAACATATAAGCTTACCAACCAAGCGCCTGTAGAGCTTAGCATCCTCAAGGAGGCTATCTTCTTCATTCTCCCCCTGTTGGTTAGCTTTATATGCATCCTCCAATGGAGTTCTTGCTGGTCTTGCATCTGTCAAACCTGTTTCACTCACAAGATCACGAATGTACTTCCGTTGTGATAAGAAGAGACCTTCCTTTAATCTACACACTTCTATCCCAAGGAAGTACCTTAATTCTCCAAGATCTTTGATATCAAAGACTGATTTCAAGTGATCTTTAGTCTCTTGAATACCACCCTTGTCATTCCCAGATATGATTATATCATCCACATATATAAGAATGACTATGATACCTGTTTGGCTTTGAAGGGTAAAGAGAGTATGATCAGCCTCTGATCTCCTGAATCCACGACCCAAGAGGGTAATGCTCAACTTTCGGTACCATGCTCTAGGTGACTATTTCAGCCCGTAGATTGCTTTCCTCAATTTCAATACCTTGCCCGGAGTTACAAACACACCTGGTGGAGGGGTCATGTAGACTTCTTCTTCTAACTCCCCTTGAAGAAATGCATTCTTCACATCCATCTGCCATAGCTCCCATCCCAAATTTGTAGCAAGGGATAACACAACTCGGATGGTGTGAAGTTTAGCAACAGGAGCAAAGGTCTCTCTATAGTCATCACCATACGTTTGAGTAAAGCCCCTAGCCACCAGCCTTGCCTTGTGCCTTTCTATCTCTCCCGTGCTATGATATTTGATAGTAAAGACCCATTTTGAGCTCACTGTCTTCTTCTTTATTGGTAAGTCAGCCTCATCCCAAGTGTGATTGCTCACCATTGCTTGTTTCTCATCATCCACTGCATCACGCCAAACCTTCAGCTGAATTGCTTCCTCATATGTTCTTAGAATCTCCTCTCTGTCCAGAACTCCAAGGAATGCTTGATACTCCTCAGGAACGTGAGCTAATGAGCACACTGCTTGTATAGGATGAGCAACAGCCTCATTATTGTAGTAAACTCTTGTGTTCCTCCAATTTTCAGGCCCAGACTTCAACCTCTCACTTCTTCTTAGAGGCTGAACAACCTCAGTCTCTCCTGTTTCGTTCTCTTCAACTTCTTCAGCTACCACATCTTCTAGAGAATATGAAACAACATCCTCTAAGTGAGATTCCCCTTCTTCACTGTCCATCGGTGAATCCACTTCTTCTGAGGAAGCTCTTGAATGATCTTGACTACCAGCTTCACCTTCACTTTTGGTGCTGCTATCATCTGATCTTGTTTCACCACCCTCATCAACAACTGGAGCTTCTTGATGTCTCTCTGCACCATTAGTTGGTGGCATTGGTGGACCAACTAGAGTAGTAAGACCATCAAGTATATGCTTCAAGATAGTGGCTCTGTCGTTGGAAGAAGCAAGATCTTTAAGCTCATCCCAATTTTCATTACCAAAGTATCCCTTCTCTTCATCAAACTTGACTTCCCTGGATATATACGTTCTCTTGGTGTCAACATCATAGCATTTGTAACCCTTTTGAGTAGGTGAGTACCCAATAAACATACACTTGATACTCTTAGGCTCCAACTTGTTCCTTTGAGCTTCTGGTACAAATACATAATGAGGTAACAAGCAGTCATCACTGCATCCCCCCAAAACCTTTTAGGAACATTCCTCTCACACATCATGGTTCTTGCAACCTCCATTAGATGTCTATTTTTATTGACCAAAATAAATAAAGGTCATGTGAATAAATCACCTAAGGGAAATAAAATGGTCTTAAGTGTGTATCGGACCCGCGGGAAGGTTTGGCATCAAGGAAACCAACCGCGGGTCAGTTTGGCATCGAGAGGATGGAACCGCGGGTCAGTCGGCATCGGGAAGACCTACCCGCGGATCAGGACGAAGCTGGCATCGAGGAAAGCTACCCGCGGGACGAGTGGCATCGAGTGGAGAAGCCGGGTCGCGTACCGGGTAAACGGATAAACGCGCGGATCCTCAACCGGGTTCGGGTCATGTACTGATCTCGAGTTATGATCGAGACTCTCTCGACCCGCAGTACGTGCATCATCGATGCACGGGTCGAGTAGGACCGAGATCAGTACGTGAAGACGCGCGTTGACTTTCCGTTCCGCGTTGACCCGTACTGATCCGCGTCCCAAGCATCGAGGAACCTAACAACAGCGACGTCTCCTCGACCCGCAGATCGAGCCTGATAGCGACCGGCCGTCCCTATCCGTCCGAAACGTTTGAATCAAGTTGACCATTGATTCAAACGGTCTCTTTCTTCTTTTAGACATTTAAAAGTCTATTTAAACAATGTAATTCACACTTGTAAAATCATCTTGAATAATTTTAATTATCAAGTTCATATTCTCTCAATCTCTTATTCTCTCTAAATCTCTAATTCTCTCAATTTTCTAAATCTATTTCCGCAAATTCTTACATGGTATCAGAGCGGTTTTGACTCTTGTGACCGCAACATTCTCACATTCTTCTAATTTCAATCTCTTTCCGATTTGAGGATTTTCTTTAAAACGGTTGGATCAAATCGGTATATCGAGATTTTCATTCTCTTTATGCGCTTGATTCAACATACATATAGAAAAGATAATCCCAAATCTTGTCTAAAAGCCTTGAGCTTCCATTCTCTAAACTCAACTCCCTCGGTTACACTTGTTTCCGATTATCTCTAAAAGAAATTTACAATGGAAACCGGTGGATCAAGCAAACCACTCGTTCTTCCAATTATTCTCAAAAGAGAAAATTACCTCTTATGGTCAAGAACCACTAAAACAGCCCTATGTGGGCGTGGTCTATGGAACCACATCGATCTTAGCCTCGTACCAAAGGCTCCCGAGTTCGATTCATCCGATGAAGAAGAAGATGACGAAGAAAAGAAAGCAAAGGAGGCCAAATGGTTTCAAGAAGATCAAACCGTGTTGGCCATTCTCCAAAATGGGATTGACACTCCAATCCTCGTTGCTTACTCATATTGTGAAACCGCTAGTGAGCTTTGGGAGACTCTAAAGAAAGTCTATGGAAATATTTCAAACCTAACCCGTGTGTTCGAAGTTAAGAAAGCTTTGAACGAGCTTAGCCAAGGAGATGGGGACTTCACCGAACACCTCGGGAAGTATCAAGCACTTAGAGCCGAGTTGGAGATGCTTCGGCCATTTACCATGAATCCCAAAGCTCTTAATGAAAGAAGAGAGCAAGATAACGTGTTCGGCCTCCTCCTTACCATAAGTTCCTCCTACAATGATCTTATCAAGCATACCTTACGTTCCGACAAGCTCCCAAGCTTTGACGACGTATGTGCTCAAATTCAAAAGGAACTAGGCTCCCATGGGCTGTTTAAGGGAAAGGGGGAGCTACCAACTGCTCACAAAGGAGCCTATACACCGTATGGAGATAAGAGGAACAATAACAACAACAATCGGTACAACAACAACTACCAAGGACCGAATCCCGACCTTTGGTGCGAACATTGCAAGAAGATCGGTCATACTAAGGCAAAATGCTATATCCTCAATCCACACCTTAGGCGGTTTCATTCAAAGCCAAGTAACTTTGAGCCGAGAGCTTACGAACCAAGAGCAAACTATGGGGCAACCAAGAACGATCAAACTCAAACCATGCCATCCAAGCAAGGGGGAGAAGTGAACCTCGGAGACTATGTCAAGAAATCCGACATGGATGCCATGATCAAAGCACTCAAAGAATCCGGTATCACTTACTTCTCCCATAAACCCAAAAATGATTTAATTGTTGATTCGGGTGCCTCACATCATATGATTAGTAATGAGAACTTACTTGGGAATATTATGAAAATTAATGGGAGTGTAGAAATTGCAAATGGTGATAAAATACCGATTGATGGAATTGGAAATTTAAAACTATTCGGAAAAGAATCTAAAGCATTTTATATGCCAAAATTTGCTAGTAATTTGTTATCTATTAGTAAATTGACTAAGGATCTAGATTGTTATGCTATTTTTGGGCCTAATGACGTTCATTTTCAGGATATTAAGTCGGCTAAGATTATTGGAGAAGGTAGTACCAAGGATGGTCTATACATTCTCGAAAAATCTCTACCAAGACCGCTTGCTTTTGCTTCAAGTTTTAATCTACCAAATAATGCGATTTGGCATGCTAGACTAGGACATCCTTATGCTAGAGCCATTGAGCTTATGTTACCAAATGTTGTCTTTAATCATTTAACTTGCGAATCTTGTATTTTGGGTAAACATTGCAAAACCGTCTTTAATAAATCTACAACCATTTATGAAAAATGCTTTGACTTAGTTCATTCGGATGTATGGACATCTCCATGCTTGTCTAGGGATAACAACAAGTATTTCGTGACTTTCATTGATGAAAAATCAAAATATACTTGGGTAACCCTCCTACCATCAAAAGATCGTGTGTTTGATGCATTTATTAACTTTGAAAATCATGTGATTAACCATTACAATGCCAAGATTAAAGTGTTTAGGTCGGATAATGGAGGTGAATATACAAGCAACAAATTCAATGAACACTTGGCGAGCCATGGCATTATTCATCAAACTTCATGCCCATACACACCCCAACAAAACGGCGTGGCCGAAAGAAAGAATAGACATCTAATGGAAACCGCAAGATCAATGATGTTCCATACCAACGTTCCCAAGAGATTTTGGGGAGATGCGGTCATGACGGCATGCTATTTGATAAATAGAATGCCCACCAAAATCCTAGAAGATCACTCACCATTCGAGGTACTAAATCAAACTAGACCGTCTTTGGAACATCTAAGGGTTTTCGGTTGTGTTTGTTTTGTCTTAGTCCCGGGAGAATTAAAGACCAAGTTGGATGAGAAGAGCACCAAGTGCATGTTCATTGGATACTCAAATACTCAAAAGGGTTATAAGTGCTACAATCCGATTAGCAACAAGTGCCACGTGTCTTGGGATGTGAAATTCATTGAAGATCAAGGATACTATGAGAAGAAAGATTGGGAGAGTTTGAAAGACCTAACCACACCATCGGACCGGGGAGCTTCCTTACGATTCCTCCTAGAACATCTTAAAGGACCGGTCTCATCACAAGAGGAAGCTACGCCTCAAGTTCAAACACCGGAGGATCCTACACAAGAAGAGGCACCTATCAATACCGATGGTTTAGAAATACCACCATCCGGAGAAATAAATTCTCATGAAGAGAACCAAGAACCGGAAACTCAAGAAGATAACAATGGCCAAACCGAGGAACAAGTAACCGAAGAAGTCCAACCACTTAGGCGAAGTGGAAGGATTAGAAGTGACCCATCTACATGGAAAGACAAGAGAGTGTTCTACAACAACAAAGCCGTTGCTCATCCGATCCAAGCCACATGTTCTCTCGCCCTTTTGCCTTCGGACTATCAAGTGTTCATAGCCAAGATTGATGAGCATGTGATTCCATCAACATATGAGGAGGCTATGGAGAAAGAAGAATGGGGTGGTGCGGTGGATGAGGAAGTCGGAGCCATGATCAAGAATCATACTTGGGATGAAGCCGATCTCCCGGAAGGGAAACGAGCCGTGACCTCCAAGTGGGTATTTACCATCAAACACTTGAGTAGTGGAGAGATTGAACGGTTTAAAGCAAGATTAGTGGCAAGGGGATTCACTCAAACCTATGGGGATGATTACACGGATACGTTTGCACCAGTGGCCAAACTAAATACAGTCCGTGTGGTTCTCTCCTTGGCGGTCAATCTAGATTGGGAACTTTGGCAAATGGATGTGAAGAACGCCTTCTTACAAGGAGAACTCGAAGAAGAAGTTTACATGGCTCCACCACCCGGACTCGAAGGGATAGTAAAACCGGGAAAAGTGTTGCGATTAAGAAAGGCTATTTATGGACTCAAGCAATCACCAAGAGCGTGGTACAAGAAGCTTAGTGTCACCCTTATGGATAAGGGATTCAAGAAATCGGAGTTAGATCACACCCTCTTCACTTTGCAAGGACCAAGAGGTATCATCGTTGTCCTTGTTTATGTTGATGATCTAATTATTTCCGGTAGTGATAAGATAGGGATCCAAGAGACCAAGGAGTATCTAAAATCGGAATTTGAGATCAAGGATCTTGGAGAGCTTAAGTACTTTCTTGGAATAGAAGTTTGCCGGTTCTCAAACGGCTTACATATCTCCCAAAGAAAGTATACTTTGGATCTTCTCAAGGAAACGGGGAAGATAGGGGCTAAACCGGCCAAGACACCTCTAGATGAAGGCTACAAGGTCGTTCGAAAGGGGGAGATTGAAGATGAGCCATACGACAATCCGGCTCAATATCGAAGAATGGTGGGAAAGATGATATATTTGACACTTACTAGACCGGACCTTTGCTTTGCGGTCAATCAAGTGAGTCAACACATGAAAGAACCAAAGGTGCATCATTGGAATATGGTGGAAAGGATACTTCGATATCTAAAAGGAAGTCCCGGTCAAGGAGTTTGGATGGGAAAGAATGAGAACACGGAAGTGGTTGGTTATTGTGATGCGGATTGGGCCGGAGACGTCAATGACCGCAAGTCTACCACCGGGTATTGTACGTTCCTTGGAGGAAACTTAGTAACTTGGAAGACAAAGAAGCAAAAGTCCGTGTCTTGTTCAAGTGCCGAGGCCGAGTATAGAGCAATGAAGAAACTTACAAACGAGCTCACTTGGCTAAAAGGGATCTTGCTACACTTGGGAGTACCACAAGACCAACCCATTCATCATGCATTGTGATAATCAAGCGGCCATTCACATAGCAACAAACTCGGTGTTTCATGAGAGGACCAAACACATCGAGATTGATTGTCACAAAGTTAGAGAGAAGATAAAGCAAGGAATGACTTTACCATGCTACACAAGAAGTGAAGACCAATTGGCGGATATCCTCACCAAGGCCGCAAGTCTAAAAGTTTGCAACAACATCTTTAGCAAACTAGGGCTTGTGGACTTGACCAAGCCATGATCGGATCCTCTACCCATGACCATTACACTCTTTTTCCCTTAGTAAGGTTTTATCCCATGAGGTTTTACTTACTAAGGTTTTTAATGAGGTAATAGGTTGTGGGTTTCCAAGCTTAGCCTAAATCCTTTATGCTAAGCTTGAGGGGGAGTATTGACCAAAATAAATAAAGGTCATGTGAATAAATCACCTAAGGGAAATAAAATGGTGTTAAGTGTGTATCGGACCCGCGGGAAGGTTTGGCATCGAGGAAACCAACCGCGGGTCAGTTTGGCATCGAGAGGATGGAACCGCGGGTCAGTCGGCATCGGGAAGACATAACCGCGGATCAGGACGAAGCTGGCATCGAGGAAAGCTACCCGCGGGACGAGTGGCATCGAGTGGAGAAGTCGGGTCGCGTACCGGGTAAACGGATAAACGCGCGGATCCTCAACCGGGTTCGGGTCATGTACTGATCTTGAGTTATGATTGAGACTCTCTCGACCCGCAGTACGTGCATCATCGATGCACGGGTCGAGTAGGACCGAGTATTGACCTTAGGACTCACATTGAGACTAAGGAAAAATAAAAGAAGTTGAAATAAATTGGATCGGGAAATGGGACCGCGGATCAGTTCTACCGAGACGCGGGACGATGGGCTCTCGATCCGCAGTACGGTCGGTATCGGCATCAGGACGTATACACGGGTCAAGACGAGCATCCGCGGATCAGTACGCAGGATGGTACGCGGCATCGAGGCACAGTCGACCCGCTGGACGTGAAGAACCGAGGCGTGTCCGATCCGCGGTACGAGTGAAGACGCGGGTCAGGATCGGATCCGGGTCGGGCAAACGGATAAACACGCGGGTTGACCTTTACCTGAACGGTGTCGTTTTGGCTGACCCGCATCATAAGGACGCAGATCCGTCCTGATACGCGATGACGCGTCCCGCTGTACGGATCAGTGCGTGGCCGACCGTACTGCCCCCGATCCTTGACCGACCCATTTTTGGATTGACTCCAAACGGTCATCTTTTTATTCCTTTGTAATTTTTCCTATTTATAGGTTGTTCTAGGAGCTGAAAAACATTATCTTTGAATAAAGAAAATCATTTCAAAGTTCATACTCTTCTTTACTCTTCATGGTTACATAATCTCTCTTACTCTTCTCTACTCTTCAATACTCTCCAAATCTCTTCTCTGTAAGAATTGTGTGAAGAATAAGAGTAAGATTGAGAGAAGAGTGGAGAAATGAAGAGTAATGAAGAGTAAGAGAGATTTATGTAACCATGAAGAGTAAAGAGTAAACTTTTTATTTATTTTTCCCAAGAGAATCATACATCATCATTAGAACAGCCTATTTATAGAAAAGAAACAATAGGTCATGAGAAAAAGGATTTAAAACGGTCGGATAAGGTTTGGTGCGGCGTGAACCGGACTGGCGTACGGGCTGTCGTACCGCGGGACGAGAGCGGAACGCGTCACCACGTACCATGACCGTTCCGCGTCCTTATGCATCAGGACGGGTGAAACGACAGCGCTTCGGGATAACACGCGGGTGGATCCGCGTGTTTATCCGAATACCCGCGTGAAGATCCGACCCGCTTCACACGGCCCGTTGCTGCGTCCGTCCCGTGACTCGGTCTTCCCTCGATGCCACTCGTTCCGCGGATCGACAGAAGCTCGATGCCGCGTGCTGATCCGCGTATCGTCTGGCCCCGATCCTTTCCGCGTACTGATCCGCGCCTGGCGTCGATGCCACTCGTACCGCGGGTCAGATTTCAACGTCCCACGTTCCGAGTGAGCCGATCCGCGGTTTTACATTTCCGTCCCGAATTTCTTTACCTTTCTTTATTCTTTATTTCCCTTAGTCCCAATGTGAGTCCTAAGGTCATTACTCCCCCTCAAGTTAAACATAAAGAATTTATGATTAACTTGGAGACTCACAACCATCACCTCATTAAAAACCTTATCAAGGAAAACTTCATGGGACAAAACCTTGATAAGGGAAAAAGAGTGTGATGATTGCGAGTAAGGGGTCTTCTCATGGATGTGTGAGATCCACAAGTCCAAGTTTGCCCAAGATGTTGTTGCAAACTTTAAGACTTGCGGATTTGGTGAACACATCCGCTAGTTGATCTTCAATTCTTGTAAAACACGGTAGTGTCCATCCTTGTTCAATCTTCTCTCGAACCTTGTGGCAATCAATCTCAATATGCTTCGTCCTTTCATGGAACACCGAGTTGGTAGCAATGTGAATCGCGGCTTGGTTATCACAATGCATTATCATCGGTTCATCCTTCTCAATTCCCAAGTGAGCCAAGATTCCTCTCAACCAAGTGAGCTCGTTTGTCAACTTCTTCATGGCCCTATACTTGGCTTCCGCACTAGAGCATGAGACTTCCTTTTGCTTCTTAGTCCTCCAAGTGACCAAGTTCCCACCAATGAACGTACAATAACCGGTTGTTGATCTCCTATCATTTCTATCACCGGCCCAATCCGCATCACAATAACCGACTATGTCGGAGCTTTCATTCTTTCCCATCCAAACTCCAAGTCCCGGACTATCCTTCAAGTACCTAAGGATCCTTTCAACCATTTGCCAATGATACACCGTTGGTTTTTGCATATGTTGACTAATTTGGTTGACCGCAAAGCTTATATCCGGTCTTGTGAGACATAAGTAGATCAATTTTCCCACAAGCCTTCTATATCTTGATGGATCCTCGTATAGCTCATCGTCTTTCTCCCCCTTTCGAACGCCTTTATACCCTTCTTCTAAAGGGGTTTTTGTCGACTTAGCTCCAAGCTTCCCGGTTTCCTTCAACAAATCCAGTGTATACTTTCTTTGGGAGATGTGTAACCCATTCTTGAACCTACACACTTCAATTCCAAGAAAGTATTTCACTTCTCCAAGGTCTTTCATTTCAAACACCGAGTTGAGGAAGTCCTTTGTATCTTGAATTCCTTTCTTATCATTCCTAGAAATGATCATATCATCCACATAGATCAAAACTACCACAATCCCATTTGGTCCTTGGAGTGTGAAAAGAGTGTGGTCTAGCTCACATTTCTTGAATCCTCTTTCCTAGAGTGTTGAGCTAAGTTTCTTGTACCAAGCTCTAGGTGATTGTTTTAATCCGTAGATGGCCTTGTTGAGCTTGAGAACCTTTCCGAGAGCTATAGAGGTTTCAAGACCGGGTGGTGGTGTCATATATACTTCCTCCTCAAGATCACCTTGTAAGAAGGCATTTTTTTACGTCCATTTGTCATAGATCCCAATCTAAGTTTGCCGCCAAAGAGAACACAACTCTCACGGTGTTAAGCTTTGCAACCGGAGCAAATGTATCCGTGTAATCATCTCCATATGTTTGGGTAAATCCTCTAGCCACCAACCGAGCCTTATACCTCTCAAGGTCTCCATTACTCAAGTACTTGATCGTGAAGACCCATTTGGAGCTCACAGGTCTCTTGCCTTCGGGAAGATCTGCTTCATCCCAAGTATGGTTCTTAACCATGGCTCCAACCTCATCATCTACTGCCTCTACCCAATGCTCATCTTCCATAGCTTCCTCAAATGTCTTAGGGATTGTATATTCATCTATCTTTGTCACAAAAGCCCTATGAGAAGAAGGTAGAAGGGCGAGCGAACAAACTGCTTGAATCGGATGAGCTACAGCTTCATTATTAAAGTAAACTCGGCTTTCTTTCCATTGAGAGGGATCCTTCTTTAGTCTTGTACTTCTACGCAACACCGGTTCTTGGACCGGTTCTTGAACCTCTTCCTCCGGAGTTTCCTCTTCAATAACCCCTTGTTCTTGAATTACCTCAACCGGAACCGTATCATGATCGGCCTCCCCTTGAACCGGTTCTTGGACCTCTTCTTCTTGACCCATTTCTTGAACAGTTTCCTCTTGAGCTAGTGAAGGGAGATCCTGGTTTCCAACTTTGTCTCTTGGCTCATGATTCCCAAGATTTTGAAGAAGGAATCGTAGATTAGAGCCAAGGTCCGACGGTGTTGCAAGATCACTTAAGTCTCCTCGGTCTTTAGCTCCATAAAACCCTTGTTCCTCTATGAACTTCACATCTCTAGAGACAAACGTTTTCCTTGAACTCGGATCATAACACTTATACCCTTTTTGCGTTGTTGAATAGCCGAGGAATATGCATCTTGTGCTCTTTGCTTCAAGCTTGTCCCTTAATTCCCTAGGCACCAACACAAAACAAACACACCCAAATACTCTCAAGTGATTAAGGAAGGGTTTTTCTTTAGTAAGTACCTCATATGGAGAGACATCCTCAAGGACCTTGGTTGGTGTCCGATTGATCAAATAACATGCGGTCATGACCGCATCTCCCCAATAACGCCTTGGCACATTCATGTGAAACATCATGGCTCGTGAAACCTCCATTAGGTGACGATTCTTTCTCTCGGCCACGCCATTTTGTTGCGGAGTGTATGGACAAGTCGTTTGATGCAAAATGCCAAGCTTAGATAGGTGTTCTTTAAATCGGTTGCTCATGTATTCACCACCATTATCTGTTCTAAATATCTTAATCTTGGCATTGTATTGGTTAGCAATATAGGTTTGGAAATTCACAAATGCATCAAAGACTCTATCCTTAGATGGTAAGAGAGTAAGCCATGTATATTTCGATTTTTCATCAATGAATGTGACAAAGTATTTATTGTTATCTCTAGATGAGCAAGGTGAGGTCCAAACATCCGAATGCACAAGATCAAAGCAATTCTCATAAACGGTAGAAGACTTAGTAAAAACCGATTTGCAATGTTTTCCGAGAATACTAGATTCACAAGATAAATGATTAAAGACAACATTTGGGAGCATTATTTCAAGAGCCCGAGAATGGGGATGTCCTACTCTAGCATGCCAAATTGCATTATTTGCTTTTCCTAAACAAGTTTGAAATTGAAAAACACTAGATGGGCTTGGTGATAAATCTTCTAAGACATAGAGATCATCCTTGGTACCACCACCTCCTATCACTTTTCCGGATTCAATATCCTGAAAATGGAAGTCATTAGGACCAAAGATTGCATAACAATTCAAATCACTAGTCATCCTTTTAACCGAAAGCAAGTTTGATTCGAAATTTGGCATGTAAAACGCTTTAGAGTTTTTATTAAATAGATTCAAGTTCCCAACTCCTTTAATAGGTATATTATCACCATTAGCAATCATCACATTTCCTCTAGATGGTTCAAGTTTATCAAGCAAGTTCAAGTTACTAATCATATGATGAGATGCTCCCGAATCAACCACAAGAGAAGTATTAGGCTTACGGGTATAGAAAGTTTTACCGGATTCCTTAAGTGAAGCAATGGACTTGATGAGCGATTCCAAGTCCGATTTCCTCACATAGTCGGCTTGATTAGCCTCTTCTTCTTGCTTAGACGACCCGGTTCCTCCTTGATCTTGCTTGACCCACACTCCATTCGCCCTTGATCCTTTGTAGTTGTTGTAGTTCGGGTTGGTTCCTCTCGGCGTCATGAGGTGAGGATGGAGTATCCAACACTTATCCTTGGTATGACCTTCCTTCTTACAATGATCACATTTGACATGTGGATTACGATATCGGCTTGTACCACCATTCTTCCGGTTGTCATAACGGTTAAAGGCTCCTTGATTCGCCATATGAAGCTCCCCCTTTCCTCCAAATAGTCCTTGTGATCCTTGCTCCCTTTGGATTTGAGAACATATGTCATCAAGGCTTGGTAACACATCGGAGCGGAGGATATGCTTGATAAGGTCATTATACACCGGATTCAAGGTGAGGAGAAGGCCAAAGACCTTGTCTTGCTCCCGACGTTCATTAAGCACAACCGAATCCATGGTACTTGGCCTTAACATCTCTAGCTCGGCCCATAGAGATCGATATCTTCCAAGGTGCTTGGTAAACTCCATATCCTCTTGACTAAGCTCGTTGAGAGCTTTCTTAACCTCAAAAACCCTAGTAAGGTTTGAGATATTACCATAGACATTCTTGAGAGTTTCCCATAACTCACTTGCCGTTTCACAATAGGAGTAAGCCTCAAGGATCGATGCTTCCAAACCATAAATTGCGAGAACGGTTTGGTCTTCTTGAAACCACTTGGCCGCCGCCAATCTAGTCTTCTCCTCATCTTCCTCGTCCGACGAAGGGTCATAGGTGGCTTCTCTAAGGGATAAATCAATGTGACTCCACAAGCCTCGTCCACACAAGGCTGTCTTAGTAGTTCGCGACCAAAGTAGATAGTTCCTTCCTTTAAGAACCACCGGAACAACAAGCGGCTTGGATGTCTCGAGAGTGTTCATCATTTTGTTGGTGTAGATCTTAGAAATTAGAGAAAAGCTTCCAGCTTTTGGTAGGATCGGTCAAAGCTTCGAGCTTTAGATAAACAAAGAGAAAAGCTTTGAGCTTTTAGTAACACCGGTTCAAAGATGAAAGCTTTAAGCTTTAGATTATGAAAGCTTTGAGCTTTTGAGAGATTAAAGGAGAAAGCTTTGAGCTTTTACGAGATTAAAGAAGAAAGCTTTGAGCTTTTAAGAAATCTTCAACACGGAAAAAGGATGATGTAGGTTAGGTTAAGCGCATAAGAAAGATCAAAACTTTCTTATACCGATTCAACCTAACACGTTTGAGAATCCCAAGAGCACTTGCTCTGATACCATGTAAGAATTGTGTGAAGAATAAGAGTAAGATTGAGAGAAGAGTGGAGAAATGAAGAGTAATGAAGAGTAAGAGAGATTTATGTAACCATGAAGAGTAAAGAGTAAACTTTTTATTTATTTTTCCCAAGAGAATCATACATCATCATTAGAACAGCCTATTTATAGAAAAGAAACAATAGGTCATGAGAAAAAGGATTTAAAACGGTCGGATAAGGTTTGGTGCGGTGTGAACCGGACTGGCGTACGGGCTGTCGTACCGCGGGACGAGAGCGGAACGCGTCACCACGTACCAGGACCGTTCCGCATCCTTATGCATCAGGACGGGTGAAACGACAGCGTTTCGGGATAACACGCGGGTGGATCCGCGTGTTTAACCGAATACCCGCGTGAAGATCCGACCCGCTTCACACGACCCGTTGCTGCGTCCGTCCCGTGACTCGGTCTTCCCTCGATCCCACTCGTTCCGCAGATCGACAGAAGCTCGATGCCGCGTGCTGATCCGCGTATCGTCTGGCCCCGATCCTTTCCGCGTACTGATCCGCGCCTGGCGTCGATGCCACTCGTACCGCGGGTCAGATTTCAACGTCCCACGTTCCGAGTGAGCCGATCCGCGGTTTTACATTTCCGACCCGAATTTCTTCACCTTTCTTTATTCTTTATTTCCCTTAGTCCCAATGTGAGTCCTAAGGTCATTATTCTCTACTCTCAATCTTACACAAAATCTTACATGGTATCAGAGCGAAGCTCTTGTGATTCTTAATCGTGTTAGGTTGAATCGGTATAAGAAAGTTTCAATCTTTCTTATGCGCTTAACCTAACCTACATCATCCGAAAGTTTTACCTTGTTTAGATCATCACAAAGCTAAAAGCTTTCTTCTTTAATCTCTCAAAAGCTTAAAGCTTTCATCTTCTTTCATCTAAAGCTTAAAGCTTTCATAATCTAAAAGCTTGAAGCTTTCATCATTTGATCCGGTTCTAAAAGCTTAAAGCTTTCATCTTTGTTCATCTAAAGCTCAAAGCTTTCACCTTTGACCGGTCCTAGCCAAAGCTCGAAGCTTTCTTCTGATTTCATCAACAAAATGATGAATACTCTCGAGACTACCAAGCCGCTTGTTGTCCCGGTGATTCTCAAAGGAGGAAACTACCTCCTATGGTCAAGAACTACCAAGACCGCTTTGTGTGGCCGCGGCTTGTGGAGTCACATCGATCTCTCTCTTAGAGAAGCCATCTATGACCCTTCGTCAGATGAGGAAGATGAGGATAAGACAAGATTGGCGGAGGCTAAGTGGTTTCAAGAAGATCAAACCGTTCTCGCGATTCTTCAAAACGGTTTGGAAGCATCGATCCTTGAGGCCTACTCCTATTGTGAGACGGCAAGTGAGTTATGGGAAACTCTAAAGAACGTCTATGGTAATGTCTCAAATCTTACTAGGGTATTTGAGGTTAAGAAAGCTCTCAATGAGCTTAGTCAAGAGGATATGGAGTTTACCAAACACCTTGGAAGATATCGATCGTTGTGGGCCGAGCTAGAGATGTTAAGGCCAAGCACCATGGACCCGGTTATGCTCAATGAACTTCGGGAGCAAGATAAGGTCTTTGGCCTTCTTCTCACCTTGAATCCGGTGTATAATGACCTAATCAAGCATATCCTCCGTTCCGATGTGTTACCAAGACTTGATGACGTGTGTTCTCAAATCCAAAGGGAGCAAGGATCACAAGGGCTATTCGGAGGAAAGGGGGAGCTTCATATGGCTAATCAAGGAGCCTTTAACCGTTATGACAACCGGAGGAATGGTGGGACAAGCCGATATCGTAATCCCCATCTCAAATGCGATCATTGCAAGAAGGAAGGTCATACCAAGGATAAGTGTTGGATACTCCATCCTCACCTCATGACTCCAAGAAGAACCAACCCGAACTACCACAACTTCAAGGGATCAAAGGCGAATGGAGCATGGGTCAAGCAAGACCAAGGAGGAACCGGGTCCTCTAAGCAAGGATAAGAGACTAGTCAAGCCGACTATGTGAGGAAATCGGACTTGGAATCGCTCATCAAGTCCATTGCTTCACTCAAGGAATCCGGTAAAACTTTCTATACTCGTAAGCCTAATAATTCTCTTGTGGTTGATTCGGGAGCATCTCATCATATGATTAGTAGTAACTTGAACTTGCTCGATAAACTTGAACCATCTAGAGGAAATGTGATGATTGCTAATGGTGATAATATACCTATAAAGGGAATTGGGAACTTGAATCTATTTAATAAAAACTCTAAAGCCTTTTACATGCCAAATTTTGAATCAAATTTGCTTTCGGTTAAAAGAATGACTAGTGATTTATATTGTTATGCAATCTTTGGTCCTAATGACTTCCATTTTCAGGATATTGAATCCGGAAAAGTGATAGGAGGTGGTGGTACCAAGGATGATCTCTATGTCTTAGAAGATTTATCACCAAGCTCATCTAGTGTTTTTCAATTTCAAACTTGTTTAGGAAAAGCAAATAATGCAATATGGCATGCTAGAGTAGGACATCCTCATTCTCGGGCTCTTGAAATAATGCTCCCAAATGTTGTCTTTGATCATTCGTCTTGTGAATCATGTATTCTTGGAAAACATTGCAAATCTGTTTTTACTAAGTCTTATACCGTTTATGAGAATTGCTTTGATCTTGTGCACTCGGATGTTTGGACCTCACCTTGCTCATCTAGAGATAATAATAAATACTTTGTCACATTCATTGATGAAAAATCTAAATACACATGGCTTACTCTTTTATCTTCTAAGGATAGAGTCTTTGATGCATTTGTGAATTTTCAAACTTATGTTGCTAACCAATACAATGCCAAGATTAAGATATTTAGAACATATAATGGTGGCGAATACATGAGCAACCGATTTAAAGAACACCTATCGAAGCTTGGCATTTTGCATCAAACTACTTGTCCATACACTCCACAACAAAATGGGGTGGCCGAAAGAAAGAATCGCCACCTAATGGAGGTTTCAAGAGCCATGATGTTTCACATGAATGTGCCAAGGCGTTTTTGGGGAGATGCGGTCATGACCGCATGTTACTTGATCAATCGGACACCAACCAAGGTTCTTGAGGATGTCTCTCCATATGAGGTACTCACTAAAGAAAAAACCTTTCTTAATCACTTGAGAGTATTTGGGTGTGTTTGTTTTGTGTTGGTGCCTAGGGAATTAAGGGACAAGCTAGAAGCAAAGAGCACAAGATGCATATTTCTCGGTTATTCAACAACTAAAAAGGGGTATAAGTGTTATGATCCGAGTACAAAGAGAACATTCGTCTCTAGAGATGTGAAGTTCATTGAGGAACAAGGGTTTTATGGAGAAAAGGACCGAGGAGACTTGAGTGATCTTGCAACACCGTCGGACCTTGGCTCAAATCTACGATTCCTTCTTCAAAATCTTGGGAATCATGAGTCAAGAGACAATGTTGGAAATCAAGCCGAACCTTCATTAGTTCAAGAGGAAACGTTTCAAGAAATAGGGCAAGAAGAAGAAGAGGTCCACGAGTCGATACAAGAGGAGGCAGATCATGGTGAGGCCACGGTTGAGTTAGAACAAGAACATGGGATTGATTGTAAGATTTGCGGAATGTGTATACGAGATTATAAGAGATTATAAGAGATTATAAGAGAGATTGAGAGAGATTGAGAGATTAAAGAATTGTGAAGAGAAAACTTATTCTCATAAATCAGCTGTACAGATTACAAAGGGTATATATAGGCATGAAACAACTAAACCTATCTCTACATATGCATATACAACAAATATACAAAGTTACCCAAAATGGTAACATTTACCAACGGTCATATAAAGAGGAAGAGCTGACTTTCCTCTTTTGTATTATGTGGTCCACACACCTAGAATAGAGTGTGCTCAGGTCTGATCTGGTCCACAATCATCAGCAAAGCATGTGACTCTTGTTTGGTCTTGGTCTAACTCAATTAGTTAGCTCCAAACCACTTCTTTCCATCCTTTAATATTTTCAGTTCTCATGATCAATAAGGATATGATGATCCCTGATAACTGATCCGGTTTAACACTCCCCCTCAAGCTAAGTCATAAGGAAGCTTGAGACTTAGCTTGGAAGTTAAGAAACTCACCTCATTAAAAACCTAAGTGTGGAAAACCTAATGGGACAAAACCATACTTAGGGAAAAAGAGTGTGAGTTCTTTACTTAGAGGATTCTGAGCTTGGAAGACTTATGAGACCCATCTTCTCACATATAAACTCACATGTCTTCAAGCTTGCCGCCTTGGTGAATATATCCGCCAACTGATCCGAGCTCCTTGTATAGCAAGGAAGAATTACTCCTAACTCCATTTGCTCCCTGACTTTGTGGCAGTCCACCTCAATATGCTTTGTCCTCTCATGAAACACCGGGTTTGACGCAATGTGGATTGCGGATTGATTGTCACAATGTATGGTGATTGGCTTCGAAGTTTCTATGCCCAAATCAGTGAGAAGCATCTTCAACCACATCAACTCGGTTGTGAGTCTTCTCATAGCCCTATACTCGGCTTCAGCACTCGAACATGCCACCACTTTCTGCTTCTTGCTCTTCCACGTAACCAAGTTACCCCCAACGAATGTGCAATAGCCTGTAGTGGATCTCCTATCTACTCTATCACCTGCCCAATCAGCGTCGCAATACCCCACTATCTCTGAGCTTCCATTGCAACCCATCCAGATTCCTTGTTCCGAGGTTCCCTTGATGTATCTTAGAATGCGGTTCACCATCTTCCAATGAGATAGCCTTGGAGCTCGCATATATTGACTCGCCTGGTTCACAGCAAAACACAAGTCGGGACGAGTTATTGTAAGGTATATAAGCTTACCAACCAAGCGCCTGTAGAGCTTAGCATCCTCCAATGGTGTTCTTGCTGGTCTTGCATCTGCCAAACCTGTTTCACTCACAAGATCACGAATGTACTTCCGTTGTGATAAGAAGAGACCTTCCTTTGATCTACACACTTCTATCCCAAGGAAGTACCTTAATTCTCCAAGGTCTTTGATATCAAAGACTGATTTTAAGTGATCTTTAGTTTCTTGAATACCACCCTTGTCATTCCCAGATATGATTATATCATCCACATATATAAGAATGACTATGATACCTGTTTGGCTTTGAAGGGTAAAGAGAGTATGATCAGCCTCTGATCTCCTGAATCCACGATCCAAGAGGGTAATGCTCAACTTTCGGTACCATGCTCTAGGTGACTGTTTCAGCCCGTAGATTGCTTTCCTCAATTTCAATACCTTGCCCGGAGTTACAAACACACCTGGTGGAGGGGTCATGTAGACTTCTTCTTCTAACTCCCCCTGAAGGAATGCATTCTTCACATCCATCTGCCATAGCTCCCATTCCAAATTTGTCGCAAGGGATAACACAACTCGGATGGTGTGTGTTAGATTTAGGGTTCTTAACATGTTCATAAACAAAGATCCAACCTTTAGAGAGATTGAATCCAAAGAAAAGCTCAAATGAGCAAAGAGAGATTAAGAACAGATTTAGAAAAAGATTTGAGAGAGATTAAGAAATATTAGGAGAGATTAAACATAAATGGGTTTGATTCAAATGAATCTCACCCTAAAGAAAATTTTCTCCTAATCTCTACATTGAATAATAATCTGATTTTGGATAAAGGAAAGAGAGAGAGATGAATCAGATTTCTTATTCAATAATTAGATTGATTACAAAGGAAATAATACATATTTATAAAGATAAAGTAACAATTGGATCAGATCATAATATGACCGTTGGTCACACTCTCAAATCTGTCCATAAAGCAATTCTTGGACTATAGCATAAAGGAGATCTTGTGGTCCTCACTCATCCAATGGTCTGATTTAAATTGGGACCACTTTGACTGATCCAACGGTCTGATTTGAACTCAATCCGGGACCACTTGAGTAAGGCACGCCATGTACTGATCCGCACCTTCGCCTCGATGCCTAAGTACTGCGGGTCGAGAATCCATCCGTCCCGCGCCTCAAGAACACGGACCGCGGGTCTTCTCTATTAAAGAAAGAAGCCCAAAGAAGAAGAGCAAGGCCGAAGCTATCACGGATAAGATAAAGGCCGAAGCTCAAAGAAGAAGAGCAAGACCGAGGCGGAACAAAGAGGAGCCGAGGTGAAGCTCAAAACCTTGGTTTAAAACCCTTAAGACCTTGGAGTAGATACTCTTTTTCCTTAGTGTGGTTTTGTCCCAAAGGGTTTTCCCACTAAGGTTTTAATGAGGTCTCTCCTTGTGTCTCCAAGTTAATACTTCGTGTTACTGCGTATTAACTTGTGGGGGAGTGTTAAACAAGGAGAACACAAAGGTGTTCAAGAGAAGATCCCAAAGTGCCCAAGACTTAGCAATATTCGGGTCACTTTGGGTAAGGAAGGTCAAGAAGCGTTCAAGGCTTGGAAAATGGTGTTCTAGGCCATTCAAGTGAAGAAGGAGTGAGGCCGCATGAGGAACGAAGAAGGTCGCACGAGAAAATGGCAAAAACAGTGAAAAATGGAAGTTGGGAAATTTGGTCCCGACCATGTACCGCGGGTCGGACCTGGCATCGATGCCACTCGACCCGTGGATCGAAGAGGCGTCGAGGAACCACGTACCGATGCTCGAACACGCGGATCAGATCAGTTTCTAGGATCCGTGTGTTTATCCGAATACCCGACCCGGGTAAACGGATAAACACGCGGGTCGTGTACTGATCCGCGTCCCTTCGCGTGTTGGCATCGAGTGATCCACATCCTGTGACTCGATGTCACTCGTCCTGAAGCTCGTCCCGCATCCGAAGATCTGCGACCCGATGCCCGCGTGCCTTCTCTCGTCCCGCGGGTTACTTTCACTCGATGCCGACCGTACGGCATCAGACCGTTGGGACAGTTGACCAAATTCAAATTTGGTCAACATTTTACTTTTTCCTTTATTTCTTTAGATCTGATTTTTCCTCTATAAATACAAGTTCTTAGATTCATTTGTAATCATCCAAGTATCATTTTATCAATAAAAGAAGAGAAAATCTTTAGTTCTTATTTTATTTCTTTCTTTCTTTACTTAAGCTTTTCTTAGTATTTTCAATGTAGATTAAGGATAGACATTGCTTTTAGTGTGATATCCATTTGGATTGAACCCATATTATTTGGTCTATGATTCCTTAATCTTTCTTATTCAAACTCCAAATCTCTCCACACATGTAATACTCGGTTTTGTATAAACCGGTTTGTGTGGATTCTTTCTTTAACACCTTTAGGTGTTTGTTGATCATAAGATGAGCTTAGACTCATCAAATTCCAACATTCTCATGCGGCTTCAACTTCTCTTCATGCGGTCTAGCTTCTCCACGTTATGACCGCTTTAGACCGCCACTAGACCGCTACTAGATCCGCGTCCTCATCTCTGACCGTCCGCGTATCCAAGCGTCCGAGTCACGTCTCGGTCTTTCTCTATTATTAGTAACTTAAGGTTAGATGAACCCTTAAGTACTCTCCTTGATTTAATACTCCCCCTCAAGTCCATACGCAACAATGTGAAGGATGAACTTGGAGATACAAGGAGAGACCTCATTAAAACCTTAGTGGGAAAACCCTTTGGGATAAAACCACACTAAGGAAAAAGAGTATCAATCCAAGATCTAGGGAAATTTGAATCAAGGTCTTGATCTTTGAGCTTCACCTCGGCTCCTCTTTGTTCCGCCTCGGTCTTGCTCCTTTCCTTGATGCTTCCTCTCTAATACTCCCCCTCACTCTTAGCCGTCGTGAAGATTTGTGAACAAAGGCTAAGAGTGGAGTTCGGCCTCGTCTTTGGCCTCTTGAACCACTCGGCCTTGATGCTCCTTCCAAGACTCATGGCCAACTTCAATCTGCTCCCCCTTAAACCTTAGACAAGATTCAAACAAGAAAAAGCTTAAAGTATACACCATTGAATCATATCATAAGCTAGCAATCAATGAACCAAATGATCTATAATTGAAAGATTTAAAAGGAGTAAGAGTTTAGAGAGTAGCCTTTTGATTTGATGGTGTGGTTGATCCTGTGATCTTCACTTTCTTTCCACACCTCATTAAGCATTTGGATCTTCATGATCCTTTTGGTGGAGCTTCGGGTTCCTTGAGCTATACGCCTTCAACCTCGTGAGTCCTCCTCCGTTCACGCAAAGCACTAGTGTGACTTGGACCGCCTTTCACTTCTTCTCATCACACCCTTTGAACCATTCAACCCTAAGCTTTAATCTTCTTCTCACAGTTTCCTCTTGCTCCTTTCGGTTACCACCACCAAGCATCATTTCTTCTCTTTCGTCGCTTCTTGAATTTCAAGCCTATGTAACCTTCCTTAATGCCAAGCCTAATACCTTCCGAAGCATCTCAATCTCTTTTAGCTCCCGGAAAGCCTCAAAACTTGGCTTGATCAACCCTTCTTCACCATTCACGGCTCCTTTGGCTATTTTGGAATGACTTCAAGATTGACCTTCAAAGGCTAGTTACATCTTCTTGGGTAGCTTGAGTGTGCACCGGTTCCATAGCTCAATCAAACAAGAACCGCTATAAAAACATACCAAAGACACAATACCAAGCAATCCAACCATTCCCATCAATGTTTCCCATCCAATCAATGTTATCAACACCAATCTTTTCACAATGATTTCCACAACAAGAATGGACCTTAAGTGCTCAATCATAATCAACCCGAGAGAATTAGGATCGAGAGTAACTATGCTTCACACTTAAGACGAGTTTCGATCAAGAGAGCATTACTTGGACCGATAGGATTCTCACACAAGAGTTCATCACACAAACCGAGAGTAACTAAGAGCTTTTAAGGGATTTGGGTGAGTGTTTGATTAGTGTTTAGGCTAGGTTCCAAACTGTTTGAGAATAGAGAACTAGAGAATATAGAGAATATAGAGATTTGTAGAGATTTTAGAGAATATAAGAGATTATAAAGATTTTGAAGAATAAGAAAGGGGTAGATTAAGAAATATTCTCTATTCTCATGAATGTGTTTCCTCTTAGGCTAGATCATGGATTCATTTAATGTCAATCCACCAAGAGAGTATAGATAGGAAATTACCCAAATAAGCAATCCATGGTTTGACTCCCATCGGGCCCAATGTTCACCTTACCAAGAACCTCCATTTGAGAATCTCCACTTTCATTCTACTCCTCCTCTCTAGCAAACCGACCGATCCTTCCTTCATCTAACCGCACCAACATAGGCTTCATGAGAGTAAACCATCCTTGAGCTTCATGGGAAAGGAAAGCTCCAATCTTTAATGGTTTTCTTCCTTTGACTCCCATTTGCTTCACACTAGTGACCAAGCTCCACACTTGGGTTTTCTTCAAGAGTTTCACAAGCAAGCTTCTCCTAGCTTACTTGGACCAAGATCCGGCCTTCTCTTATACCGGACCTAACCCTTACTAACCCAAGAGCTTATGCTCTGATACCATGTTAGATTTAGGGTTCTTAACATGTTCATAAACAAAGATCCAACCTTTAGAGAGATTGAATCCAAAGAAAAGCTCAAATGAGCAAAGAGAGATTAAGAACAGATTTAGAAAAAGATTTGAGAGAGATTAAGAAATATTAGGAGAGATTAAACATAAATGGGTTTGATTCAAATGAATCTCACCCTAAAGAAAATTTTCTCCTAATCTCTACATTGAATAATAATCTGATTTTGGATAAAGGAAAGAGAGAGAGATGAATCAGATTTCTTATTCAATAATTAGATTGATTACAAAGGAAAGAATACATATTTATAAAGATAAAGTAACAATTGGATCAGATCATAATATGACCATTGGTCACACTCTCAAATCTGTCCATAAAGCAATTCTTGGACTATAGCATAAAGGAGATCTTGTGGTCATCACTCATCCAATGGTCTGATTTAAATTGGGACCACTTTGACTGATCCAACGGTCTGATTTGAACTCAATCCGGGACCAATTGAGTAAGGCACGCCATGTACTGATCCGCACCTTCGCCTCGATGCCTAAGTACCGCGGGTCTTCTCATGCGGCTTCAACTTCTCTTCATGCGGTCTAGCTTCTCCACGTTATGACCGCTTTAGACCGCCACTAGACCGCTACTGGATCCGCGTCCTCATCTCTGACCGTCCGCGTATCCAAGCGTCCGAGTCACGTCTCGGTCTTTCTCTATTATTAGTAACTTAAGGTTAGATGAACCCTTAAGTACTCTCCTTGATTTAATAGTGTGAAGTTTAGCAACCGGAGCAAAAGTCTCTCTATAGTCATCGCCATACGTTTGAGTAAAGCCCCTAGCCACCAGCCTTGCCTTGTGCCTTTCAATCTCTCCCGTGCTATGGTATTTGATAGTAAAGACCCATTTGGAACTCACGGTCTTCTTCTTTCTTGGTAAGTCAGCCTCATCCCAAGTGTGATTCCTCACCATTGCTTGTTTCTCATCACTCACTGCATCACGCCAAACCTTTTGCTCAATTGCCTCCTCATATGTTCTTGGGATCTCCTCTCTGTCCAGAACTCCAAGGAATACTTGATACTCCTCAGGAACATGAGCTAATGAGCACACCGCTTGCATTGGATGAGCCACAGCCTGGTTGTTGTAATACACCCTTGTGTTGATCCAATCTGAGGCAGGCCTCCTTACCCTATTGCTTCGACGAGGAACTAGTTCACTGATTTGAGGAGCTACTGGTTGTTCCTGAGCCGATTGGGGACTTGAATGAATGTCCGGTCCAGGTTCCTGTGGGTAGGTGTTATGCATGTCCTCTGCATACTCCTCTCCCATTTCGTCATTATGCTCTTCCGTTTCAGTTGCAGCCTCGGATTCCACTTCCTCAACGTGTGCTTCTTCTCCCATTTGTTCATGAGTGGCTGTTGGGGCAGGAGTGGCAACCGGTATGCTTCCTCCTCTTAACGTTTCCAAGAGAGTTCTGAGAGTGGCTGCCCGATCAGAAGTTGAGTGAGATAAATCCTTCAAGTTCTCCCAATTCCTTTCTTCGTACAAACCCCTTGTCTCAATGAACTTGACATCTCTCGAGACCAGAACTCTTCTTGTCTCCGGAATGTAGCACTTATACCCCTTTTGATTGATAGAGTACCCAATGAACATCCCTTTCATGCTCTTTTCATCTAGTTTGTTCCGTTGTTCTCCTGGTACTAAAACAAAGCATACACAACCAAACACTTTTAGATAATCGATTGATGGTTTGGAAAGATTTAATACCTCAAACGGAGAGACATCTTGAAGAACTTTAGTGGGCAGTCTGTTAATCAAATAACAGGCCGTGGTCACGGCATCCCCCCAAAATCTCTTAGGGACATTCATATGGAACATCATGGATCGAGCTACTTCCATGAGATGCCGGTTCTTCCGTTCAGCCACTCCATTTTGCTGAGGGGTATACGGACAGCTCGTTTGATGCACAATGCCATACTTGTTCAAATGTTGTTTGAATGCTTGGCTAGTATACTCCCCTCCATTATCTGATCTCAAAATTTTAATCTTAGCATTATAATGGTTAGTCACATAGTTTTGGAAGTTAATGAATGCTTCTAAGACTCTATCCTTTGAGGGCAACAATGTTATCCAAGTGTATTTTGATTTTTCATCAATGAACGTAACAAAATACTTATGATTTTCCCTCGACATACACGGACTGGTCAAAACATCAGAATGAATTAGATCAAAACATTTTTCATAAACCGTAGAGGAGGTAGGAAATACAGTTTTGCAATGTTTGCCCAAAATACAAGCCTCACACGCATGATTCTCAAACTTAACACTTGGTAACATCAAACTCAAAGCTCTATGATGAGGATGGCCTAATCTAGCATGCCACAATACATTATTCTCAAGGGTAGAAGTAAAAACAGAAGCATTAGGTAAAGATGATGGTTTCGTGTCTTCAAGAACATATAAACCATTCTTAGTTATTCCTTTCCCAATGAGCTTACTTGACTCAATATCCTGAAAGAAAACTTCATTAGGACTGAATATTGCATAACAGTTTAAATCAGAAGTTGCTTTCTTAATGGACAACAAATTTGATGTAAAAGATGGCATAAAGAAGGCTTTAGATTCTTTATCAAATAACTTAAGGTTCCCAATTCCTTCTATCTTAACCTTTTCACCATTTGCGATCATAACATTCCCTAAAGCAGGTTTAATGTTACTAATCAACTTAGCATCGCTAATCATATGGTGGCTAGCACCCGAATCAACAATTAGGGGTTTTTCACTTAGAACATGATTAGCAACACTACGTAGATCCTGTTTATGCAATGCATTAAGGCTAAAGGCTTGTATTGTGTTACCAGATTCCTTGAGTGCTTTGATGAGCATATCAAGGTCGGATTTCTTCACATACTCGGTTGAGGCACTCATGGCTGCTCCTTCACCGTTATTGGGCTGCATTGATGTTCCCGCAGCTTCGTATGTATTTGTGGTTGTGACTGCATTGGCTCTAGGTTTCCTTTGGTCTCTCCCACGGTTTGGGCCACGGTTTGGCCTAAGATGTGGATACAGCATGTAGCATTTGTTCTTGAGATGGCCTTGCTTCTTGCAATGCTCACAAATCCACACCTCTCTTTCTTCTGCCCCATAGGAGCCTTTGTTGGCCACTACCAAATCGCCCTTGTTAGCCATCACCAGTTCACTTCCTTTGCTCCCAAACAGACCCAATGAGCCTTGTTCCTTCTGAATTTGAGCACACACTTCATCCAAGCTTGGTAGCTTCTCAGCTCTTAGCAAATGCTTAATGAGATCATTAAAGACCGGATTTAGCACCATGAGGAGGGCAAAGACCTTATCTTGTTCCCTTCTCTCATTCAGAACAGATGCTTCAAGAGTTGCTGGTCTTAGCATCTCCAGCTCAGCCCATAAGCTTCTGAATTTTCCAAAGAAGTCATTGAACCCCAATTCTCCTTGTGAGAGATTGTTGATGGCTCGTTTAACCTCAAACACTCTAGTGAGGTTGGAGACATTTCCGAACACATTCTTTAATGTGTCCCACAGCTCTTTAGCTTCTTCACAGTAGGAGTAAGCTTCAAGCACCGAAATATCCAAAGATCCTTGAAGGGTAGAGAGTACGACCTGATCTTCTTGAAACCATTTATCAGGATCGGCTGCTACCTCTTTGCCTCCTTCTTTGGTCTTAACAACCGGTGCCTTGGAGTGCTCAATGTGGCTCCATAGCCTTTTCCCACACAACACAGCTTTGGCTGTTCTAGCCCAAAGCAAGTAGTTTTCTGCTCCCTTGAGCACAAGAGGTAGTGAAATCATCTTGCTTCCATCCATTCTTTCTAAAACAGCTCAATTTCACACAGAAATCGAATGGTGTGTTCTCTTTAGAAGCGAGCAGAATGAACCAGAGAATAAGGTGTTTTTAGAAGATAAGAAGAGTTTACTCAGTAGATTACAAGATCAAACTTGCTCTGATACCATGTAAGATTTGCGGAATGTGTATACGAGATTATAAGAGATTATAAGAGATTATAAGAGAGATTGAGAGAGATTGAGAGATTAAAGAATTGTGAAGAGAAAACTTATTCTCATAAATCAGCTGTACAGATTACAAAGGGTATATATAGGCATGAAACAACTAAACCTATCTCTACATATGCATATACAACAAATATACAAAGTTACCCAAAATGGTAACATTTACCAACGGTCATATAAAGAGGAAGAGCTGACTTTCCTCTTTTGTATTATGTGGTCCACACACCTAGAATAGAGTGTGCTCAGGTCTGATCTGGTCCACAATCATAAGCAAAGCATGTGACTCTTGTTTGGTCTTGGTCTAACTCAATTAGTTAGCTCCTAACCACTTCTTTCTATCCTTTAATATTTTCAGTTCTCATGATCAATAAGGATATGATGATCCCTGATAACTGATCCGGTTTAACATTGATGAGGGTGAAACTACGGTTCAAGAGGTTCAAGACCAAGTCCAAGAGCAAGGGATTATTGACGAAGAAGCTTTGGTTGAAGAGGATCAAGTACCGGTTTTGAGGAGAAGTACAAGGTTGAAGAAGGATCCCTCTCAATGGAAAGAGAGTGTTTACTTCAACAATGAAGCTGTAGCTCATCCAATTCAAGCGGTGTGTTCGCTCGCCCTTCTACCCTCTTCTCATAGGGCATTTGTGACAAAGATAGATGAGTATACAATCCCTAAGACTTTTGAGGAAGCTATGGAAGATGAGCATTGGGTAGAGGCAGTAGATGATGAGGTTGGAGCTATGGTTAAGAACCATACTTGGGATGAAGCCGATCTTCCCGAAGGCAAGAGGACCGTGAGCTCCAAATGGGTCTTTACGATCAAGTACTTGAGTAATGGAGATCTTGAAAGGTATAAGGCTCGGTTGGTGGCTAAAGGGTTTACCCAAACGTATGGAGATGATTACACCGATACATTTGCTCCGGTTGCAAAGCTTAACACGGTGAGAGTGGTGTTCTCCTTGGCGGCAAACTTAGATTGGGATCTCTGGCAAATGGACGTGAAAAATGCTTTCTTACAAGGCGATCTTGAGGGGGAGGTATATATGACTCCGCTGTTAATCAAGGAGAGTACTTGGGTTGATGAATCAAATATCACTCAAGTACTAAGAGAAGAAGGCCGGCCATAACGACTTATATAAGTCCGGCCGTGATGGATTGTGACGTGGACCGGTACAAGAATAAGGCGGCCTAGAACCACCATGAAGAGAGAAGGTCAGGCCGCATCATTAATAAGTGAAGCCGCATGAGAAGATCCCCGGAACAGAAGACTTGACCCGCGAGAAGACTTGTCATCGAGACGCGGGACGCGGGACGGTTCACACTCGACCCGCGGTACGTAATCTCCCGAGGCGCGGGACGATCTGCGGAACGAAGAAGGACGCAGATCAGTTTGGAGCGGTCCCGAATTCAAAAGAAGTGACCGTTATGTTCCTAGACCAAATTGTGTCTAGGTTCATTCAACCTTATCAACAACCTTATCCCTTCATAAAGCAAATGTTGCTTTATCACTTTACCTTTACTTTTGAAATCTGATCTTGCTTTTATTTCTCTATATATATCTTGTATTCTCCTTTGTAATTTATTAACTTGTTCTTAATAATAAAAATCTGATTCAAGAGTTCATCTTTCTCCCCTCTTTCCTTTATACAAAATCTGATTATTCCAAATGTAGAGATTAGGAGTTTATGCATTTAGGGTGATATCCATTTAGGATTGAACCCATATTATGTTTATGTATCTATCTTAATCTCTCCTTAATCTTTACTTAAATCTGTGCAAATCTCTTCCTAATCTCTCTTATATTCTGTCCTTAATCTCTCAAAGCTCTCTTGAGCATTCTTGTGGATTCAACCACTTCATTCGGTTGGATTCTATCTTTGGTGAGCCAAACTCACTCAAATTCCAACATGGTATCAGAGCATAAGCTCTTGGGTTGTTAGATTGAATCGTTATAAGGAGGTTTCCATTCTCCTTATGCGCTTAATCTAACACACATTCTTAATGATTCCGCTGTGCTTGTGTTGAAGAGATGCTTTGAAAAGATCTCTTCTTTGGTTCTCTTTGATTGTGTGAAATCTCTTTGTGTGGAAGCTCGTTCTATTGCTCGGAGAAAGCTAGAACCGAGCTTGTAGGTTGAAGACGTGAAAGCCCGAAGCTTTCATGAAGATTGAAGAATAAAGCTCAAAGCTTTTCATTAATGAAGGAGATGCTTGGAAGCTCTCCAAAGAAAAAGAAGGAACCCCGTTCCATTGAAGAAGCTCGAAGATGAAGGTGAATGGTAGAGATCTCCCACCTCTAGAGCTCGTTGTTGTCCGGTTCAAACCAGTGGGAAAATGAAAGAAGAACTCATGGGATCTTGAGCACTCTCACCATGGAGCCGGTTCGTTGATTCAAGTAAGCTACAAGAGATTGAGATGCTTGCTTGTGAAAAATCCAAGTGTGGAGCTTGGTCATTAGTGTGAAGTAAGTGGGATTAAAAGGGAAGAATACCATTAAAGATTGGAGCTTTCCCTCTCCCATGAAGCTCAAGGATGGTTTACTCTCAAGAAGCCTTTGTGGTGAGGTTAGATGAAGGAAGGATTGATTGGTTTGCTAGAGAAGGGGAATAGAATGCAAGTGGAGATTGTCAAATGGAGACCATTGGAGAGGAGAAGCATTCGGCCAAATGTCATTCAAACCAATGGAAGCTTGTTTGGGTTATTTCCTATCCTTACTCTCTTGGTGAATTGATAAAAGAATGAATCCATGATCTATCCAAAGAGAAACCATTCATGAGAATAGAGAACATTTCTTAATCTACCCCTTTCTTAATCTTCAAAATCTTTATATACTCTATTAAACTCTCTACTCTTTATACTCTTTATAATCTCTATACTCTTTTGTTCTCTATTCTCAAACAGTTTGGAACTTAGCCTAAACACTAATTAAACACTCACCCAAATCCCTTAAAAGCTAGTGGTTACTCTCGGTTTATGATTGAGAACTCTTGTGTGAGAATCCTATCGGTCCAAGTAATATTCTCTTGATCGGAACTCGTCTTAAGTGTGAAGCATGGTTACTCTCGATCCTTATTCTCTCGGGTTGATTATGAATGAGCACTTAAGGTCCATTCTTGTTGTGGAAAACATTGTGAAAAGATTGGTGTTTGGTAACATTGATTGGATGGGAAACATTGATGGGAATGGTTGGATTGCTTGGTGTTGTGTTTTTGGTATGATTTTGTAGCGGTTCTTGTTTGATTGAGCTATGAAACCGGTGCACACTCAAGCTACCCTAGAAGATGTAACTAGCTTTAGAAGGTCAATCTTGAAGTCATTCAAAAATGCCGCCAAAGGAGCCGTGAATGGTGAAGAAGGGTTGATCAAGCCAATGTTTTGAGGTTTTTCGGGAGCTAATAAGAGATTGAAATGCTTCGGAGGGTATTAGGCTTGGCATTAAGGAAGGTTACATAGGCTTGGAATTCAAGAAGCGACGAAAGAGAAGAAATGGTGCTTGGTTGTGGTAACCGAAAGGAGCAAGAGGAAACAGTGAGAAGAAGATTGAAGCTTAGGGTTGAATGATTCAAAGGGTGTGATGGGATGATGTGAAAGGCGGTCCAAGTCACACTAGTGCTTTGTGTGAATGGAGGAGGACTCACGAGGTTGAAGGCATACAGCTCAAGGAACCCGAAGCTCCACCAAAAGGATCATGAAGATCCAAATGCTTAGTGAGGTGTTGAAAGCAAGTGAAGATTAAAGAATCAACCACACCATCAAATTAAAAAGGCTACTCTCTAAACTCTTAATCTTTTAAATTTGTTCAATTATAAACTTGTTGGTTCTTTGATTGCTTGTTTGGTTCATTGGTGTATACTTTAAGCTTTCTCTTGTTTGAATTATGTTAAGGTTCAAGGAGAAGAAGAATGGAGTAAGCCGATGATCGTGAGACGAAGAGGAAGCATCAAGACCGGCGGTTTCAACCTTAGCCTTTGTGTTCACGACGCCTAAGGTTGAGGGGGAGTATTAGAGAGGAAGCATGAAGAAAGAGGGCGAGGCCGAGGCAAGAGAAGAGAAGCCGAGGACCGAAGCTCAAGAAGAACAAGACCTTGATTGAATTCCCCTAAAGATCATTGAGTTGGTACTCTTTTTCCTTAGTAGAGTTTTATCCCAATGGGTTTTATCTACTAAGGTTTTAATGAGGCCTCTCCTTGTATCTCCAAGTCCACACTTCACTTTGTTGTGTTTGGACTTGAGGGGGAGTGTTAATCAAGGAGAGTACTTGGGTTGATGAATCAAATATCACTCAAGTACTAAGAGAAGAAGGCCGGCCATAACGACTTATATAAGTCCGGCCGTGATGGATTGTGACGTGGACCGGTACAAGAATAAGGCGGCCTAGAACCACCATGAAGAGAGAAGGTCAGGCCGCATCATTAATAAGTGAAGCCGCATGAGAAGATCCCCGGAACAGAAGACTTGACCCGCGAGAAGACTTGTCATCGAGACGCGGGACGCGGGACGGTTCACACTCGACCCGCGGTACGTAATCTCCCGAGGCGCGGGACGATCTGCGGAACGAAGAAGGACGCAGATCAGTTTGGAGCGGTCCCGAATTCAAAAGAAGTGACCGTTATGTTCCTAGACCAAATTGTGTCTAGGTTCATTCAACCTTATCAACAACCTTATCCCTTCATAAAGCAAATGTTGCTTTATCACTTTACCTTTACTTTTGAAATCTGATCTTGCTTTTATTTCTCTATATATATCTTGTATTCTCCTTTGTAATTTATTAACTTGTTCTTAATAATAAAAATCTGATTCAAGAGTTCATCTTTCTCCCCTCTTTCCTTTATACAAAATCTGATTATTCCAAATGTAGAGATTAGGAGTTTATGCATTTAGGGTGATATCCATTTAGGATTGAACCCATATTATGTTTATGTATCTATCTTAATCTCTCCTTAATCTTTACTTAAATCTGTGCAAATCTCTTCCTAATCTCTCTTATATTCTGTCCTTAATCTCTCAAAGCTCTCTTGAGCATTCTTGTGGATTCAACCACTTCATTCGGTTGGATTCTATCTTTGGTGAGCCAAACTCACTCAAATTCCAACATCCGCCACCCGGTCTTGAGGCCTCTATAGCTCCCGGAAAGGTTCTTAAGCTCAACAAGGCCATCTACGGATTAAAACAATCACCTAGAGCTTGGTACAAGAAACTTAGTTCAACACTCAAGGAAAGAGGATTCAAGAAATGTGAGCTAGATCACACCCTCTTCACACTCCAAGGGCCGAATGGGATAGTAGTGGTTTTGATATATGTGGATGATATGATCATTTCGGGGAGTGATAAGAAAGGAATTCAAGATACAAAGGACTTCCTCAATTCGGTGTTTGAAATGAAAGACCTTGGAGAAGTAAAATACTTTCTTGGCTTTGAAGTATGTAGGTTCAAGAATGGGTTACATATTTCCCAAAGAAAGTATACATTGGATTTGTTGAAGGAAACCGGGAAGCTTGGAGCTAAGCCGGCTAAAACCCCATTAGAAGAAGGGTATAAAGGCGTTCGAAAGGGGGAGAAAGATGATGAGCTATATGAGGATCCATCAAGATATAGAAGGCTTGTGGGAAAATTGATCTACTTGTGTCTCACAAGACCGGATATAAGTTTTGCGGTCAACCAAATTAGTCAACATATGCAAAAACCAACGGTGTATCATTGGCAAATGGTTGAGAGGATCCTTAGATACTTGAAGGACAGTCCGGGACTTGGAGTTTGGATGGGAAAGAATGAAAGCTCCGATGTGGTTGGTTATTGTGATGCGGATTGGGCCGGTGATAGAAACGATAGGAGATCAACAACCGGGTATTGTACGTTCATTGGTGGGAACTTGGTCACTTGGAGAACTAAGAAGCAAAAGGAAGTTTCATGCTCTAGTGCGGAAGCCGAGTATAGGGCCATGAAGAAGTTGACAAATGAGCTTACTTGGTTGAGAGGAATCTTGGCTCACTTGGGAATTGAGAAGGAAGAACCAATGATAATGCATTGTGATAACCAAGCCGCGATTCACATTGCTACCAACTCGGTGTTCCATGAAAGGACGAAGCATATTGAGATTGATTGTCACAAGGTTCGAGAAAAAATTGAACAAGGGTGGACCTTACTGTGTTTTACAAGGAGTGAAGACCAACTAGCGGATGTGTTTACCAAATCCGCAAGTCTTAAAGTTTGCAACAACATCTTAGGCAAACTCGGGCTTGTGGATCTCACACATCCATGAGAAGACCCCTACTTACAATCATCACACTCTTTTTCCCTTATCAAAGTTTTGTCCCATGAGGTTTTCTTTGATAAGGTTTTTAATGAGGTGATGGTTGTGAGTCTCCAAGTTAAGCATAAATCCTTTATGTTTAACTTGAGGGGGAGTATTGACCTTAGGACTCACATTGAGACTAAGGAAAAATAAAAGAAGTTGAAATAAATCGGATCGGGAAATGGGACCGCGGATCAGTTCTACCGAGACGCGGGACGATGGGCTCTTGATCCGCAGTACGGTCGGTATCGGCATCAGGACGTATACACGGGTCGGGACGAGCATCCGCGGATCAGTACGCAGGATGGTACGCGGCATCGAGGCACAGTCGACCCGCGGGACGTGAAGAACCGAGGCGTGTCCGATCCGCGGTACGAGTGAAGATGCGGGTCAGGATCGGATCCGGGTTGGGCAAACGAATAAACACGCGGGTCGACCTTTACCTGAACGGTGTCGTTTTGGCTGACCCGCATCATAAGGACGCAGATCCGTCCTGATACGCGATGACGCGTCCCGCGGTACGGATCAGTGCGTGGCCGACCGTACTGCCCCCGATCCTTGACCGACCCATATTTGGATTGACTCCAAACGGTCATCTTTTTATTCCTTTGTAATTTTTCCTATTTATAGGTTGTTCTAGGAGCTGAAAAACATTATCTTTGAATAAAGAAAATCATTTCAAAGTTCATACTCTTCTTTGTTAGATTTTAGGACTTAGATTGAGAGAATAAGAGATTGAGAGAATTGGGAAGAATATAGAGAAAGAGTATGAACTTGAAAAATTATTCCATTCAAGATAAATGTGCAAGGTTCATACAACAAGGTTAATATAGAAAACAGATCTGGCCTCCGTGTCGATCGACACATAATAATTTTGTCGATCGACACGCCTCTCCAACGGTCATATCTCAACGGTTGGATAGCAACGGTCGGATTCTCCAACGGTCGGATTCAAACTCTGGGACTCGTGTCGATCGACACCACTCCTTGGTGTCGATCGACGCCTTCGTTCCGCACCTCCAGTTTTTCCAGAGACGTTAGTGTCGATCGACACTCTCCTCTGTCGATCGACACTCTTGCTTATTCTTTTCCCTTAGCACATTTTGATGGTGCCAAGGTCAATACTCCCCCTCAAGTTAAACATAAGGAATTATGCTTAACTTGGAAACCCGCAACCATCACCTCATTAAAAACCTTAACAAAGAAAACCACGTGGGACAAAACTTTGCTAAGGGAAAAAGAGTGTGATGATTGCAAGTTAGGGGTCTTCTCATGGATGAGTGAGATCCACGAGTCCAAGCTTGCTAAAAAGACGGTTGCAAACCTTGAGACTCGCAGCTTTGGTGAAGATATCCGCCACTTGGTCCTCGCTCCTTGTAAAACACGGAAGTGTCCATCCTTGTTCAATCTTCTCACGGACCTTGTGACAATCGATCTCGATGTGCTTCGTCCGTTCGTGGAACACCGAGTTGGTAGCTATGTGAATTGCGGCTTGGTTGTCGCAATGCATCACCATCGGCTTAGTGATCTCAATCCCCATGTGAGCTAAGATGCCTCTCAACCATGTTAGCTCATTTGTTAATTTCTTCATTGCTCTATACTCGGCTTCCGCACTTGAACATGAGACCGAATTTTGCTTCTTAGTTCTCCAAGTCACCAAGTTTCCACCAATGAATGTTGCATAGCCGGTTGTGGATCTTCTATCGTTTCGATCTCCGGCCCAATCCGCATCACAATACCCAACAACTTCGGTGTTTTCATTTCTTCCAATCCAAATGCCTTGGCCAACACTCCCTTTAAGGTACCGAAGTATTCGATCCACCATTTTCCAATGAAACACCTTTGGCTCCTTCATATGTTGACTTACTTGGTTGACCGCAAAGCAAAGATCCGACCTTGTTAGGGTAAGATAGATCAATTTCCCAACAAGTCTTCTATTTTGAGATGGATCCTCATACATTTCATCTTCTTGCTCCCCCTTTCGATCGGCCTTGTATCCTTCCTCAAACGGTGTCTTAGCCGGCTTCGAGGCAAGCTTCCCGGTTTCCTTGAGCAAATCCAAAGTATACTTCCTTTGGGAGATGTGCAATCCATTTGTGAATCTACATACTTCGATCCCAAGGAAGTATTTCAACTCGCCGAGATCCTGAATTTCGAAGACCGATTTTAAGAAATCCTTAGTGTCTTGAATCTCTTGTTTATCATCACCGGAGATGATCATATCATCCACGTAGATCAAGACAACCACCATTCCATTCGGGCCTTGAAGCGTGAATAGAGTGTGATCCAATTCACACTTCTTGAAACCTTTTTCCTTGAGAGTCGAACTTAGCTTCTTGTACCAAGCCCTTGGAGATTGTTTAAGACCATAGATGGCTTTCCTTAGCCGAAGAACCTTTCCGGGAGCAATGGTGTTCTCTAGGCCGGGTGGTGGAGTCATGTACACCTCTTCTTCAAGATCTCCTTGAAGGAAAGCATTCTTCACATCCATTTGCCACAACTCCCAATCCAAATTGATCGCCAAAGAGAATACAACCCGTACCGTGTGTAGCTTAGCCACCGGTGCAAATGTGTCCGTATAATCATCTCCATAGGTTTGTGTAAATCCTCTCGCCACTAACCGCGCCTTGTGTCGTTCCAAGTCCCCATTGCTCAAGAACTTAAGAGTGAAAACCCATTTAGAGCTAACCGCTCTTTTCCCAAACGGAAGATCGGCCTCATCCCACGTGTGGTTCTTAATCATAGCCCCAACCTCATCATTAACCGCTTCAACCCAATGATCCTCTTCCATTGCCTTGTCATATGTCTTCGGAATCGAATGTTCATCTATTTTCACAAGGAAGGCTTGATGAGAGGAAGGTAAAAGGGCGAGCGAACAAACCGCTTGAATAGGATGAGCAACGGCTTGGTTGTTGTAGTAGACTCTATTCTCTTTCCATGTGGAAGGGTCCTTCCTTAATCGTGTGCTTCTCCTAAGAACCGGTTCACTTGGTTCTTCTTCAACTCTCGAGTCATCGTGGTCGTGTGCTTGAGCATCGGGGAGTTCATCATGACCAATCACCGTTCCTTGACTTTCTTGAGCACCGGAGGTCTCATCATTACTAACCGTCTCCTCTTGATCATTGGGAACACTCTCATCATTGGTCTCTTGGATAGTCTTCTCTTGGACCGGAGGAGCTTCACCGTTTCTAGCCTTTGGTGCTTCCGGGTTGTCAAGATGTTGAAGGAGGAACCTTAAATTAGCATTGTAGTCCGTAGAGCTTGCAAATTCCCTTAGTTCATCCTTCTCTTCGGTACTATAGTAGCTCTTTTCCTCCATAAACTTCACATCCTTGGATACAAATGTTCTTCTCGAACTTGGATCATAACATTTGTATCCCTTTTGGGTAGTGGAATATCCAATGAACATACACCTTGTGCTCTTTGCATCTAGCTTTGTCCGCAATTCACCGGGAACTAAGACAAAACAAACACACCCAAAAACCCTTAGATGTTCAATAAAAGGTTTAGTATTATTAAGTACCTCAAACGGAGAGATATCCGAGAGAATTTTGGTTGGTATTCGGTTGATCAAATAGCACGCCATCATGACCGCATCACCCCAAAATCTCTTAGGTACAATCATGTGGAACATCATGGCACGAGACACCTCCATCAAGTGACGATTCTTCCGTTCGGCCACGCCATTTTGTTGAGGAGTGTATGGACAACTTGTTTGATGCAAAATGCCATGCTTAGATAGATGTTCTTTGAAGCGATGGCTTGTATATTCTCCTCCATTATCTGTTCTAAAGATTTTGATCTTGGCATTGAATTGGTTAGTAACATAAGTTTGAAAATTTATGAATGCATTAAGAACACGATCTTTTGATGGTAATAGGGTGATCCAAGTATATTTTGATTTTTCATCTATAAATGTTACGAAATACTTGTTATTATCCCTAGATAAGCATGGTGAGGTCCAAACATCCGAATGAACTAAATCAAAACATTTCTCATAAGTAGTAGTAGAATTCGGGAAAACCATTTTACAATGTTTACCAAGAATACAAGATTCACAACTCTTATGATCAAAGTAAACATTTGGTAACACTAATTCAAAAGCTCTAGAATGAGGATGACCTAATCTAGCATGCCAAGTAGCATTATTAATCATTCCTAAACAAGATTTGACCGAAAAAGAACTAGGTGAAAAATCTTCAATAACATAGAGATCATCTTTGGTTCCACCCTCTCCAATAATCTTTCCGGAATCAATATCCTGAAAATGAACATCATTAGGACCAAATATTGCATAACAATTTAAATCTTTAGTAGCTCTTTTTACCGAAAGTAAATTAGAAGTAAAAATCGGCATATAAAAAGCTTTAGAATCTTTATCAAAGACTTTTAAAGTTCCAATTCCTCTTATAGGTATATTATCACCATTAGCAATCATCACATTTCCATTAGTTGACTCAATATTCTCAAGCATCCTAGAGTTACTAATCATGTGATGGGAAGCTCCCGAATCAACTACTAGGGAACTGATGCGGACATCGACCGTACCATTCAAACGAATGAACCACATCCTGTACCAGAAGTTAGAGAAGGTCCCATGACACGTTCAAAGTCTAAACAGTTGAGAAAGAGGTTTAACTTAGCTGTACAAGACATTGTGAACTCATTAGAGCTAGGAGACGCAAACTGCCCCAAAAGAGACTTTGTAGCTGAAGAAGAGCTTGCTGAAGCTTTCAACCAAATGAGCCTTGATCAAAATACCTCCCAAGGTATAAAATCTTATGTATCAGGTCAAGGGTATTAACCTTAGGACTCACATTGGGACTAAGGAGAATAAAAAGGAAATAAGAAGTTGGGAAGAAATCAACCCGCGGATCGTATCGGCATCGAGAAAGTGATCCGCGGGTCGAGTTAGCATCGGGAGAAGGCAGCCGCGGATCAGTCTGGGTATCGGGCATCGACGGATCAGTCTGGCACGAGACAAATGGATCCGCGGGACGAGACGGCATCGAGGAAAGCTGCCTGCGGATCGATCTGGCGTCGAGGAAGGATTCCGGGTCACGGCACGGGTTAACGGGTTTACGCGCGGACCCTATCCGGGTAAACGGGTCGCGCATTGATCCAGTACCGCGGGAAGGAACCTGGACGCAATTCTGGACCCGCGGGACGTACGGCCTCGACGCCACTCGGTCATGCGGATCGGGCAGTGACCGAGACACCCTTTTTCACTTTTTTGATGAGATTTTCCAACGGTCATCTTGACCAACTTAGTTTTTGCTATTTATGGGTTGTTCCCAATCATTGTAAACTTTATCTTGAATGGAAAAAGAAATAAAAATGTTCAAGATCATATTCTCTTTACTTTTCACTAATCTCTCTTAATCTCCATCAATCTCCTTAATTCTTTCTTAATCTCTATAATTCTTACATGGTATCAGAGCGTGTTCGATCATTTGAGTCTTTAAATCTCTACTAAATCTCTTACAAACTTCTTAATCTCTCCGATTTGTGAGGTGTTCTTTAAATTGCTAGGTCAAATCGTTATATTGAGTTCCTCTATACTCTTTATGCGCTTGCCTTACCAAACATCTAAAAGATAATCACAAATCGGTTCTAAGGGTTTCAAATCCGCGTCAAAATCACAAAAACTCTTGGTTCATTGTTGGTATTAGTGATAAGTCTTTGAAAGTTTGAAACTTTCGGTGTAAAACATTGTTGGTTGGTTGGAAGCTTCAATCTTTTGTAGGTTTCTTTCGGCCAAGTAACAAAATCGAAGAGGAAGATGAATTCATCGGAGAGTTCTAAGGCGTTGGTGGTTCCGGTGATTCTCAAAGGAGAAAATTACTTGTTGTGGTCTAGAACGACCAAAACGGCTCTATGTGGAAGAGGTTTATGGGAGCATGTTGATCTCTCACTAAGACCAATCTTTGAGTCTGAATCGGTGGAAAAGGAGAAAGAAGATGAAGCCGCCAAGAAAGCTAGAGAAGCAAAATGGTTTCAAGAAGACCAAACGGTCTTGGCGGTACTCCAAAATGGCATTGATCCATCCATCCTTGAAGCATATTCCTATTGTGAGACAGCCTTTGAACTGTGGGAGACATTGAAGAATGTATATGGAAATGTCTCGAATTTGGCTCGTGTGTTTGAAGTGAAGAAAGCTATCAACAATCTTCATCAAGAGGACATGGAGTTCACTAAGCATTTGGGAAAGTATCGGTCTTTATGGTCGGAACTTGACATGTTGAGACCAAGCTCCATTGATCCGTGTGTGTTGAATGAGAGGAAAGAGCAAGATAAGGTCTTTGGGTTGCTTCTCACCCTAAACCCGGCGTACAATGACCTTATCAAACACATTCTAAGGTCGGAAAAGCTACCAAGCATGGAGGATGTGTGTTCTCAAATTCAAAGGGAGCAAGGGACTCATGGATTATTTGGCGGTAAGGGGGAGCTTCCGATGGCCAATGCCGGAGCTTACAACCGCAACGATAACCGGAACTATAAGGGCAAACATTTTAACCCGGATCTCAAGTGTGAACATTGCAAGAAGGAGGGTCACTCAAAGGAGAAGTGTTGGTTGCTTAATCCTCATCTTAGGCCGACACCAAGACCGGGATACTCAAGAGGCTACTCAAGAGCCAATTATACTTCGGCGAGGCAAGATCATGTGGACCAACCAAGGAGCCAACCCTCAACACCGATTAAGATAGGAGACGATGCGGTCCAAGGGGATTACGTGAGGAAGTCCGACTTGGAATCTCTTATCAAGTCAATTGCTTCACTCAAGGAGTCCGGTAAAACTTTCTACACTCGTAAACCTAGTAACTCTCTTGTGGTTGATTCGGGTGCATCTCATCATATGATTAGTAACTTGAACTTGCTTGAAAAATTGGAACCCTCTAGAGGAAATGTGATGATTGCAAATGGTGAAAATATACCTATCAAAGGAATTGGGAACTTGAATCTATTTAATAGAAACTCTAGAGCCTTTTACATGCCAAATTTTGAATCGAATTTGCTTTCCGTTAAAAGAATGACTAGTGACTTGAATTGTTATGCAATCTTTGGTCCTAATGACTTCCATTTTCAGGATATTAAATCCGGAAAAGTGATAGGAGGTGGTGGCACCAAGGATGATCTCTATGTCTTAGAAGATTTATCACCAAGCTCATCTAGTGTTTTTCAATTTCAAACTTGTTTAGGAAAAGCAAATAATGCGATATGGCATGCTAGAGTAGGACATCCCCATTCTCGGGCTCTTGAAATAATGCTTCCAAATGTTGTTTTTAATCATTTATCTTGTGAATCTTGTATTCTCGGAAAACATTGCAAAACCGTTTTTACTAAGTCATCTACAATCTATGAAAATTGCTTTGATCTTGTGCATTCGGATGTTTGGACTTCACCTTGCTCATCTAGAGATAACAATAAATACTTTGTCACATTCATAGATGAAAAATCAAAGTACACTTGGCTTACTCTTTTACCCTCTAAAGATAGAGTTCTTGATGCATTTGAGAATTTCCAAGCTTATATTGCTAACAGTTACAATGCCAAGATTAAGATTTTTAGAACAGATAATGGTGGTGAATACATGAGCAACAAATTCAAAGATCACCTAGCTAGACTCGGCATTGTGCATCAAACGACTTGTCCTTACACTCCTCAACAAAATGGTGTTGCCGAAAGAAAGAATCGGCACCTAATGGAGGTTTCAAGAGCTATGATGTTCCATATGAATGTACCAAGAAGATTTTGGGGAGATGCGGTCATGACCGCTTGTTACTTGATAAATCGCACTCCCACGAAGATTCTTGATGACATCTCACCATTTGAGGTACTCAATAAAACTAAACCCTTTCTCGATCATTTGAAAGTCTTTGGGTGTGTTTGCTTTGTTTTTGTACCTAGGGAACTAAGGGACAAGCTAGAACCAAAGAGCACAAGATGCATCTTTCTTGGATACTCCTCAACACAAAAGGGATACAAGTGTTACGATCCGGTTTCAAGGAAGACTGTCGTATCTAGAGATGTGAAGTTCCTTGAGAATCAAGGATTTTATAGTGTCAAAGATCGCGGTGAATTGAGTGATTTGGCTACTCCGTCGGACCTTGGCTCAAACTTAAGATTCCTTCTTCAAAATCTTGGGAATCCTGAGCCAAGAGACAATATGAGTAGTAACAACAAGGATCCATCAGTTCAAGAAGAGGAAGCTCAAGATTTGGTTCAAGAGGAAGCTAGTCAAGAAGAGGTTTTGATTGAGCAAGGACAAGTTCAAGAAGAAGCTCCGGATGTTGAAATTCAAGAAGAAGTGGTTGAACCGGTTTTGAGGAGAAGCACAAGAGTAAGAAAAGACCCCTCTAAATGGAAAGAGAGCCGTGTGTATTTCAACAACCAAGCCGTAGCTCATCCAATCCAAGCGGTGTGTTCGCTCGCCCTTTTACCATCTTCTCATAGAGCGTTTGTGACGAAGATAGATAAGTATACAATCCCTAAGACATTTGAGGAAGCTATGGAAGATGAGAATTGGGTAGAAGCGGTAGATGATGAGGTTGGAGCTATGGTTAAGAACCATACTTGGGATGAAGCCGATCTTCCCGAAGGCAAGAGAACTGTGAGCTCCAAATGGGTCTTCACAATAAAATACTTGAGTAATGGAGATCTTGAGAGGTATAAGGCAAGGTTGGTGGCTAGAGGGTTCACCCAAACATATGGAGATGACTACACGGATACATTTGCTCCGGTTGCAAAGCTCAACACGGTGAGAGTTGTGTTCTCTTTGGCGGCAAACCTAGATTGGGATTTATGGCAAATGGACGTAAAGAATGCTTTCTTACAAGGAGATCTTGAGGAAGAGGTGTATATGACACCACCACCCGGACTTGAGACCTCTATAGCACCGGGAAAGGTTCTCAAGTTAAACAAGGCCATCTACGGATTGAAACAATCACCAAGAGCTTGGTATAAGAAGCTTAGTTCAACACTCAAAGAAAGAGGATTCAAGAAATGTGAGTTGGACCACACACTTTTCACACTTCAAGGTCCTAATGGGATAGTAGTGGTTTTGATCTATGTGGATGATATGATCATCTCCGGAAGTGATGAGCAAGGAATTCAAGAAACAAAGGACTTCCTCAATTCGGTATTTGAAATGAAAGACCTTGGCGAAGTGAAATACTTTCTTGGGATTGAGGTGTGTCGGTTCAAGAATGGTTTGCATATTTCTCAAAGGAAGTACACCTTGGATTTGTTGAAGGAAACCGGGAAGCTTGGAGCTAAGCCGGCTAAAACCCCATTAGAAGATGGTTATAAGGGCGATCGAAAGGGGGAGAAGGAGAATGAGCCATACGAGGATCCATCAAGATATAGACGGCTTGTGGGAAAATTGATCTATTTGTGTCTCACAAGACCGGATATAAGCTTTGCGGTAAATCAAGTTAGTCAACATATGCAAAAACCGACGGTTTACCATTGGCAAATGGTGGAGAGGATCCTTAGATACTTGAAGGATAGTCCGGGTCTAGGAGTTTGGATGGGTAAGAATGAGAGTTCCGATGTGGTTGGTTATTGTGATGCGGATTGGGCCGGTGATAGAAATGATAGAAGATCTACAACCGGATATTGCACTTTCATCGGTGGAAACTTGGTCACTTGGAGGACTAAGAAACAAAAAGAAGTCTCATGCTCAAGTGCGGAGGCCGAGTATAGGGCCATGAAGAAGTTGACAAATGAGCTTACTTGGTTGAGAGGAATCTTAGCTCACTTGGGAATCGAAACGGATAAGCCGATGGTAATGCATTGTGACAATCAAGCCGCAATTCACATTGCTACAAACTCGGTATTTCATGAGAGGACGAAGCACATTGAGGTTGATTGCCACAAGGTTCGAGAGAAGATTGAACAAGGATGGACTCTACCTTGTTTTACAAGAAGTGAGGACCAACTAGCGGATATATTCACCAAGTCCGCAAGTCTTAAAGTTTGCAACAACATCTTAGGCAAACTAGGACTTGTGGATCTCACGCATCCATGAGAAGACCTCTTGCTTGCAATCATCACACTCTTTTTCCCTTACCAAAGTTTTGTCCCATGTGGTTTTCTTTGATAAGGTTTTTAATGAGGTGATGGTTGTGAGTCTCCAAGTTAAGCATAAATTCTTTATGTTTAACTTGAGGGGGAGTATTAACCTTAGGACTCACATTGGGACTAAGGAGAATAAAAAGGAAATAAGAAGTTGGGAAGAAATCAACCCGCGGATCGTATCGGCATCGAGAAAGTGATCCGCGGGTCGAGTTAGCATCGGGAGAAGGCAGCCGCGGATCAGTCTGGGTATCGGGCATCGACGGATCAGTCTGGCACGAGACAAATGGATCCGCGGGACGAGACGGCATCGAGGAAAGCTGCCTGCGGATCGATCTGGCGTCGAGGAAGGATTCCGGGTCACGGCACGGGTTAACGGGTTTACGCGCGGACCCTATCCGGGTAAACGGGTCGCGCATTGATCCAGTACCGCGGGAAGGAACCTGGACGCAATTCTGGACCCGCGGGACGTACGGCCTCGACGCCACTCGGTCATGCGGATCGGGCAGTGACCGAGACACCCTTTTTCACTTTTTTGATGAGATTTTCCAACGGTCATCTTGACCAACTTAGTTTTTGCTATTTATGGGTTGTTCCCAATCATTGTAAACTTTATCTTGAATGGAAAAAGAAATAAAAATGTTCAAGATCATATTCTCTTTACTTTTCACTAATCTCTCTTAATCTCCATCAATCTCCTTAATTCTTTCTTAATCTCTATAATTCTTACAAAGGGGCCCTTAGAAGTCAAGAGAAGACCTCGGAGCAGCAGGAAACGTTTGAGACAAGTTTCACCTCCGACAGTGATCAAGAGAGTCAAGACCAAGATCAAGATGTCGAGGACTTCATAAAGCTTCAAGAGACTGAAAATACTACTCAAGTGGGACTCCATGAAGATTTATACACCAAGAAAACAGCAAGCAACCAAGTTGAACAAGAAATGAATCAAGGAGCACCAATTAAGCTTAAACTGAATCCAGGTAAGTTTTATTCAATTTATACTATCTTTGCAGGTCCTAACAGCCCCACCAATGGCTAGCTATCATCAAAAACGTCCAAAGAACTCAAGTTGAAGTCTGCACCATAGTTTCCTTTTTTGGTTTAATGAATTTTGCTTAAAACTCTGAGTTTTGTGTTTTTCCTTTGTTTTCTGTTTTGCTTTGTGTTTTATTTCGTTTTTGCTTTATTTGGGCCTTAGGGCTAGCTGATGGACTCTATATAAAGTCCCCTTGCAGCTGTGTAACCTTTTTTACCTTTGATTATCAATAAAGACGCCGTATTTCTTCTCCTTGAGTGTTCTTGAGAGAAAACCCTTTGTTCTTTGTCTTGTGTGTGAGATTCACCAAGGCTGAGTTCCTGTGCTGTATCAGAGCTTAATCACAACTCTGTGGTGCACTTCAAAGCATCAACACTTCCCTGCCTTTGATCCCACACGAGAGAAGCGATCGCCATCGTGTCAGATCCTCATCATCAACCATATCTCTTTCACAAAAGAGTGCGAACGCCATTTTGTGAAGCCATTCATCTGATCCCTTGTAGGACTCACCACTGAGTCGTGTATCATCTGGTATCAGAGCCAAAGGTTCCTACCTTTGGTTTTCTATCCACTCTATCTCTAGCTTTGTTTCTGCTTGAATTTGATTCAATCTTGTTTTGCTTGTTTTCTGCAGTTTGATTCTTAATATAAAAAAAAAACCCTAAACATCATTTTTATTTGCTTATTAGTTTGTTTTGATAGTTCAGTTTGCATAAAAACGAAAAATCCAATAAAAAGTTGGTTTTGTTGCCTTGTTAGATTGTTTCTGTTTTGCTTGTTTCATTTAATTGTTTGGGAAAGCTATTTTGATCTGAATTGTGTGAGTTTGTTATATTTTCCGTGGTATCTTTGATTTGTTTGTTGAGTCTCTGCAAGGTTCTTCAAGCACTAGAAGAATATTATGGGTGATCAAGATGGAGATCCACAGGCTGCTCTCTTGCGAATGCTAACTGAAATGAGGCAGGAGATAAGAGGAATTGGAGACAGAGTAGGACAGTTGGAGCAACCTCAGGACAGGGCTGAAGGGAGGAATGTTCAAGCGAGGAGAAATATACAAGAAGAGGGAGACGACCAACACGAGGAGGCTGATGACATACCACCTGATCCATTAGGGCGGCAACGTCAACGCAGAGAAGACCCTTTGCGGATGAACCAAGCTAGGCGAGTAGAGCCTCGTGAGACTTACAACGAACTGAAATTAACACCGCCTACTTTTGCTGGAAAATCCAATCCCGAAGCCTACTTGGATTGGGAGAGACGTCTAGAGCACATCTTTGAGTGCTATGGCTACGGGGAACGTAAGAAGGTGGCTGTAGCAGCAGCTCAACTCACGGATAATGCACTTTCATGGTGGGACAGAAACATAGCTGAAAGAAGGAGACAACAATTTGGACCAGTAGCTACATGGAGTGACATGAAATTCCTCCTACGACTTAGGTATGTCCCTGATTATTATCATAGAGACTTACAAAAACGTTTTCGTAAGCTATCTCAGGGAACCAGAAGCGTAGACGAATATTTTGACGAGTTTGAGAAGCTAATGAATCAACTGGAGTTAGAAGAATCCGAAGAAGCACTCATGGCACCATTTATAGAAGGATTACAAGAAAAGATTCAATGGAAGCTGGAGAGAGCTCAGTACAGTGGACTTCATGAACTACTACACCTAGCTGTACAAGCTGAACAACAAATCAAGCGCAAGGCATCTCTAAGCAATCGAACCAGAAACAACACATCTTGGAGTGCAAACAACAACCGAAACATGGACAGAGGCAAGGCTGTAGTCATAGCCAATGATACTAGGTTCAAGAACAAGAACAACGAGACACCTAAAAACTCTAAGCCTGAAGTAGGTAAGTTTCCTAGTGCTAGTCAATCTCATTCACGTGACATTACTTGTTTTAAATGTCAAGGTAGGGGGCACATGGCCAGAGAGTGTCCGAACCAAAGAGTGATGATTATCACACCTAGTGGTGACTATGAGTCACAAGATGAGCGTGATGAAGACCAAACTGATTCTGGAGAGGATGTGGAGTATCCAGATACAGGAGAGCTCCTTGTGATTCGACGGATGCTAAGTGTAATTGTCAACCCTGAGGAGAGAGTTCAAATGGAGAACATTTTCCACACTCGATGCACAATAAAGAACAAGGTATGTAATCTGATTATAGATGGAGGATCTTGTGCTAATGTTGCTAGCAAGTACATGGTAAACAGGTTAGGTTTACAAACAACCAAGCATCCAAGGCCATACAAACTAAGGTGGCTTAATGATGATACCGAGCTAAGGATTGATGAGCAAGTAACTGTTCCATTCAGTGTGGGGAAGTATCAAGATGAAATTATATGTGACGTTGTGCCTATGAAAGCCGGGCATCTTCTCCTGGGAAGACCATGGCAGTTTGATCGAGCTACAACTCACAATGGGCGCACAAACCACTATTCTTTCACTCATAAGGACCGTAAGTATAATCTTGCCCCTCTTAGTCCTTCAGAAGTTCATGAGCTACAGAAACACATGAACAAAGAAGAAGAGGTAAGAAATTCTAGTCTTTATTTGAGAGCTAATGATGTTTGCAAAACCTTGAGTGCCAAAGGCACTGTGCTGCTAATGGTTTTCAAAGAATGTTTAAGTACAGGTTTAGGAGAAGTGGAGCTTCCCGCAGAGATCCAATCAGTTTTGAATCAATACAAGGATGTGTTTCCAGAGGAGATACCACCGGGGCTTCCTCCTATTCGTGGAATAGAACACCAAATCGATCTCGTACCAGGAACACCGCTACCTAACAAACCAGCTTACAGAATGAATCCAGAGGAGTCTAAAGAGTTAGAAAAACAAATACGTGATCTAATGGAGAAAGGCTACATTAGAGAGAGTCTTAGTCCGTGTGCAGTGCCTGTCTTATTGGTTCCTAAGAAAGATGGCACGTGGAGAATGTGTGTCGACTGCCGAGCCATCAACAACATCACCATCAAGTACCGGCACCCTATACCAAGGCTAGACGACATGTTAGATGAGTTAAGTGGAGCTACCATCTTCTCCAAAGTTGATTTAAAGAGTGGCTACCACCAGGTCAGAATGAGAGAGGGTGACGAATGGAAGACAGCCTTCAAGACCAAGCAAGGTCTCTATGAGTGGCTTGTGATGCCATTCGGACTGTCCAATGCCCCAAGCACTTTCATGCGCTTAATGAACCAGGTTCTAAGGTCTTTTATTGGTAAATTTGTTGTTGTCTACTTTGATGACATACTTATTTACAGTAAGTGTTATTCTGATCATATTAAGCATTTAGAGTTAGTCTTGAAAACACTTCGAAAGGAGGGCCTTTATGCCAACTTAAAGAAGTGCACATTTTGTACTGACCAATGTGTGTTCTTAGGTTTTGTAGTGAGTAAACAGGGACTGCAAGTTGATGAGGAGAAAATTAAAGCAATACGAGAGTGGCCTACTCCATCAACAATAGGACATGTTCGAAGTTTTCATGGGTTAGCTAGTTTCTACAGGAGATTTGTTAGAGATTTCAGTACGGTGGCTGCGCCAATGACTGCTGTGATCAAGAAGAATGTACCATTCTCATGGGGAGAAGCTCAAGAACAGTCCTTCAACACTTTAAAGGAGAGACTTACACAAGCACCGGTCTTGGCTTTACCAGATTTTGAGGTTATGTTTGAAGTAGAATGTGATGCTTCCGGTTTGGGAATTGGAGCTGTTCTACATCAAAGGAAGAGACCTGTCGCTTTCTTTAGTGAGAAACTTAATGGAGCCACTTTAAACTATCCAACCTATGACAAAGAGTTGTATGCACTGGTCCGAGCACTTGAAACTTGGCAGCACTACTTGTTATCCAAGGAATTCATCATCCACACCGACCATGAAACTTTAAAACATCTCAAGGGCCAGACATCACTTAAGAGAAGGCATGCCAAATGGCTGGAGTTCATTGAGACGTTCCCATATGTGATAAAGTACAAGAAAGGAAAGGAAAATGTGGTTGCTGATGCTCTATCAAGAAGGTATGCCCTTATAGCCACTATGGATGCTAAGGTAATGGGTTTTGAACACATTAAAGAACTCTATAAAGATGATCCAGAGCTAAGTGAATGTTACCAAGGACACGGTCAAGGAGCTTACAAGGCATTCTACTTACAAGATGGTTTTCTGTTTAAAGACAAGAGGTTGTGCATTCCTCAAGGCTCTATGCGAGAATTGATACTTAGTGAGGCACATGGAGGAGGTTTGATGGGTCATTTTGGCATAGACAAGACCTTGGCCATCGTAATGGAGCATTTCTTTTGGCCTCATCTAAAGAAGGACGTCGAGAGATTCTGTGGCCGTTGCATTGTTTGCCACAAAGCCAAATCCAGGTTACATCCTCATGGTCTTTACTTACCTTTGCCTATTCCTAACGCCCCTTGGGTAGATGTTTCTATGGACTTTGTCTTAGGGCTGCCCAAGATTCGACATAAAGACTCTATATTTGTTGTGGTGGATCGGTTTTCTAAGATGGCTCATTTTATCCCTTGTGACAAGACCAATGATGCCACTCAAACCGCAGAATTGTACTTCAAGGAAGTTGTGCGCCTCTATGGGATCCCAAGGACTATAGTCTCTGATCGTGATCCCAAGTTTCTAAGTCATTTCTGGAGGACCATTTGGAGAAAATTAGGAACAAAACTTCTGTTTTCTACAACTTGTCATCCTCAGACAGATGGTCAAACCGAAGTGGTAAACCGCACTCTCTCAACTTTACTTAGAGCCACTCTTGGGAAAAATATGAAAACATGGCTTGATTGCATCCCTTTCATTGAGTTTGCTTATAATCGATCTGTTCACTCAGCTACCAAGCTATCTCCTTTTGAGATAGTCTATGGAATTAACCCATTGTCTCCTATAGATCTTGTACCTTTGCCACAGCCAGAACAGGTTAATCAAGATGGTTTGAGCCGTGGAGAGGTCATCAAGAAGCTACACCTCAAAGCAAAAGAGAATTTGGAGAAAAAGAATGCGGAGAATAAACGCAAGGCTGATCGAGGAAGAAAGGAAGTACTATTTGAACCAGGAGATTGGGTTTGGTTACACATGAGGCCAGAAAGATTTCCCGAACAAAGAGCTTCCAAGTTATCACCAAGAGGCGACGGACCATTCAAGATCCTTGAGAAGATCAACGACAACGCTTACCGTCTAGAGCTGCCACAAGAGGTTAAAATCTCCCATACATTTAATGTAGCTGACTTGTTTGCTTATGATCCAGGAGATTCAGTTTTGAGGACAAAACATTCTGAAGAGGGAGGGAATGATGCGGACATCGACCGTACCATTCAAACGAATGAACCACATCCTGTACCAGAAGTTAGAGAAGGTCCCATGACACGTTCAAAGTCTAAACAGTTGAGAAAGAGGTTTAACTTAGCTGTACAAGACATTGTGAACTCATTAGAGCTAGGAGACGCAAACTGCCCCAAAAGAGACTTTGTAGCTGAAGAAGAGCTTGCTGAAGCTTTCAACCAAATGAGCCTTGATCAAAATACCTCCCAAGGTATAAAATCTTATGTATCAGGTCAAGGGGCCCTTAGAAGTCAAGAGAAGACCTCGGAGCAGCAGGAAACGTTTGAGACAAGTTTCACCTCCGACAGTGATCAAGAGAGTCAAGACCAAGATCAAGATGTCGAGGACTTCATAAAGCTTCAAGAGACTGAAAATACTACTCAAGTGGGACTCCATGAAGATTTATACACCAAGAAAACAGCAAGCAACCAAGTTGAACAAGAAATGAATCAAGGAGCACCAATTAAGCTTAAACTGAATCCAGGTAAGTTTTATTCAATTTATACTATCTTTGCAGGTCCTAACAGCCCCACCAATGGCTAGCTATCATCAAAAACGTCCAAAGAACTCAAGTTGAAGTCTGCACCATAGTTTCCTTTTTTGGTTTAATGAATTTTGCTTAAAACTCTGAGTTTTGTGTTTTTCCTTTGTTTTCTGTTTTGCTTTGTGTTTTATTTCGTTTTTGCTTTATTTGGGCCTTAGGGCTAGCTGATGGACTCTATATAAAGTCCCCCTGCAGCTGTGTAACCTTTTTTACCTTTGATTATCAATAAAGACGCCGTATTTCTTCTCCTTGAGTGTTCTTGAGAGAAAACCCTTTGTTCTTTGTCTTGTGTGTGAGATTCACCAAGGCTGAGTTCCTGTGCTGTATCAGAGCTTAATCACAACTCTGTGGTGCACTTCAAAGCATCAACACTTCCCTGCCTTTGATCCCACACGAGAGAAGCGATCGCCATCGTGTCAGATCCTCATCATCAACCATATCTCTTTCACAAAAGAGTGCGAACGCCATTTTGTGAAGCCATTCATCTGATCCCTTGTAGGACTCACCACTGAGTCGTGTATCAGGAACTACTAGGAGTATGGGTAAAGTAAGTTTTACCGGATTCCTTTTGTATGGTAAGGGCTTTGATGAGTGCCTCCAAGTCAGATTTTCTCACATAATCTCCTTGGTTGGCCTCCTCACCTTGCTTAGATGATCCGGTTGGAACTTGGTCGGGCTTGGCCGTGGTGTAGTTAGCTCTTGGGTTCTTCGGGTAGTCGATCCACCAACTCGGCTTGAGCTCCGGATGAAGAAGCCAACAAGTCTTCTTGGTGTGTCTTCCCTTGCAATGTTCACACCTTGCCTTAGAGCCCGGCCGATTGTTACCATAGCTCCCTTTGTTTCCACGATTATCGAATCGGTTGTAAACCCCCTTGTTAGCCGTTGGAAGCTCCCCCTTACTATCAAAGAGTCCTTGGGAACCTTGTTCTCTTTGAATTTGTGAGCACACATCTTCAAGACTTGGGAGCTTCTCCGACCTTAGGATGTGCTTGATGAGATCATTGAATGCCGGATTCAAGGTGAGTAATAGCCCAAAGACCTTGTCTTGTTCTTTCCTTTCATTTAGCACCTTTGGATCAATGGAGCTTGGTCTCAACATTTCAAGCTCGGCCCAAAGAGACCTATATTTACCAAAGTGCTTGGTAAATTCCATATCCTCTTGATGAAGATTATTGATGGCTTTCTTCACTTCATAAACCCGAGAAAGGTTAGACACATTTCCATAAACGTTCTTCAATGTTTCCCATAGCTCCTCCGCCGTTTCACAATAGGAATACGCCTCAAGAATGGAGGATTCAAGACCATTTTGAAGAATGGCCAACACACTTTGGTCCTCTTGGAACCACTTTGCTTCTCTCTTCTTTTCGGAATCTTCATCGTCTTCTTCTCCGGATGAATCATACACCGGTTTAGATGAAGTTTCAATGTGGCTCCATAACCCTCGGCCACATATATAGAGCTATCTTCGTGGTTCTTGACCACAATAAGTAGTTATCTCCCTTGAGAGTAACCGGAACCACCAATGGTTTAGAATTATCTAAAGAACTCATCTTTTCTTATGAAAGTTTGAAACTTTTTAGAAATGAATTGGGATTGATATGTATGTTAAATCAAGCGCATAAAGTGATATGATCATGGGTAGCAAGGACGCTGAGGAACCAGAAGCTGAGGAACCAGAAGCTGAGGAGGAACCGGAGCTAGTAGGACGGATCACTCGTTCTAGAGCTAAGGAGATGGCCAAGGAAGCTCATTCACTCATAGCAGAAGGATCACTCAGCTTACCGAAGATTCAAGTCTTTAATATCTCCACGTTGAAGACTACACCCGGTAATGATGACTAAGTGACTTAAGGTGAGGAGTCTGTACTCTTTTTCCCATGTTGAGTTTTGTCCCAATGGGTTTTCTCGGCATGGTTTTTAATGAGGCAGATGAATCACTACGTCGAGTTACTTAGAATTCATTGCTATTGGGTAATTATGTACAAGTCACTATGGCTGGTACTTAGTATTTTAGAGGTGCACCGATTAGGAACCTTAGGGTTGGGACGCCTCGCTGTTTTATTTAAATTTTAGACGCTTTGTTGTTTTATTTTGGAACGCTCTGTTGTTTGGGTTTCATGTCTCTAGGGTTGATTATAAAACCCAAATGACGCCTCCTTTGTTTCTTCAGCGAAGAACTTATATGCAAACAACAATTTCGATTTGTTTCTTCTCTCACTTTGATTCCTTGAATGCGTTCTTAGAATCCGAATTTCTTATACACTTTGTGATCTAGAAATTCTTCTATCTGTTACCATCCATCTTATCACCTAAACATCTATCCATATCAATCACGATCCAATCTCCTCTCCATCTTCATCACGCCATCAGATCACCATCATCACGCCATCATCACAAACGAGTCCATCTCGCATCCTCTACAGCCTTTCCTTCGGAGTTGATCACCTAGGATCTCATCACGTGGTATCAGAGCCAACTCTGAACCAAAGGCTGAGAAATTCCTAACCCTAATCCGCCATATTTGTGTTTATTTTGTTTTTGATTTGTTTTGCATAAAACCTAGTTGATTTAGCCTTAGATTGTTTCGTAGTCTTTCATTAGTGATTGGAACGTTGAATATCTTTGATCGTTGATTGCATAATTGTTTCATTAGTTTATTTCGTTTAGCTTAGGTCTGTGTCATTCAATAGTTTATTGTTTAGTTAGTTTGTTAATTTGTTAGTTGCTGTTTTATTCATTAAATTACTTGTTATCTTGTTGAATTTGCCTTCGAATCCTTTCTGCATCATTGCTGTGCCGTTGTTTTTGGGTTTGTGTCATTAATTTAATTGTTCCTTGCATCATTGTCTCGTAGTTTTAACTTGATTGCTGTGTGATTTCGTTTGCATAAAAGCCTAGGTGAATTTGGTTTATTTCTTTATTGCTTGCTGAAAATCGTTGTTTGTGCTCAATTTTCAAATCTGCAATTTCTTGTTCATGTCTTGAAGTTTGTCATTTAACTTTCCTAGAACAAGTTACTGTGAGTTTTTGTAACTTGTTTCAGGTACCATGGAGCTTTCGGCTGAGGCCATGGCAGCTCTCAACAAAGCAATGGCTGAATAAATCAAGGAATCAAACCAAGCCATTACAACGCAGCTCACACAGCAGATTGAGCAGCTCAATGACAAGTTCGAGACAAAGATGAGTGATCTGCTCAAAGATCTTAGTGCGAGTGGAGGAGAGTCTTCGCATACTCCAACTCCTTCTGAAGCTATGCGCATTACTAAGGGTAAGGGACACGTAGGAGCATCTGTCCGAAGGTCTAGACATGAACCAACACCTCCTAAAGTCAGTCCTAAAGCCAAGACAAACCGCAGTCAGATTGGGGGCAGAGAGACTATGTTTAATCAGAGGAAACAAGATGGTTCAAGAGTTGAAAGGCAACAAGGACGCCAACACCGCAGAGAGGAATACATAGCTGGTCAGCGAGTCTTCGTGGAATCAGATCCAGAATACTATGAGGAGGAAGAAGCTTCTGACTATAGCCGAGGAACCGTGAGAAGAGACAGGAACCGAGGACATGAGCGAGATTATGATCCTCTACGCCAGCAGCTGAGCCATATCAGAATCCAGTATCCTCCTTTCCATGGCACCAATGACCCCGAAGCTTATCTAGATTGGGAAAGGAAGATGGAGTCCAACTTTCTGGTTCAAGGTACTTACGAGCTCAACAAGGTGAAGATTGCAGTTTCAGAATTCCATGGATATGCACTTCTATGGTGGGAGCAGTTGGGAATCACCAGAAACCGCCTCAGAGAGCCTCCCATTACTACTTGGGATCAGCTTGTTATGCAGTTGAGGAAGAGGTTTGTTCCAGCCCATCATCAGCGTGAGATACTCAACAAGCTTAGGCGCCTCATTCAAGGTACAAAGACTGTTAGAGATTACTATCAGGAATTGGAAACTTTGCTCATTCGTGCGGATTTAAGAGAAGGAGAAGAGATGGTTATGTCTAGATTTCTTGGAGGACTTAACCGAGAGATTCAAGACAAGGTAGAACTTCAGGATTTCGCAGATATACAAGAGATGGTGCATAAGGCTGAATTGGTTGAGTCTCAAGTCAAGAGGCGAATCATCAAGTCTACATTCACGCCTAGTGTGACTAAGCCTAGGGAGATCAACAAACCAGTTTACTCAAGAGACATCAAACCGACTTCTACTGTGGTTAAAGAAGAAGTTAAATCCGAATTCAAACCGAGAAGTGGTAACTCCAACAGCAACGTAAGATGCTTCAAATGTCAAGGAATGGGTCATTACTCTCGAGACTGCCCAAACAAGAAGATGTTTCTGTTACAAGAGGGAGGAGAGATTGTTCCTCAGGAAGATTCAGAGATTGAATCAGACTTAGAAGAAGAAGAAGAGGCTGCTGCCGTGGGTGAAATGCTAGTCGCAAGAAGGACTTTGAGTGTTCAGAACCAGCCTGAAGAGAAGTGTCAGCGAGAGAACCTGTTCCACACAAGATGCTTCATCAAAGAGAAAGTTTGTAGTCTGATTATAGATGGAGGAAGCTGCACTAATGCTGCAAGTGAAGAGATGGTTAAGAAGCTTCAGCTCAAGACCATTCCACATCCCAGACCGTACAAGTTACAGTGGCTGAATGAGAGTGGAGCTTTGACCGTATCCCAGCAGGTTCTCGTGTCTTTATCTATTGGGAAGTATGAAGATGAGGTTCTATGTGATGTTATTCCCATGGGTTCGAGTCATGTGTTGCTGGGCAGACCGTGGCAATCAGATCGCAAGGTTATCCATGATGGTTACACCAACAAGCACTCATTTGAGTTTAAAGGGCGCAAGATTACACTCTTACCACTCACGCCTACTGAAATTTACCAAGACCAGATGCAAGTGAAGCTTAAGGAGAAGGAGAAGGTCACCAACAGCCTCTACATAAACCACAGTGAATTTTCTAAACTCTTTGATCCTGAAATGACTACGTTTATGTTTGTATACAAGGAATCCCTTGTTAGTACTAACCCTTCACACGAGCTTCCTAGTGCTATGATTGAGATTTTGCAGGAATACAAGGATGTTTTTCCAGAAGAGATACCTCCAGGCTTACCTCCAATCCGTGGAATTGAGCACCAGATAGACTTGGTACCAGGATCAGCTCTACCGAACCGACCAGCTTACAGAACCAATCCTGTAGAGACAAAGGAACTTCAGAAGCAAGTAGAAGAGCTGATGAGCAAAGGACATATCAGAGAGAGCTTAAGTCCATGCGCAGTACCAGTCTTGTTAGTCCCTAAGAAGGATGGCTCATGGAGGATGTGTGTAGACTGCAGAGCTATCAACAACATAACCGTGAAGTATAGGCATCCTATTCCTAGACTTGATGACATGTTAGATGAGTTGTGTGGATCAACAATCTTCTCCAAGATCGATTTGAAGAGTGGATACCATCAGATCAGAATGAAGGAAGGGGATGAGTGGAAAACTGCTTTCAAGACCAAGCAGGGGCTGTATGAATGGTTAGTCATGCCGTTTGGTCTCACCAATGCTCCCAACACCTTCATGCGCTTAATGAACCATGCCTTAAGACCGTTCATAGGAGTCTTCGTGGTAGTCTACTTCGATGACATCCTCATCTACAGCAAAGGTTTGGAGGAGCATTTAGAACACATCCGCAGAGTTCTAGATGTTCTTCGTTCTCAATCCCTCTTTGCTAATCAATCCAAATGTTCCTTCTGCACTAATGAGATTGTTTTCTTAGGTTTTATAGTAAGTGCAGATGGTGTAAAAGTCGATGAGGAGAAGATCAAAGCAATCAAGGAATGGCCAAGTCCTAAAAACGTAGGAGAAGTACGAAGCTTCCATGGGCTAGCAGGCTTTTACAGGCGGTTCGTGAGGGATTTTAGCACCATTGCTGCGCCATTGACTGAGATTATCAAGAAGAACGTGGGATTTCAATGGGGAGAGGCACAAGAGCAGGCCTTTACAGCACTTAAAGAGAAGCTTATCAATTCCCCTATTCTAGTTCTTCCAGATTTTATGAAAACCTTTGAGATTGAATGTGATGCTTCCGGAGTTGGTATAGGAGCTGTTTTGATGCAGGATAGGAAACCGGTGGCTTACTTCAGTGAGAAGCTGGGAGGATCAACCCTCAACTACCCTACCTATGACAAGGAATTATATGCATTGGTTCGAGCTCTTCAGACGTGGCAACATTACCTATGGCCTAAGGAGTTCGTTATTCACACTGATCACGAGTCATTGAAGCATCTCAAAGGACAGCAGAAGCTCAACAAGAGACACGCCAGGTGGATGGAGTTCATTGAGACTTTTCCCTACATCGTTAAGTACAAGAAAGGTAAGGATAATGTAGTCGCAGATGCATTATCCAGGAGGTACACTCTTATCTCTACTTTAACTTCGAAATTACATGGATTTGAGCATATCATAGACCTTTATGAGACTGACATTGATTTCGCTGAGAGCTATGGCAAGTGCCATAAGTTTGCTTTTGATAACTACTTTAGGCAGGATGGATACTTGTTCTACAACCATCGATTATGCATACCACAAGGATCTATTAGAGAACTGCTAGTTAGAGAAGCTCATGGAGGTGGACTAGCTGGACATTTTGGAGTAGCAAAGACTCTATCTGGACTGCAAGATCACTTCTATTGGCCTAACATGAAGTCAGACGTGGAGAAGGTTTGTTCTAGGTGTGCTGTTTGCAAAATGGCAAAGAGTAAAGTACAGCCTCACGGTTTGTATACTCCTCTCCCTATCCCTTCTCATCCTTGGACTCATATTTCTATGGACTTTGTGCTTGGCTTACCTCGAACCAGGAATGGTCGAGATTCTATTTTTGTGGTTGTTGACAGGTTTAGCAAGATGGCTCACTTCATTGCTAGTCACAAGACAGATGATGCTGTTAGTGTAGCTAACTTGTTTTTCAGGGAAATAGTACGTCTGCATGGCATGCCTCAAGTGACAGTTTCAGACAGGGATACAAAGTTTCTAGGACACTTCTGGAGAACTTTATGGGCTAAACTAGGAACCAAGCTGGCATTTTCAACTACTTGTCATCCTCAGACTGACGGTCAAACAGAGGTGGTGAACAGAACATTGTCTACACTTCTCAGGGCGTTGGTGAAGAGTAATATCAAGTCATGGGAAGAGTGCCTACCACACGTGGAGTTTGCTTACAATCACGCTAAGCATTCTGCAACTCTCTTTTCTCCTTTTGAAATCGTTTATGGGTTTAATCCACAATCACCTCTAGACTTGATCCCTTTGCCTTTAAGTGTTAAATGTAGCTTAGATGGCAAAGAAAAAGCTGAACAGGTGAGGAAGATACACGCTAAAGCCAAGGAGAATATAGAGAAGAAGACTAAGCAGTATGAGAAACAAGCAAACAAGGGCAGAAAGGAGATGATCTTTGAAGAAGGAGACTTGGTGTGGATTCACTTACGAAAGGACCGATTCCCAGAAGAGAGGAAGAGCAAGCTTATGCCACGAGTTGATGGACCATTTGAAGTCATCAAGAAGATCAACAACAATGCTTATCAGATTGATCTCCAAGGTAAGTATAACGTATCTCCATCGTTCAATGTTTCTGACTTGCTCCCCTATCTTGCAGATACAGATTTGAGGACAAATCCTTTTCAAGAGAGAGGGGATGATATGATCATGGGTAGCAAGGACGCTGAGGAACCAGAAGCTGAGGAACCAGAAGCTGAGGAGGAACCGGAGCTAGTAGGACGGATCACTCGTTCTAGAGCCAAGGAGATGGCCAAGGAAGCTCATTCACTCATAGCAGAAGGATCACTCAGCTTACCGAAGATTCAAGTCTTTAATATCTCCACGTTGAAGACTACACCCGGTAATGATGACTAAGTGACTTAAGGTGAGGAGTCTGTACTCTTTTTCCCATGTTGAGTTTTGTCCCAATGGGTTTTCTCGGCATGGTTTTTAATGAGGCAGATGAATCACTACGTCGAGTTACTTAGAATTCATTGCTATTGGGTAATTATGTACAAGTCACTATGGCTGGTACTTAGTATTTTAGAGGTGCACCGATTAGGAACCTTAGGGTTGGGACGCCTCGCTGTTTTATTTAAATTTTAGACGCTTTGTTGTTTTATTTTGGAACGCTCTGTTGTTTGGGTTTCATGTCTCTAGGGTTGATTATAAAACCCAAATGACGCCTCCTTTGTTTCTTCAGCGAAGAACTTATATGCAAACAACAATTTCGATTTGTTTCTTCTCTCACTTTGATTCCTTGAATGCGTTCTTAGAATCCGAATTTCTTATACACTTTGTGATCTAGAAATTCTTCTATCTGTTACCATCCATCTTATCACCTAAACATCTATCCATATCAATCACGATCCAATCTCCTCTCCATCTTCATCACGCCATCAGATCACCATCATCACGCCATCATCACAAACGAGTCCATCTCGCATCCTCTACAGCCTTTCCTTCGGAGTTGATCACCTAGGATCTCATCATAAAGAGAATGGAAATCTCTATATAACGATTTGATCTAACTAGTTAAAGGTAAATCCACAAATCGAAAAAGGTTAATGAAAGAATGAGATTTGAAGAATGAGATTATGAGAGTAATGAGGTCACAAAGATCAAAATCGCTCTGATACCATGTTAGATTTTAGGACTTAGATTGAGAGAATAAGAGATTGAGAGAATTGGGAAGAATAGAGAGAAAGAGTATGAACTTGAAAAATTATTCCATTCAAGATAAATGTGCAAGGTTCATACAACAAGGTTAATATAGAAAACAGATCTGGCCTCCGTGTCGATCGACACTAAATAATTGTGTCGATCGACACGCCTCTCCAACGGTCATATCTCAACGGTTGGATAGCAACGGTCGGATTCTCCAACGGTCGGATCTCCAACGGTCGGATTCAAACTCTGGGACTCGTGTCGACACCATTCCTTGGTATCGATCGACGCCTTCGTTCCGCACCTCCAGTTTTTCCAGAGACGTTAGTGTCGATCGACACTCTCCTCTGTCGATCGACACTCTTGCTTATTCTTTTCCCTTAGCACATTTTGATGGTGCCAAGGTCAATATTCTTTACTCTTCATGGTTACATAATCTCTCTTACTCTTCTCTACTCTTCAATACTCTCCAAATCTCTTCTCTACTCTCAATCTTACACAAAATCTTACACCGAGATCAGTACGTGAAGACGCGCGTTGACTTTCCGTCCCGCGTTGACCCGTACTGATCCGCGTCCCAAGCATCGAGGAACCTAACAACAGCGACTCTCCTCGACCCGCGGATCGAGCCTGATAGCGACCGTCCGAAACGTTTGAATCAAGTTGACCATTGATTCAAACGGTCTCTTTCTTCTTTTAGACATTTAAAAATCTATTTAAACAATGTAATTCACACTTGTAAAATCATCTTGAATAATTTTAATTATCAAGTTCATATTCTCTCAATCTCTTATTCTCTCTAAATCTCTAATTCTCTCAATTCTCTAAATCTATTTCCGCAAATTCTTACAATTTTTCCTTTCTGCTACTCCATTCTGCTGAGGAGTATAAGCACAGGATGTTTGATGAACAATGCCATGGTTGCTCACAAACTCCTTAAACTTGCTGTTTATGTACTCACCACCATTATCACTTCTTAGAGTTTTAATCTTAACTCCAAACTGAGTCATCACATAGTTGTAGAACTTAGAGAATGCTTCTAAAACATTACTCTTTGATGACATCAAAGTAACCCATGTGTACTTAGATTTCTCGTCTATGAAGGAGACAAAATACTTATATTGATCTTTAGAAGTACATGGAGCTGTCCATACATCATAGTGAACTAGATCAAAGCACTCATTATACACAGTAGATGAGTCTTGATAAACAGTTCTACAATGCTTCCCTAAGATACAAGCTTCACATCCGTGATCCATAAGATTCAGATTTGGCAAAGCAAGCTTTAGAACCTTCAAGTGAGGATGTCCCAAGCGTGCATGCCAAATAGAACTGGTACTACTAGTGCTCATTGCTGAGTGAGCTATTCCGACTGGTTGCTTATCCAAAACATCCAATACATAGAGACCATCATGTACACCACCTGATCCAAAGGTCTTCCCCGACTTGTTATCCTGAAACCATGCATTATCAGGACTAAACACAGCCAAACAATCAAGATCCTTAGTAGCTTTCTGAACTGATAACAAGTTTGAGGCAAACTCAGGGATATACAGAGCATTAGTATTCTTGTTAAACAGCTCTAAGTTTCCAATTCCTCTAATCAACACATCCTCCCCATTTGCTATAGTTACTTTTCCACGATTAGGTTTAACATTTGTAAGAAGCTCTGGATCACTAATCATGTGATGAGAGGCACCAGAATCTACTATAATGGGTTTAGGAAGTTTAGAGGAGAGAAAACTCTTACCAGATTCAGTCAGTTTGATAAGAGCATCAAGGTCTGATTTCCTCACCACATTATCACAACTCGCATTAGCAACTCCTGCACGCCCTCTAGATGTTTGACCTGAGGTTTTCTCTTTCAAATGTGGATGAAGGACCCAGCACTTCTCCTTGGTATGACATGCTTTCTTGCAATGTTCACACGATCTCAACTGAGGATGGAGAATCCAACACTTCTCCTTAGTATGACCTGCTTTCTTGCAGTGTTCACACACCCAGCTAGGTCTCTTCTCTACTTGTTGATAAACTCCTTGGCTTATATACGCAGCCTCACTTGTCCCTTGAAAGAGACCTTTTGACCCTTCCTCCTTTGGATCATCATACACACTTCATTTAAGGTTGGCAACTTTTCATACCTCAAGATATGATGAATCAATCCTGAGTATGATTTATCGAGAGTAAGGAGTAGACCAAACACCTGATCCTGCTCTCTCCTCTCCCTCACCACACTCAAATCTGTGGTGGGTGGCCTTAGAGTCTCCAGCACAGCCCACAAGTTTCTAAATTCACCAAATAAGCTCTTGAATGGCTTTCCTTCTTGTTGAAGTTCATTCAAGGCCTTTTTCACCTCAAAAATTCGACTCAGATTCGATGTATTACCATATACACCTAAGAGAGTGTCCCACAACTCCTTTGCAGTCTCAGCATAAGAGTAAGCTGCAAGGATAGATGGCTCCAAGGAGCTCTGAAGAATCGCTAGGACCAGCTGATCCTCTTGAATCCACTTTGGATCCTCTTTGCTGGATACGGCTTTGTGAGGAGTAACCTTTGGAGTAACCTTTGGATCTTCGGTGCTGGTTCCAGAAGTCTCTGTAGTTTCCTCAACCGTTACAGCTTCTCCTTTGTCGGTAGGTACCACCAGAGAGTCATCCACGTGCTCCCATAACCCACGGCTTCTCAGGGCAGTACGAGTGGTTCTTGACCACAACAAATAGTTCTCTCCTTTGAGAACAACAGGTAGAGTGATTTGCTTCTGATTTTCCATAGATGATTGCTTCAAAAAGAAGACAAACAAACAGAACCAGAACAAAAATATTGCTTGAACAGAATCTTCAGGAACTTTGCTCTGATACCATGTGAGATTTAGAAGAAAATAGATTGATCTTGATCAAGAACAAACCAGAAACGTGAGAACAAGAGAGAAGGGAGAAGTTTCTAGAGAGAAGAAGAAGAAGATATTTTCATTACACAGCAAAAAAACAAGGATTACAAAGAGATTAAAATAAGAAAATACTAAACACAACAACTTCAATAGTAACAAGCAACTAATGAGATGGGCTAATGACTTGGGCTTTCTTTGATGAAACCAACAACTGATCCAGACCCAATAACAAGCTCAGACTCAATAAGGATCCAGTTCAACAATCCTAATCTCTTCTAATCTTACACTTATTCTCATAAATCTTACAAGCTCAGAGATAGTAGGATATTGTGATGCTGATTGGGCTGGAGATAGAAGGGATAGAAGATCGACAACCGGTTATTGCACTTTCATTGGAGGAAACTTAGTTACTTGGAAGACCAAGAAGCAAAAGGTGGTTTCATGTTCAAGTGCTGAAGCTGAGTATAGAGACATGAGAAAGCTCACCAATGAGCTCACTTGGCTCAAGGCTCTCCTCAAAGACTTAGGCATTGAGTCAAAGGATCCAATAACCATGCACTGTGACAATCAAGCAGCGATCCACATCGCCTCTAACTCGGTGTTTCATGAACGTACTGTTAAATAAGGAGAACACAAAGGTGTTCAAGTTAAGAAACAAGATGACCCAAATGTTAAACAAGGAGAACACAAAGGTGTTCAAGAGAAGAATCAAGAATGACCAAAGATAGACATATTTGGGTCACTTTGGGAAATGGAAGGTCAAGCATGTTCAAGGCTTGGTAGGTGGGGTTCTAGGCCATTCAAGTTAAGATGGAGTGAGGCCGTATGAGGAACGAAGAAGGCCGCACGAGAAAATGGCGAAAATGTGCTAAGGAAGGAAAATGGACTTTAGTGTCGATCGACAGGGATTTGTGTCGATCGACACTCAAGTCTCTGTCCAAACTAAAGAATGAGGGAAGAGTGTCGATTGACACCAAGGAGTGGCGTCGATCGACACTACCGTCCCGCGGTATCAAGGAGAGTCACGTATCGGGCATGTCATGATCAGTCCGAGCATCGAGGAAAGACGCGGAACGAGAGACGCGGAACGAAGGCGTCGATCGACACGAAGGAGTTGTGTCGATCGACACGAGTCCCAGAGTTTGAATTCGACCGTTGGATCATCCGACCGTTCGAGGATTCGACCGTTGCGATCCAACCGTTGAGAATCCGACCGTTGGAGTTTAGTGTCGATCGACACGAGAGCCGCTGCCAGAATTTTAAAGTGGACAAGTCACTTTTGTACTTTGGGATTCAATCCCTCCTTTCATTTGTTCTGATCCCTACCGGTCATATTGACCTTGGTGGCCTATATATATGTTGTTCTACTCATTGTAAACATAACATCTTATGAGCTTAATAAAAATTTGAGTTAAAGACTCATTATTCTCTCTTTTAGTTTTCTCTCCAAATTCTCTACAAACACAATGTAAACACTCAAATTCCAACATGGTATCAGAGCATAAGCTCTTGGGTTTGAAGATTTGGAGTTTTCGGTTTTATTTTTCAAAAGATAAGAAAATTTCGATTTCTTTGGTGAGTTAGGTTGAATCGTTATAAGGATGTGTTAATCTTCCTTATGCGCTTAATCCAACACAAATTCTATGTTGATTATCCGCTGCAAGTATCTCAAAATGATTTCAAAAGTTTGTGATTTCAAATTTGAAAATTTTTGGTTTGGAATCTTTCTTGAAATTTCGGTTTTAAAGAAATTATTTTGAAAATTTTGGTGAGCCTTTGTTGCTCTTGTTGAATCTTGGTTTGAAATCTTTGGTTACAAATTCTCTAAAGCTCAAAGCTTTCTCAAATTCTAAAGCTCAAAGCTTTCATAAATTCTCTAAAGCTCAAAGCTTTCCCAAATTCCCTAAAGCTCAAAGCTTTCTCTTTCAATCATCTAAAGCTCAAAGCTTTCCCTTGATGTTCCAAAGCTCAAAGCTTTTCTCAATTCTCTAAAGCTCAAGACTTTCTCTTTTAATCATTCAAAGCTCAAAGCTTTTCTCTTAAATACTCTTTGGTTACTAATTCTCTCGGTTACTTATTCTCCCAAATCTTTCATACTCTCTCAAATCTTTGGTTACTAAATTCTTTCAAACTCTCGGTCACAAGATATTCCCACCAAAGGAAGATGACGGAGCCTCTAGATATTTCCACCAAAAGATGGTGGAGCCTCTAGATATTCCCGCATAGAAATGGTGGAGCCTCTCGTGATGATGATTATGGCGAGAACCGTGATAGGCCCGGAGTGCATCACGTTGTATCCAAGCCAAGTTTAAGACCGTGGTATGCAAATGCATCCGGTCCGAATTCTTCAAGAAGCTACAAGCTTCAATGATGTTCATACTTCCAATCCGAATTGGAAGAAAGAGGGAGTTCTAATTTTTCCCTCCATTTGATTTTATTTGAGAATTGAATGTTGATTCCGGTTAGGATTAAAACCGGTTGGTTAAAAATGTTTAATCCATTGAAAATGTTGTGCTTACAAATTGGAACCTATAAACAAATTGAAAATAGAAAGTTTAAAATCATGATGAAATTGAATTGATTTTAAACTTAAATGTTTGAAGGTGACTAATCCAATTTGTTTATGGTGTTCATGAAAGGTGAAATTAAAACTCAAGAAATCCAAGAAGAAGCAACTAGCCTTTGAAGGTCAACTTGAAGTCATTCATGAGGCCAAAGAGGATGCCCAAAATCATGAATGGTGAAGTATAGGCCAAAGAGACTTGGAATTTCAAGAGTGGAATTGAGCTAAAGAAGAAACCGAGTTTGTGTTAGTTATGACCGGACCCTTTATTCTCTATGGTCATGACTTGTACAAACTTGGAGACCACGAGCATGGAGGAGATGGAAAGGAAAATCAGAACTGTTGGCTACATAATCGACGAGCCCGAGAGGGAAAATCTGAACTTGTAGCTGTCTAATCGACGAGCCGTTCCAAATCCTCAAAACAAGCCGTGGAGAAGAATTCCGAATTTCAAGAGTGATTATCAAAGCACAACCGGATCGGTTGAAGTTGTGTGTACGGGGGAGGAGGTGAAGCACATGTTTGGAGATTGGAACCAATGGCCACCAAGAACAGCCGCCACAAAAGAAGTGGAGAGGAATGACGGGTGGAATGGCCACCAAGAACAGCCGCCACAAGAAACGGAGAGGAAAGACGGGTGGGATGACCACCAAGAACAGCCGCCGCAAAAGAAGTGGAGAGGAATGACTGGTGGAAGGTGATGAATCAGCTCACAAACATGGAGACAAGTGCTCTTCCCGACCAAATTCAACCACACCAAATTAAAGAAGGCCGAAGTTATCAAGAGGCCAAAGACGAGTACAAACTCCACTCTTAGCCTTTGTTCATAAATCTTCACAACGGCTAAGCGTGCGGGGGAGTATTAAAGAAAGAAGCTCAAAGAAGAAGAGCAAGACCGAGGCGGAACAAAGAGGAGCCGAGGTGAAGCTCAAGACCTTGGTTTTAAACCCTTAAGACCTTGGAGTAGATACTCTTTTTCCTTAGTGTGGTTTTGTCCCAAAGGGTTTTTCCACTAAGGTTTTAATGAGGTCTCTCCTTGTGTCTCCAAGTTAATACTTCGTTCTACTACGTATTAACTTGCGGGGGAGTGTTAAACAAGGAGAACACAAAGGTGTTCAAGAGAAGAATCAAGAATGACCAAAGATAGACATATTTGGGTCACTTTGGGAAATGGAAGGCCAAGCATGTTCAAGGATTGGTAGGTGGTGTTCTAGGCCATTCAAGTTAAGATGGAGTGAGGCCGGATGAGGAACGAAGAAGGCCACATGAGAAAATGGCGAAAATGTGCTAAGGGAGGAAAATGGACTTTAGTGTCGATCGACACTCAAGTCTCTGTCCAAACTAAAGAATGAGGGAAGAGTGTCGATCGACACCAAGGAGTGGCGTCGATCGACACTACCGTCCTGCGGTATCGAGGAGAGTCAAGTATCGGGCATGTCATGATCAGTCCGAGCATCGAGGAAAGACGCGGAACAAGAGACGCGGAACGAAGGCGTCGATCGACACGAAGGAGTTGTGTCGATCGACACGAGTCCCAGAGTTTGAATTCGACCATTGGATCATCTGACCGTTCGAGGATTCGACCGTTGCGATCCAACCGTTGAGAATCCGACCGTTGGAGTTTAGTGTCGATCGACACACATTAGTGTCGATCGACACGAGAGCCGCTGCCAGAATTTTAAAGTGGACAAGTCACTTTTGTACTTTGGGATTCAATCCCTCCTTTCATTTGTTCTGATCCCTAACGGTCATATTGACCTTGGTGGCCTATATATATGTTGTTCTACTCATTGTAAACATAACATCTTATGACATTGCATTTAGGGTGATAACCATTTGGATTGAACCCATTTTATTAAGTCTATGATCTCTTAATCCTTCTTATCAAACTCCAAATCTATCCACACATGTAATACTCGGTTTTGTATAAACCGGTTTGTGTGGATTCTTTCTTCAACACTTTTATGTGTTTGTTCTTCATAAGATGAGCTTAGACTCATCAAATTCTAACATGGTATCAGAGCATTATTAGAGAGGAAGCATCAAGAAGATGAGTGGAGCCGAGGCGAAAGAAGAGAAGCCGAGGTGAAGCTCACGAGAAGATCAAGACCTTGATTGAATTCCCCTAGATCATTGAGTTGGTACTCTTTTTCCTTAGTAGAGTTTTATCCCAATGAGTTTTATCTACTAAGGTTTTAATGAGGCCTCTCCTTGTATCTCCAAGTTCACACTTCACTTTGTTGTGTATGAACTTGAGGGGGAGTGTTAATCAAGGAGAGTACTTAAGAGTGATTAATCAAGTATCATCTCTTAAGTTACTAAAGTGGTGAATAAATAAGTTACCAAGGTGAAAGTATATTCGGGTAACTTTGGGAGAAGGACCGAGACACGGAACAAAGTGGAGTGGACCGGTCTACTCCACCCGCGGAACGGATCAGCATTGATGAATGCGGATCAGTCATCATAACGCGGGAAAGAATGGAGAGGCGGGAAGCTCTCGACCCGCGGAAAGGTTTCTCAAGGCGCGGGATGGATCAGCACTCGACCCGCGGTATGCATTCTCGAGACGCGGATCGATAAACTCCCGAGACGCGGATCCGTTGATGCCCGAGACGCGGATCCGTTGATGCCCGAGACGCGGATCAGTTCTAAGACGTGTAACGTGGCATCTTCTTGTGGTCCCCATATACAAAAGAGACGTTGGAGTGTGAGGACCACTAGGTGGTCAAGATCAGATCAAAAGGAAAAGGGACCACCACTTTATCACAAGAAGCCAAACTTTACTTTATGTCATCATCCTATCCATTCCAACGTTCACAATTTGAAATGTTGGATCAGATTTTTACTTTACCATTCCTTTATATATTTGGCATTTCCCTTTTGTAATTGATTAACTCATTATTGAATAAGAAGAAATCTGATTCATCTCTCTCTCTTTTTCTTATTCAAGATCAGATTAGATCCAATGTAGTTTCTAGGAGATTATAGGGTTTAGGGTGAGATTCATTTGAATCAAACCCATTTATGTTTAATCTATTCTTAATCTCTCCTAATCTCTTTCTAAATCTCCCAATAATCTGTTCTAATCTCTCTTGAATATGTTCTAAACTCTTTCTTAATCTCTTTGCTCATTTGAGCTTTTCTTATAGATTCAACCCTTGTTAATGGTTGGATCTTTCTTTTACATGTTCATGAGCTAAGAACTCATTTATTCCAACAAGCATAAGCTCTTGGGTTAGAAGATTTGGAGTATTCGGTTTTGACTTTCAAAAGTTAAGAAAATTTTGATTTCTTTGATGAGTTGGGTCGAATCGGTATGAGGAAGTTTCAATCTTTCTCATGCGCTTAACCCAACACAAATTCTTGTAGATTTCCGCTGCAAAATGTTTTCCTTTAAAGATTCGGTTTCAAAATTTAAAGTTGTTCTCTTTAGAACCGGATTTGAAAAGTTTGAATTTTTGTTACAAATTCTTCTTAATCTCTAAAGCTCTAAGCTTTCCCTAAATCTCTAAGGCTCTTAGCTTTCCCTAAATTCTAAAGCTCTTAGCTTTCCCTTAATCTCTAAAGCTCTTAGCTTTCCCTAAATCTCTAAAGTATTAGAGTGGAAGAAGATAAGGAGAAGGCAAGGCTGAAGTCACAAGACAAAGCTGAAGCATTCTCCACTCAAATGAAGCTTCACACATTGTGTGTGATCAAGAGTGTGTGTGTGTGTAGTCCAACAAGTGATCAAGACAAGGCTAGTTACTTAGAAGAAGTAACAATCAAGGAGGAGCAAAGAAGAGACTATCAAGGTTCTTCTTTGATATCCAAGTCTTAGTTATGCAAAAGGGAAAGTGTGAGAAGGCTGATCAAGCTGTCAATGCTTGGCTACATTATCATGAGCCAAAAGTATACAAAAGAAGCCTAGAATCTGTACACAAGACATCAATTCAGATTATAGAGGGAACCAACAGCTACAACATTCAAATAAAAGAGGGAAAGCTGTCACTATCACCTTCTAGGAGTCCCAAAACAGCATCTTCAAGTTGTCCCTTTCAATATGGACGTTTTGGATCAGCTTTCCTCTCTCCTCATGTCACTCTCACTCCTCAAGTCACTATCAATCTTGGAAAACACAATAGAGCTGTTAAAGAGCCCCTCACACACACATTCACACTGATTTTCTTCTATAAATACCTGCTGTATCTCATTGTTGTATTAATTCAATTCTGAAATATGTAAACCTTATAATAAAATCAGATTGAGGTTCTATCTTTTTCTCTCTTTATTCCTTCATGTTCTTCACTTAAACACTCTAAAATCATATTATAAATGTAGAATTAGAGTGAAAACAAGTTCTGGGTTTGATCCTCATGGATCAAACCCCATTTTATTCAGAAACTCTTCTAAACACTTCTAAACACAGTTTTAGTCCAATCTGTTCTGTTTTTGATTCAATCATTATTCAATTGTTTCTTTCATCTTTGTGAGCTTAATCTCACCAAAATCTAACATGGTATCAGAGCATAAGCTTTTGGTTCATGATTTGAAAATCTGGTTAGGTTGAATCGTTATTAGATGGTTTCCATTCATCTTATGCGCTTAATCTAACCAACATCTAAATTTCATTTCCGCTGCAAAAGTTTTTCAAAATCTGGTATGGAGAGAAATTGATTTGTTCTCATCCAAAACTCAAAAACTCATTCTGATTTTCTTATCCGGTGGGTAATAGCTTTATCCAAAGGTCCATAACATTCTGACCATGGATAGTTAAAAACTCATTGGAATTCTGGTCAAAAGCATAAGTTCTATGCTCAAAACGTTTTTCAAATTGTGGTGTGGAGGGAATTCTTTATCCAATGGTTAAAACCATGGAAAATTCAAAATCTGTTGGAATCCTCTTTGGATTCCCATCATTCTCATCTTGTTTACCTCACAAACAGCACAATCTTTCTTTTAAACTCTTGATTCTTACTGATTTGTTTCAAGAAAAGCTCAAAATGAGCATTTGAAACTTTCAAAAATCAGAACTCTTAAGGATAAACATAGAGCAAGACTCTTGTCACTGTCCAAAACTCAAATTCTCCATTCTTCATTTTCATTCTCTTATTCTAGTTACCAAAATCTCCCACACTCTCAATCTGCTCTTTCTCCATTCTCTATTCTAAACACTCTCAGTTACTAATTTTCCAATTCTTGATTACTAAATTCTCTATTCTCTCGAATACTCTTTCTCTGTAACTCAAAGGGAGGTGAACCATGAGGTGCTTAAAGCACTAAAATCATGATGAATCCAAAAGGCCTTTGTTGTTACAAATTCTGTTGGAGGCTTACTCAAGGTTACACAAAGGGAAGAGAACCATGGGATGCAGAAAGCATTTAAAATCATGATGAATCCAAAAATCCTTTGTTGTTTCAAGAGGATGCTCCATTTGTTTCAAGCTTCAAGAGAGGCTGCAAAGAAGGTTCAAAGCAAGTACAAGTTCTTGTGTTTAGACCTCAAAAGATGGCTGCACACAAAGCCCAATGAAGTGTGCACAAAGGAAGGTGTCAACAACCTTTGAAAGTGCAAGAAGAGCAAAGCTTAAGGGGGAGTTCAAGCTCCCATCCAAAGAATAAAATCAGGCTGTTTCTAAACCTTAATCTCTTTCAATATGCTTAGTCAATTGAAATTCACTTGGAACTGGTTCAAGTTGCTAAAATCAGTGGGTTTAGGAGGCCTAGAAGTTGTTTAATAAATGTGCTTGCAACCTGAAATTGCAAAACGAATTTTGAAATTCATAAGCTTAAATCAATCGAAAATAAATTGCTAAAATCAGTAAGCTATGGTTAACAAGAAAATCAGTAGCTTAGCTTGGTTCATTTTGATTAAGCTATGAATAAGTTCTTAGAATGTCCAATTTTTTCTTTGTTAGCAAATGAATTTGTCATCTAAATAATTCTTACCTCTTATTGTTTTCTGAAATCTCTCATAGGAGTTTTAAGAAGAGGGGTCTTAGAGGCAAAGGAAAAGGCTTATACAAGAAACAAAATGGAGTCAAAGAAAGAGGATATAAGGCTGAATGGTTGCTGGAATCCAAGAAGGTGAATTCAGTCCATGGTGGTAATCAAAAGAGGAGGTCTCTAAGGGTATACACATCTAAGATTGATGCCTCAACAAGAGTCTTAGCAAGCCATGCCACAACAACAAACCAATGCCATAAGCTACATCAAATAACCGTAGAACCTATACTCTTTTTCCCTTGACATAGTTTTATCCCAAGAGGTTTTCTATGTTAAGGTTTTTAATGAGGTAGTTTCTGCGTGTTGCAAGCTTGGCCTTTGGTTCCCCTTTTGGTTTCTCGTCGACCAAGCTTGGGGGGGGGGGAGTATTAGAGTGGAAGAAGATAAGGAGAAGGCAAGGCTGAAGTCACAAGACAAAGCCGAAGCATTCTCCACTCATATGAAGCTTCACACATTGTGTGTGATCAAGAGTGTGTATGTGTGTAGTCCAACAAGTGATCAAGACAAGGCTAGTTACTTAGAAGAAGTAACAATCAAGGAGGAGCAAAGAAGAGACTATCAAGGTTCTTCTTTGATATCCAAGTCTTAGTTATGCAAAAGGGAAAGTGTGAGAAGGCTGATCAAGCTGTCAATGCTTGGCTACATTATCATGAGCCAAAAGTATACAAAAGAAGCCTAGAATCTGTACACAAGACATCAATTCAGATTATAGAGGGAACCAACAGCTACAACATTCAAATAAAAGAGGGAAAGCTGTCACTATCACCTTCTAGGAGTCCCAAAACAGCATCTTCAAGTTGTCCCTTTCAATATGGACGTTTTGGATCAGCTTTCCTCTCTCCTCATGTCACTCTCACTCCTCAAGTCACTATCAATCTTGGAAAACACAATAGAGCTGTTAAAGAGCCCCTCACACACACATTCACACTGATTTTCTTCTATAAATACCTGCTGTATCTCATTGTTGTATTAATTCAATTCTGAAATATGTAAACCTTATAATAAAATCAGATTGAGGTTCTATCTTTTTCTCTCTTTATTCCTTCATGTTCTTCACTTAAACACTCTAAAATCATATTATAAATGTAGAATTAGAGTGAAAACAAGTTCTGGGTTTGATCCTCATGGATCAAACCCCATTTTATTCAGAAACTCTTCTAAACACTTCTAAACACAGTTTTAGTCCAATCTGTTCTGTTTTTGATTCAATCATCATTCAATTGTTTCTTTCATCTTTGTGAGCTTAATCTCACCAAAATCTAACATAAAGCTCAAAGCTTTTCACTTTCTACTCTCTTACTCTCTCAATCTCTCAATCTCTCAATCTCCCTAATCTCTCAACTCTCGGTTACTTAATCTCTCAATCTCTCGGTTACTAAATCTTGGTTACTTAAATCTTTGGTTACTAATTTCTAAATTGTTGTGTAGGAAGAGATCCATGGGATGCCTTTGTGCATTTAAAATCATGATGAATCCAATCCATGTTTTATGGGAGAGAACCGGGGGATGCTAAAAGATTAGCATTTAAAATCTCGTTGTATCCATTCCCAATTTTAAGAGACTGTGGTAGCCGATGCACCCGGTCCAAGTTGTCTCATCCAAATGGTGGATGTTCTTGTGGTAGCCGAAGCACCACACATGAAGTTACCTTATTCTTCAAGAAGCTTCAAGCTTCAATGGTGTTCACTTCCAATCCAAATTGGAAGAAGAGGGAGTTTCTAAATTTTTCCCTCTTTGATTTTATTTGAGAATTGAATGTTGATTCCGGTTAGGATTAAAACCGGTTGGTTAAAAATGATTAATCCATTGAAAATGTTGTGCTTACAAATTGGAACCTATAAACAAATTGAAGATAGAAAGTTTAAAATCATGATGAAATTGAATTGATTTTAAACTTAAATGTTTGAAGGTGACTAATCCAATTTGTTTATGGTGTTCATGAAAGGTGAAATTAAAACTCAAGAAATCCAAGGAGAAGCAACTAACCTTTGAAGGTCAACTTGAAGTCATTCATGAGGCCAAAGAGGATGCCCAAAATCATGAATGGTGAAGTATAGTTGAACAAGCCAATGTTTCGAGGCTTCCGAGGAGCTAAAAGAGATTGAGAGGCTTCGGCGGTATTGGGCTTGGCGTTAAGGAAGGATGAGAAGAGACTTGGAATTTCAAGAGTGGAATTGAGCTAAAGAAGAAACCGAGTTTGTGTTAGTTATGACCGGACCCCTTATTCTCTATGGTCATGACTTGTACAAACTTGGAGACCACGAGCATGGAGGAGATGGAAAGGAAAATCCGAACTGTTGGCTACATAATCGACGAGCCCGAGAGGGAAAATCCGAACTTGTAGCTGTCTAATCGACGAGTCGTTCCAAATCCTCAAAACAAGCCGTGGAGAAGAATTCCGAATTTCAAGAGTGATTATCAAAGCACAACCGAATCGGTTGAAGTTGTGTGTACGGGGGAGGAGGTGAAGCACATGTTTGGAGATTAGAACCAATGGCCACCAAGAACAGCCGCCACAAAAGAAGTGGAGAGGAATGACGGGTGGAATGGCCACCAAGAATGTTAGAATTTGATGAGTCTAAGCTCATCTATGAAGAACAAACACATAAAAGTGTTTAAGAAAGAATCCACACAAACCGGTTTATACGAAACCGAGTATTACATGTGTGGATAGATTTGGAGTTTGATAAGAAGGATTAAGAGATCATAGACTTAAGAAAATGGGTTCAATCCAAATGGATATCACCCTAAATGCAATGTCTACTCTTCATCTACATTTTGAATAAGTAAAGAGAGAAAGATGAACTTAAATTTTATTATTGATTCTCTTGTTAATGTTTACAATGAGTTAAACAACATATATATAGGCCACCAAGGTCAATATGACCGTTGGGGATCAGAACAAATGAAAGGAGGGATTGATTCCCAAAGTACAAAAGTGACTTGTCCACTTTTGAGCAATCTGGCGGTCGTGTCGATCGACACTCCTTGTGTGTGTCGATCGACACGCCTTCTTCTCCAACGGTCGAATATCCAACGGTTGGATTCAAATCCTGGACTCGTGTCGATCGACACCACTCCTTGGTGTCGATCGACACTCATGCTTCTGCCCGAACTCATCTTTTTAGTATTTTAGTGTCGATCGACACACTCCTTGTGTCGATCGACATACATGCTCCTGCCAGAATCCCAACTTCCATTTTCATCATCTTCTCTTGCGGCCTTCTTCATTCTTCATCCGACCTAACTCCATCTCATCTTGAATGGCCTAGAACACCTCTTAACAAGTCTTGATCATGCTTGGCCTTCCATTTCCAATGTTACCCAAATATCTCTAACTTTGGGTCATCTTGTTTCTTCACTTGAACACCTTTGTGTTCTCCTTGTTTAACACTCCCCCGCAAGTTAATACGCAGTAGAACGAAGTATTAACTTGGAGACAAAAGGAGAGACCTCATTAAAACCTTAGTGGGAAAACCCTTTGGGACAAAACCACACTAAGGAAAAAGAATATCTACTCCAAGGTCTTAAGGGTTTTAAACCAAGGTCTTGAGCTTCACCTCGGCTCCTCTTTGTTCCGCCTCGGTCTTGCTCTTCTTCTTTGAGCTTCGGCCTCAACTTATCCGTGATAGCTTCGGCCTTGCTCTTCTTCTTTGAGCTTCTTTCTTTAATACTCCCCCGCACGCTTAGCCGTTGTGAAGATTTTTGAACAAAGGCTAAGAGTGGAGTTTGTACTCGTCTTTGGCCTCTTGATAACTTCGGCCTTCTTTAATTTGGTGTGGTTGAATTTGGTCGGGAAGAGCACTTGTCTCCATGTTTGTGAGCTGATTCATCACCTTCCACCAGTCATTCCTCTCCACTTCTTTTGCGGCGGCTGTTCTTGGTGGTCATCCCACCCGTCTTTCCTCTCCGTTTCTTGTGGCGGCTGTTCTTGGTGGCCATTCCACCCGTCATTCCTCTCCACTTCTTTTGTGGCGGCTGTTCTTGGTGGCCATTGGTTCCAATCTCCAAACATGTGCTTCACCTCCTCCCCCGTACACACAACTTCAACCGATCCAGTTGTGCTTTGATATGTCGTAATTTGAATCAAACTCTCCTAATCTTCTCCTAAAACTCACGTCCAAAACAGAGAGAGAGAGAGAGGAGAAAGGTTGATGTTTGATGGTTTAGAGAGATAGAGAGATTTCTGAATTTTTTCTCTTATTTTCTTTATTTCAGATCTTTACAAGTGCTTATATATCCAATTCTATAACAAATATCTAAGAAATATGATTAAACAACTAATCACAAATATCTAACAAATATCTCCTTTAGCCAATTGTAGATAACTTAGCTATGAAGTTGTTGTTAGTCACTTGAGAAGACTTTGCCTTGAAGACTTCTAACCATTGACTCAAACTTAGCTTAAGTCCTTGAATTTTCTTCTTCTCTGAACCTGAGGCACACAATCCGTGTGTGCTAGCTCGGTCTGATGACCTAGTGCACTTATCCGAGTGCTTCACATTATCTTCTCCTTGGTCCAGTAGGCTGATCCTCATCACATCACTAGGCTCAATATTAGAGAGGAAGCATCAAGGAAAGGAGCAAGACCGAGGCGGAACAAAGAGGAGCCGAGGTGAAGCTCAAAGATCAAGACCTTGATTCAAATTTCCCTAGATCTTGGATTGATACTCTTTTTCCTTAGTGTGGTTTTATCCCAAAGGGTTTTCCCACTAAGGTTTTAATGAGGTCTCTCCTTGTATCTCCAAGTTCATCCTTCACATTGTTGCGTATGGACTTGAGGGGGAGTATTAAATCAAGGAGAGTACTTAAGGGTTCATCTAACCTTAAGTTACTAATAATAGAGAAAGACCGAGACGTGACTCGGACGCTTGGATACGCGGACGGTCAGAGATGAGGACGCGGATCCAGTAGCGGTCTAGTGGCGATCTAAATCGGTCATAACGTGGAGAAGCTAGACCGCATGAAGAGAAGTTGAAGCCGCATGAGAAGACCCGCGGTCCGTGTTCTTGAGGCGCGGGACGGATGGATTCTCGACCCGCGGTACTTAGGCATCGAGGCGAAGGTGCGGATCAGTACATGGCGTGCCTTACTCAAATGGTCCCGGATTGAGTTCAAATCAGACCGTTGGATCAGTCAAAGTGGTCCCAATTTAAATCAGACCATTGGATGAGTGAGGACCACAAGATCTCCTTTATGCTATAGTCCAAGAATTGCTTTATGGACAGATTTGAGAGTGTGACCAACGGTCATATTATGATCTGATCCAATTGTTACTTTATCTTTATAAATATGTATTCTTTCCTTTGTAATCAATCTAATTATTGAATAAGAAATCTGATTCATCTCTCTCTCTCTTTCCTTTATCCAAAATCAGATTATTATTCAATGTAGAGATTAGGAGAAAATTTTCTTTAGGGTGAGATTCATTTGAATCAAACCCATTTATGTTTAATCTCTCCTAATATTTCTTAATCTCTCTCAAATCTTTTTCTAAATCTGTTCTTAATCTCTATTTGCTCATTTGAGCTTTTCTTTGGATTCAATCTCTCTAAAGGTTGGATCTTTGTTTATGAACATGTTAAGAACCCTAAATCTAACACTCAACACTCCCCCTCAAGTTTGGTTGGTGGAGATCCAATAAACCGATCTTGCTTTGAATGTAATCCCCTACTAGAGATGTTGTTGCCTTGGTGAAGATATCAGCTACTTGATCTTGACTTCTCACAAACCTTGTGCTGATAGTCCCATCTTGTATTTTCTCTCTAACAAAATGGCAATCTATCTCCACATGCTTCGTTCTTTCATGAAATACTGGATTTGATGTAATGTGCAAGGCAGCCTGATTATCACAATATAATGACATTGGCTCCTTCCCTTGAATCCCCAAATCATGCAGAAGATACTTTATCCACACTAACTCCTTGGTTACATCTCTCATAGCTCTATATTCAGCCTCAGCACTTGATAGAGATACTACCTTTTGCTTTTTGCTCCTCCATGTAACCAGGTTTCCACCTAAAAAAGTACAGAAACCAGTAGTGGATTTTCGATCCTTTTTGTTCCCAGCCCAGTCTGCATCACAATATCCTATGATACTTGTGTCATTGCTTTTCTCCATCCACACTCCTTTTCCCGGATTCCCTTTCAGATACCTCAGAATCCTTTCTACCATATTCCAATGATGGACAGAAGGTTGTTTCATGTGTTGACTCACTTGGTTTACCGCAAAACACAAGTCTGGCCGAGTGATGGTGAGGTAGATGAGTTTCCCAACAAGCCTTTGATATTTCTTGACATCTTCAAATAACTCCCCCTCACCATAGTCTTGATATCCTTCTTCAATTGGCGTTTTAGCTGGTCTTGAGCCTAATTTTCCAGTTTCTGTTAGAAGATCAAGCACATACTTCCTTTGAGATATAAATAGACCATCTTCAAATCTTGTCATCTCAATCCCCAGAAAGTACTTCAGCTCACCCAAGTCTTTGATATCAAATGCCTCTTTCAGATTTTTCTTTAGGAGACTCACTCCCTCAACATCATCTCCTGTTATAATGAGATCATCCACATAGATTAACACAGCTACAATACCTTTAGATCCTTTTCGCGTGAATAGAGTATGATCAGCTTCTGACATTTTGAATCCTTTCTCACGTAAACAAGTGCTCAGCTTATGGTACCACGCTCGAGGAGATTGTTTCAATCCATAGATTGCTTTTCTCAATCTACACACGTTTCCAGCCTCATGACCATATCCTGGAGGAGGTGCCATATACACCTCTTCTTCTAATTCTCCTTGTAAGAATGCATTCTTCACGTCCATCTGCCAAAGATCCCATGACAAATTGACAGCAATAGAAAGAAGAATTCTTACTGAATGTAGCTTAGCTACTGGTGCAAATGTCTCGGTATAATCTTCTCCATAGACTTGAGTGTACCCTTTTGCAACCAGTCTAGCTTTATACCTCTCAATCTCTCCTGAACTTTTATACTTGATGGTGAACACCCAACGGCAACCAACTGGTTTCTTCCCTTTAGGCAGTCTCATCATATCCCAAGTATTGTTTTCCTTCATTGATCTCATCTCTTCTTCCGTAGCTTCAACCCATACCTTACTACTGCAAGCTTCTTCATAAGAGACATGTATTCTTTCTTTTCCTATCTTCCCAAGATATACTCTGTTTCTATGGGGCAGATTAGCCATTGTGCAGAATGCTTCAATAGGATAGCTTACTGTGATGTCCTCGGCATGTGTAGATACATGATTCTCCCTTTGTGACAAATCATTGCTGTCGCCAATAAGAATGGGATTAACCCACTCCGTACGCTCAGAACAATTCTTTGCCACAATGGGAATCTTTTCCAACTTTGAATCCGTTTGCCCTTGATGATCAGCAGCTATATTATTGAAATACACTCTATTTTGTTTCCAATGACTAGGAGAATACCTTTGTCTCTGACTTCTTCTCAGAGGCAGTTGTATTGGTGATGACACTTCTACATGAGTTTCCTCATCAATACTCTCTTCGTCAGTTGAGTGAACCGGCTCACTCACACTTGGTTCATTTTCTCCCCCTGAGCTAAAATCCTGAGAAGACTCGGTGTGATGACTCGGTGTGGAGGTCGAGTCATGTGTCGGTGTGTCAGATGTTGAAGATTCTGATTCACTCCTTTGATGATCAACTCTTACTATGGGTACTTCTAGGTCTGGAGCCCTATCCATTCCAGGAAACCCAACTTCCTTTAAACCATTCTGATATTTCTCATCAAAGTACCCACTTTGTTCTTCAAACTTCACATCTCTTGATACATATTCTCTCCTTTCCTCAGGAGAATAACATCTGTATCCTTTCTGAGTTTGAGAATATCCCACGAATACACACTTAACACTTCTTGCTTCCAGCTTGCTTCTTTGCCCCTCAGGTCGAAAGACAAAGCACTTGCATCCAAACACTCTCAACTGATCAATGCTTGGTTTCTCCTTGTGCAGTACCTCGTATGGAGACTTCCCTTTCAAGTTGTTCGTGGGCAGTCTATTAATCAAGTAGACTGCTGTCATTACAGCATCTCCCCAAAAACGTTTTGGAACTCCCCTTTCAAACATAATTGTCCTTGCTACCTCCATTATGTGTCTGTTCTTCCTCTCAGAGACCCCATTCTGCTGAGGAGTATAAGGGCAAGTAGTTTGATGAACAATTCCATGCTTACTGAGTAGTTTTTTAAATTGTCCACTGATGTATTCTCCTCCGTTATCACTTCTCAAAATCTTTATCTTCGCTCCAAATTGTGTAGCAACATAGGAATGGAACTTGAGAAATGATTCATAAACTTGGCTCTATGTACTCAGAAGAGTCACCCATGTATACTTGGATTTTTCATCAATAAAAGTAACGAAGTACTTATATTGATCTTTGGAGAAACATGGTGCTGTCCATACATCAGAATGCACAAGAGCAAAGACTTCATCATAAACCGTCGATGAGTCATCAAAAGGCTGTCTACTGTGCTTTCCCATAATACATGATTCACACACTCCATCCTTTTGGATAAGGTTGGGTAAGACCAACTGGAGGACCTTGGAACTAGGATGACCAAGGCGAGCATGCCATATTGAGCTTTCTCCAACCGCATTCACTGCCAAAAACTTCTTTTCACCCCCTTCATGGGTAGACAAAAACTTAGCAGCACCATTTCCTTCCTTTAGTACATACGCACCTTCCTCCACCTTCCCTTCTCCTATCACTTGCTTAGACTTATTGTCCTGAAATTCAACAAAATCAGACCCAAACACAGCCAAACAATCCAAATCCTTTGTTGTCTTCTGAACAGATAGCAAGTTAGAAGCAAAACTGGGCATGTATAAGGCCTTAGTTTTCTTCTTAAACAACTCTAAGTCACCAATACCCTCTATTGGGACTGTTCTTCCATCAGCAATCACTACACTACCAGGATGTTCCTTAACATTCCTAAGAAATCCAATATCCTTAATCATATGATGGGATGCTCCTGAATCCACAATTAATCCCCCATATGTTTTTCCAGCAAATAAACTCTTACCCCAATCAGAGAGAGTCTTACCAGACTTGGCAAATTCGGAGAGACTCCTAATCAACTCCTCCAAGTCATACTTCTTCCCCACTTCTTCTCCAGCCGCCACAGCGGCTGATCCCACAAAATTCCTAGTATCTTCCCATGGAGGGCCTCCTTCCCTTATCCTCTTTGGTTTAAGGTGTGGATACAAAGTCCAACACTTCTCCTTAGTGTGGCCTTTCATCTTGCAGTGCTCACACTCAAATTCCCTTTTATCCACTTGTGGATATCCTTTTCTTCTAACTTGACCTCCAAACTGAGCCACTTCTTTTGGTTGACAAAACAAGCCCCTTGAGCCTTCTTCCCTTTGAATCTGCATACACACTTCAGTAAAGCTAGGGAGTTTGTCAAACCTCAAGATGTGATGGATGAAATCCTTGAAGGATCCGTTGAGACTGAGTAGAAGTCCGAAAACCAGGTCTTGGTCACGCCTCTCACTTAGCTCCTTTGCCTCTGTAGTTTGTGGCCTAAGGAGTTCCAGCTCAGCCCACAGTCCTCTATATTCTCCAAAGAGATCCTTGAATGCTCTATCCCCTTGTTGGATTTCATTCAATGTTTTCTTCACTTCAAAAATCCTAGAAACATTTGACATGTTCCCATAGACCCCTAACAGAGTCTTCCATAGTTCTCCAGCTGTCTCAGCATACGAGTAGGCTGCAAGTATTGCTGGCTCAAGAGAACTTTGAAGAGCAGCTAACACAAACTGATCTTCCTGTTCCGTCTTGCTTCCTTCTTCCACAGCTACTCCTTTGTCAATGGACTCCACTTGAGGGTCTACATATCCCATAGTCCACGACTCCTTAGAGCTGTCTTGGTGGTCCTGGACCACAACAAGTAATTTGTTCCTTTGAGTACCACCGGAATAACAACGTTCTTCTGGTTAGTATCCATGCTTCAAGAGAAAATACACCGTAGTAATCACGCCGGAATTATGAACTTCAGAACTTTAAGATCTAAACCTGCTCTGATACCATGTCGTAATTTGAATCAAACTCTCCTAATCTTCTCCTAAAACTCACGTCCAAAACAGAGAGAGAGAGAGGAGAAAGGTTGATGTTTGATGGTTTAGAGAGATAGAGAGATTTCTGAATTTTTTCTCTTATTTTCTTTATTTCAGATCTTTACAAGTGCTTATATATCCAATTCTGATATGATCGTAGATAGCAAGGAAGCTGAGGAACCAGAAGCTGAGGAGGAACCGGAGATAGTTGGAGCTAAGGAGATGGCTAAGGAGGCTCATGCCTACATTGCCGCCGAAGACATCAATCAACTGGAGGCTAATCCACACGTCGTCAACATTTCTATCCTGGAGAACAAAGAACCCGGTAATGATGACTAAGTGACTTAGGTGAGGAGTCTGTACTCTTTTTCCCATGTTTGAGTTTTGTCCCAATAGGTTTTCTCAGCATGGTTTTTAATGAGGCAGATGAGTCACTACGACGAGTTACTTAGAAGTCGTTGCCATTGGGTTAGTACAATTCACTATGGCTTAGTACTTAGTTATTTTAGAGGTGCACCGATTAGGAACCTTAGGGTTGGGACGCCTCGCTGTTTTTATTTAAATTTCAGACGCCTTGTTGTTTATTTATAGAACGCTCTGTTGTTTGGGTTTCAGGTCTCTAGGGTTGATTATAAAACCCAAGTGACGCCTCCCTTGTTTTCTTCAGCGAAGAACTTTGATAAAACTTTAATGGCGATTGTTTCTTCCTCAATCTGATTCTTGATTATTGTTCATTGAATCCGAGGTTCTCATACACTTTGTGATCGAGAAACTCTTCTATTTTGATCCTCTTATCAAGCTTAAGCTTACCAAGAGATCTTCTGTCATCAATCTCATCTCCATCACGCCACCATCACAACCTTCATACGCTGCCATTCCTCATCGATCCATCAGCCTTCTTCGGAGTTGTCCTAGGGAGTTCGCATCACGTGGTATCAGAGCTTTGATTCTTGATTATTGATCATTGAATCTGAGATTCTCATACACTTTGTGATCGAGAAACTCTTCTATTTTGATCCTCTTATCAAGCTTAAGCTTACCAAGAGATCTTCTTTCATCATCATTCTCAACATCATCATCACGTTCAAGTCCACCTACATCCCTATATACAGCCGCTGCCCTTATCAAATCATCATCTTCACGCATTCATTCACCATCTTGCCTCATTCACAGCCTTTCCTTCGGAGTTGTCCTAGGAAGATCGCATCACGTGGTATCAGAGCCAACTCTGAACCAAAGGCTGAGCAAAAACCCTAACCCTAATCTCTTTGCTTTTCAATTTCGATTCCTTGTGGCATTAGGTTTTGGTTTGTTTTGATTCCTAGTTGAATTAGGATTTTGTTGCTTGCTAAAATCGAATTGGGATTTTGTATTTGCGTTGATCTGTTTGTTTCTCATCTTAGGGTTTCGTTAATTGCCTAGAATTGTTGTTTGCTGCGTTAAATTTTTTCAATCTATTGTTTAGTTGCTTTGGTCGAATATTTTATTGATCGTGAGTCTTTTATTGCTTGATCACGTTGCTGTGTCATTTGAGTTTCTAATTATTTCATTAGAATTATCATTGCTGTGTCGTGGTCTTCTTTTGTTTTAATTGCTCTTCGTTTAGTTGCTGTCATTGGTCAATTGTTCTTTGCTTCGTTAGTTTAATTGTTTAATTGTTGTTGTGTCTTAGTCTTGCATTAGTTTAATTGTTCTTAGGTCTGTTTCTTTTCTGTCATTTGTTCTTAATTGCGAATTTTGTGTTGTTTGCTTTTAAAATTGTTTTGTTGGTTGCTGGAATTTTGGGATTCTTTTGGCTAGAGATTTCTTTTAAAAATCTGGAAATTTTCATGTCTAGGATCTTATCTTGTGAACAAGTTACTGCGAGTTTGCTGTGATTTTGTTTCAGGTACCATGGAGCTTTCGGCTGAGGTCATGGCAGCTCTCAACAAAGCAATGGCTGAACAAATCAAGGAATCAAACCAAGCCATTACAACGCAGCTCACACAGCAGATTGAGCGGCTCAATGACAAGTTCGAGACAAAGATGAGTGATCTGCTCAAAGATCTTAGTGCAAGTGGAGAAGAGTCTTCGCATACTCCAACTCCTTCTGAAGCAGTGCGTTTAGCTAAGGGTAAAGGGCACATAGGATCTTCCCGGAGACTCCAACGCGATTCAACACCTTCTGGAATCAGACCTAAAGCCAAGACAAACCGCAGTCAGATTTGGGGCAGAGAGACTATGTTTGATCAGAGGAAACAAGATGGCTCTAGAGTAGAAAGGCACCAAGAACGTCAACACCGCAGAGAGGAATACATTGCTGGGCATCGAGTCTTCACTGGAAACTCAGAGCTAGAATACTATGAGGAGGACGAAGCTTCTGATCACAGCGGAGAAACCGTGAGAAGAGACCGAGGCAGAGGCAATGGCAGAGACTATGATCCTTTGAGACAGCAGCTGAACCATATCAGGATTCAATATCCTCCTTTCCATGGCACCAATGATCCAGAGGTTTATCTAGATTGGGAAAGGAAGATGAGGTCTAATTTTCTGGTCCAAGGAACTTATGAGCTCAATAAGGTGAAGATCGCAGTTTCAGAATTCAGTGGCTATGCACTCTTGTGGTGGGAACAGCTGGGAATTACTAGGCAGCGACATAGAGAACCTCCTGTTACTACTTGGGATCAGCTTGTCACGCCGATGAGAAAGAGGTTTGTCCCTGCACATTATCAGAGAGAGATTCTTAACAAGCTTAGGCGTCTCATTCAGGGCCCGAGGTCAGTTAGAGACTACTACCAGGGGCTGGAAACGTTGATGATCAGGGCTGATTTGAGCGAAAGTGAAGACATGGTAATGTCTAGATTCCTTGGGGGCTTAAACAGAGAGATTCAGGATAAAGTGGAGCTGCAGAATTATGAAGATGTACAAGAGATGGTACATAAGGCCGAGCTGATTGAATCGCAGATTAAGAGAAAGGTTGGGAGGTTAACTTTCACTTCTGACATCCCAAAGCCAAGAGAGCTCAGCAAACCGACCTATACCCAGGACTCTAAGCCAGCGACTTCTACAGCTAAAGAAGGGGTTAAGGTCGAAATTAAACCGAGGAGTGGAGCTTCTACTTGTCATATTAGGTGCTTTAAATGTCAAGGAATGGGACATTACTCCAGGGACTGTCCTAATAAGAAAATGTTTTTGCTTCAAGAAGGAGGAGAGATTGTTCCTCAGGAGGAGTCAGAGGTTGAATCAGAATTAGAAGAAGAAGAAGTAGCTGCTGCCGTGGGTGATATTTTAGTAGCACGCAGAACTTTAAGTGTTCAGATTCATCCAGACGATAGAGGACAGCGTGAGAGTCTCTTCCACACTAGATGTGTAGTTCAGGGCAAGGTCTGTACTTTGATTGTAGATGGAGGTAGCTGTACCAATGCTGCTAGTGAAGAGATGGTAACGAAGCTCGATCTTAAGACTACTCCACATCCTAGGCCATACCAGCTACAGTGGTTGAACAACAAGGGAGCCCTAACCGTTTCTCAGCAAGTTTTAGTCAAGTTAGCGATTGGGAAGTATGAGGATGAGTTACTCTGTGATGTGATTCCTATGAAGTCTAGTCACGTTTTATTGGGAAGGCCATGGCAGTTTGACAGAAGGGTTCTTCATGATGGCTACACCAACAAGCAGTCCTTTGAGTTTAAAGGGCGCAAGGTCACTCTTCTTCCTCTCACACCATATGAAATCCATCAAGACCAACTTCACAAGAACCGCAAGGAAACAGAGAAAGTTTCTAACAGCCTCTACCTCAATCACACTGAATTTTCTAAACTCTATGAGCCTGAAATGATGACTTTTATGTTTGAATATGAGGAATCCCTTGTTAGTACTAACCCCTCACAGGAGCTTCCTAGTGTTATGATTGAGTTATTGCAGGAACACAAGGACATCGTTCCAGAAGAAATTTCACCAGGCTTACCTCCACCTCGCGGAATAGAGCATCAAATAGACTTGGTGCCAGGATCTGCATTACCTAATAGACTTGCCTACAGCAACCAGATCAGAATGAAACCGGAGAAGTGCAATCTTAAGTCTTGGGAAGCATGTCTACCTCATATCGAGTTTGCTTACAATCACGCTAAGCATTCTTCTATCCTTTTCTCTCCTTTTGAAATTGTTTACTGGTTTAATTCCTCTTCCCCACTAGACTTGATCTCTTTGCCTTTGAAAGAAAAGGATTGTTTGGATGGCAGGAAAAAGGCAAGACCGGTGCGCAAGATTTATGAGAAGGATAAGGAGAATATCGAAAGGAGGACCAAGCAATATGAGCACGCCAACAAAGGAAGAAAGGAGCTAGTGTGGATCCACTTGCGAAAGGATCGTTTTCTAGAAAAGAGGAAGAGCAAGCTTATGCCACGAGTTGATGGACCAGTTGAAGTCGTCAAGAGGATCAACCACAATGCTTATCAGATTGGTCTCCAAGGTACAGATTTGAGGACAAATCCTTTTCAAGAGGGAGGGGATGATATGATCGTAGATAGCAAGGAAGCTGAGGAACCAGAAGCTGAGGAGGAACCGGAGATAGTTGGAGCTAAGGAGATGGCTAAGGAGGCTCATGCCTACATTGCCGCCGAAGACATCAATCAACTGGAGGCTAATCCACACGTCGTCAACATTTCTATCCTGGAGAACAAAGAACCCGGTAATGATGACTAAGTGACTTAGGTGAGGAGTCTGTACTCTTTTTCCCATGTTTGAGTTTTGTCCCAATAGGTTTTCTCAGCATGGTTTTTAATGAGGCAGATGAGTCACTACGACGAGTTACTTAGAAGTCGTTGCCATTGGGTTAGTACAATTCACTATGGCTTAGTACTTAGTTATTTTAGAGGTGCACCGATTAGGAACCTTAGGGTTGGGACGCCTCGCTGTTTTTATTTAAATTTCAGACGCCTTGTTGTTTATTTATAGAACGCTCTGTTGTTTGGGTTTCAGGTCTCTAGGGTTGATTATAAAACCCAAGTGACGCCTCCCTTGTTTTCTTCAGCGAAGAACTTTGATAAAACTTTAATGGCGATTGTTTCTTCCTCAATCTGATTCTTGATTATTGTTCATTGAATCCGAGGTTCTCATACACTTTGTGATCGAGAAACTCTTCTATTTTGATCCTCTTATCAAGCTTAAGCTTACCAAGAGATCTTCTGTCATCAATCTCATCTCCATCACACCACCATCACAACCTTCATACGCTGCCATTCCTCATCGATCCATCAGCCTTCTTCGGAGTTGTCCTAGGGAGTTCGCATCAAATTCTATAACAAATATCTAAGAAATATGATTAAACAACTAATCACAAATATCTAACAAATATCTAACAAATATCTCCTTTAGCCACTTGTAGATAACTTAGCTATGAAGTTGTTGTTAGTCACTTGAGAAGACTTTGCCTTGAAGACTTCTTACCATTGACTCAAACTTAGCTTAGGTCCTTGAATTTTCTTCTTCTCTGAACCTGAGGCACACAATCCGTGTGTGCTAGCTCGGTCTGATGACCTAGTGCACTTATCCGAGTGCTTCACATTATCTTCTCCTTGGTCCAGTAGGCTGATCCTCATCACATCACTAGGCTCAACATGATAATCACTCTTGAAATTCGGAATTCTTCTCCACGATTTGTCTTGAGTATTTGGAACGGCTCGTCGATTAGACAGCTACAAGTTCGGATTTTCCCTCTAGGGCTCGTCGATTATGTAGCCAACAGTTCGGATTTTCCTTTCCATCTCCTCCATGCTCGTGGTCTCCAAGTTTGTACAAGTCATGACCATAGAGAATAAGGGGTCCGGTCATAACTAACACAAACTCGGTTTCTTCTTTAGCTCAATTCCACTCTTGAAATTCCAAGTCTCTTCTCAACCTTCCTTAACGCCAAGCCCAATACCGCCGAAGCCTCTCAATCTCTTTTAGCTCTTCGGAAGCCTCGAAACATTGGCTTGTTCAACTATACTTCACCATTCATGATTTTGGGCATCCTCTTTGGCCTCATGAATGACTTCAAGTTGACCTTCAAAGGCTAGTTGCTTCTTCTTGGATTTCTTGAGTTTTAATTTCACCTTTCATGAACACCATAAACAAATTGGATTAGTCACCTTCAAACATTTAAGTTTAAAATCAATTCAATTTCATCATGATTTTAAACTTTCTATTTTCAATTTGTTTATAGGTTCCAATTTGTAAGCACAACATTTTCAATGGATTAAACATTTTTAACCAACCGGTTTTAATCATAACCGGAATCAACATTCAATTCTCAAATAAAATCAAATGGAGGGAAAAATTAGAACTCCCTCTTTCTTCCAATTCGGATTGGAAGTATGAACATCATTGAAGCTTGTAGCTTCTTGAAGAATTCGGACCGGATGCATTTGCATACCACGGTCTTAAACTTGGCTTGGATACAACGTGATGCACTCTGGGCCTATCACGGTTCCCACCATAATCATCATCACGAGAGGCTCCACCATTTCTATGCGGGAATATCTAGAGGCTCCACCATCTTTTGGTGGGAATATCTAGAGGCTCCGTCATCTTCTTTTGGTGGGAATATCTTGTGACCTAGAGTATTTAGTAACCGAAAGATTTAGTAACCGAGATTGAGAGAGTAAGTAACCGAGAGATTGAAAGATTGAGAGATTGAGAGATTTAGTAACCAAAGGAAAGCTTTGAGCTTTGAGAGTAGAAAAGAGAAAGCTTTGAGCTTTAGAGAGTTTGAGAGGAAAGCTTTAAGCTTTAGAATTTAGAGAAAGCTTTGAGCTTTGGAATTTATGGAAAGCTAAGAGCTTTAGAGATTAAGAGAAAGCTAAGAGCTTTAGAGATTAAGAAGAATTTGTAACAAAAATTCAAACTTTTCAAATCCGGTTTTAAATCAACATTTCAAAACCTTTTAAACAAAATTCTTACACCAAGAATTTTCAAATCAATTTCTTCAAAATTAAACAAAATCCGGTTTAAAGAACACAAACTTTAAACTTTTGAAATCAAAATTTCTCAAACATTTGAAATCAATTTGCAGCGGATAATCTACATGAATTTGTGTTGGATTAAGCGCATAAGGAAGATTGAAACATCCTTATAACGATTTAATCCAACTCACCAAAGAAATCAAAAAAATTCTGACTTTTGAAAAATAAAACTGAAACTCCAAATCTTTTAACCCAAGAGCTTAAGCTCTGATACCATGTTAGAATTTGATGAGTCTAAGCTCATCTATGAAGAACAAACACATAAAAGTGTTTAAGAAAGAATCCACACAAACCGGTTTATACGAAACCGAGTATTACATGTGTGGATAGATTTGGAGTTTGATAAGAAGGATTAAGAGATCATAGACTTAAGAAAATGGGTTCAATCCAAATGGATATCACCCTAAATGCAATGTCTACTCTTAATCTACATTTTGAATAAGTAAAGAGAGAAATAAAGAAAAGAGAGAAAGATGAACTTAAATTTTATTATTGATTCTCTTGTTAATGTTTACAATGAGTTAAACAACATATATATAGTCCACCAAGGTCAATATGACCGTTGGGGATCAGAACAAATGAAAGGAGGGATTGATTCCCAAAGTACAAAAGTGACTTGTCCACTTTTGAGCAATCTGGCGGTCGTGTCGATCGACACTCCTTGTGTGTGTCGATCGACACGCCTTCTTCTCCAACGGTCGAATATCCAACGGTTGGATTCAAATCCTGGACTCGTGTCGATCGACACCACTCCTTGGTGTCGATCGACACTCATGCTTCTGCCCGAACTCATCTTTTTAGTATTTTAGTGTCGATCGACACACTCCTTGTGTCGATCGACACATATGCTCCTGCCAGAATCCCAACTTCCATTTTCATCATCTTCTCTTGCGGCCTTCTTCATTCTTCATCCGACCTAACTCCATCTCATCTTGAATGGCCTAGAACACCTCTTACCAAGTCTTGATCATGCTTGGCCTTCCATTTCCAATGTTACCCAAATATCTCTAACTTTGGGTCATCTTGTTTCTTCACTTGAACACCTTTGTGTTCTCCTTGTTTAACAAAGAACAGCCGCCACAAGAAATGGAGAGGAAAGACGGGTGGGATGACCACCAAGAACAGCCGCCGCAAAAGAAGTGGAGAGGAATGACTGGTGGAAGGTGATGAATCAGCTCATAAACATGGAGACAAGTGCTCTTCCCGACCAAATTCAACCACACCAAATTAAAGAAGGCCGAAGTTATCAAGAGGCCAAAGACGAGTACAAACTCCACTCCTAGCCTTTGTTCATAAATCTTCACAACGGCTAAGCGTGCGGGGGAGTATTATAGAAAGAAGCTCAAAGAAGAAGAGCAAGACCGAGGCGGAACAAAGAGGAGCCGAGGTGAAGCTCAAGACCTTGGTTTAAAACCCTTAAGACCTTGGAGTAGATACTCTTTTTTCTTAGTGTGGTTTTGTCCCAAATGTTAAATAAGGAGAACACAAAGGCGTTCAAGAGAAGAATCAAGAATACCCAAAGTTAGACATATTCGGATAACTTTGGAGAATGGAAGGCCAAGCATGTTCAAGGCTTGGTAAGTTGTGTTCTAGGCCATTCAAGATGAGAAGGAGTGAGGCCGCAAGAAGAATGAAGAAGGCCGCACGAGAAAACATCAAAATGTGCTAAGGGAGGAAAATCGCCTAGAGTGTCGATCGACAGGGAGGAGTGTCGATCGACACTAGAGCCTCTGGTAAAGTTTGAAGACTAAAGCGTCGATCGACACGAAGGAGAAGAGTGTCGATCGACACAACTGTCCCTCTGTACCGAGAAGGGTCACGTACCAAGCATGCTGCGGGACGGTCCGAGCATCGAGGGAAGACGCGGATCGAGACCAAGACGAAGGCGTCGATCGACACGAAGGATTTGTGTCGATCGACACGAATCCCAGAATTTGAATCCGACCGTTGGATATTCGACCGTTGGAGAATCTTACCGTTGGAGAAGAGTGTCGATCGACACTAAATAAGAGTGTCGATCGACACGAGACCAGATTGCTTTAAAATGGACAAGTCACTTTCATACCTTGGGATTCAATCCCTCCATCCATTTGTTCTGATCCCCAACGGTCATATTGACCTTGTTGGCCTATATATATGTTGTTTAACTCATTGTAAACATTAACAAGAGAATCAATAATAAAGTTCAAGTTCTTCTTTCTCTCTTTTCTTTATTTCTCTCTTTACTTATTCAAAATGTAGATTAAGAGTAGACATTGCATTTAGGGTGATATCCATTTGGATTGAACCCATTTTATTAAGTCTATGATCTCTTAATCCTTCTTATCAAACTCCAAATCTATCCACACATGTAATACTCGGTATTGATAAAACCGGTTTGTGTGGATTCTTTCTTAACACTTTTATGTGTTTGTTCTTCATAGATGAGCTTAGACTCATCAAATTCTAACACCAAAGGGTTTTCCCACTAAGGTTTTAATGAGGTCTCTCCTTGTGTCTCCAAGTTAATACTTCGTTCTACTGCGTATTAACTTGCGGGGGAGTGTTAAACAAGGAGAACACAAAGGTGTTCAAGTGAAGAAACAAGATGACCCAAAGTTAGAGATATTTGGGTAACATTGGAAATGGAAGGCCAAGCATGATCAAGACTTGGTAAGAGGTGTTCTAGGCCATTCATGATGAGAATGAAGAAGGCCGCAAGAGAAAATGATGAAAATGGAAGTTGGGATTCTGGCAGGAGCATGTGTATCGATCGACACAAGGAGTGTGTCGATCGATACTAAAATACTAAAAAGATGAGTTCGGGCAGAAGCATGAGTGTCGATCGACACCAAGGAGTGGTGTCGATCGACACGAGTCCAGGATTTGAATCCAACCGTTGGATATTCGACCGTTGGAGATCCGACCGTTGATCTGATTCGACCGTTGGAGAGGAAGGCGTGTTGATCGACACACACAAGGAGTGTCGATCGACACGACCGCCAGATTGCTCAAAAGTGGACAAGTCACTTTTGTACTTTGGGAATCAATCCCTCATTTCATTTGTTCTGATCCCCAACGGTCATATTGACCTTGGTGGCCTATATATATGTTGTTTAACTCATTGTAAACTTGAACAACAAGAGAATCAATAATAAAATTCAAGTTCATCTTTCTCTCTTTTCTTTACTTATTCAAAATGTAGATTAAGAGTAGACATTGCATTTAGGGTGATATCCATTTGGATTGAACCCATTTTATTAAGTCTATGATCTCTTATCCTTCTTATCAAACTCCAAATCTATCCACACATGTAATACTCGGTTTGTATAAACCGGTTTGTGTGGATTCTTTCTTCAACACTTTTATGTGTTTGTTCTTCATAAGATGAGCTTAGACTCATCAAATTCTAACACGTACCAAGCATATCGAAGTGGATTGCCACAAGGTGCGTCAAGTAGTAGAACAAGGATTGATCTTGCCATGCTATACAAGAAGTTCAGATCAACTAGCAGACATATTCACCAAGGCAGCAAGCTTGAAGGTGTGTGAGTTCATTCACTCTAAGCTTGGACTTATAGAGATCAACTAGCCATGGAGTTCATACTCTTTTCCCTTCAGTGTAGTTTTTATCCCACGTGGTTTCTACACTAAGGTTTTAATGAGGTGAATATTCATGGTCCAATCTTAACTTAGATCTCTATAGTTAAGCTTGAGGGGGAGTGTTGAACTAATGTGTTAAACTAATGAGGATTAGTGAACCCATTAGTAGACTAATAAGATCAGATTCTCAAGTACACAAGAAGATGAGACAGAATCTGGGTTGAATAAAGAAGATGGTGGGACTTACCCAAAATAGATGAATCACATGTTTCAGTTTATGTTACTAGTAAGACAAGTCATTGTCAACACTTAATTATGTATTTCACCCTTATCTATGTTGTCTTTCTATATATATATATATGTTGTAATGAATCAGAATCAATCTAAGGAGAAAGTTTCTCTCTTCCAAATCTATTAATCTCTCAATCTCTCTCATCTTACTTTGTTCTTACTCTGAAACTCTAAACATAATCTAGACTAAAATCTCTCTTATTCCGCATAATCTTACAAAGATAAGGTGAATAAAGCAATAGTGACGTTGGAGATCAGATTCAAAGGGAAAGGAAAAGCTACTTTATCACATGAAGACAAGGAATGCTTTATGTTGTCATCTTTGTCATGATCTGATCTGATTCCAACGTCTATATCCTTGTGTTTCTCTATAAATGTATTTATTTTTCATTCATTGTAAAAGCTAAGCAAGCATAATAAATCAATATCCAAAGATTGCTTCATTCTGATTTTATTTTTCATTCAAATACTCTAAAATCAGTCTTAAATATGTAGTTCTAGAGAGAAATCAAGATATGAGTTTGATCCCTTTGGATCAAACCCCATTCCATACACAAATCATTCTTTATTCTCATAAACACTCTCTTAACTACAAATCTATTCTCATGTTGATTCAATCACTGATTTGATTGTTTCTTCTTATCTTAGTGAGCTTAGACTCACAAATTCCAACATGGTATCAGAGCGGTTTGCTCTTGGTTCATGGTTTCTTAAAATGTTAGATTGAATCGTTATAAGGAGGTTTCCATTCTCCTTATGCGCTTAATCTAACAAACATTCTAAACACAATTTTCCGCTGTGCTTGTGTTGAAGAGATACTTTGAAAAGATCTCTTCTTTGGTTTTGTGTTGAAGACTCGGATCTATTGCTCGGAGAAAGCTAGATCTGAGATTGAAGGTTAAAGATGTGAAAGCCCGAAGCTTTCATGAAGAAAGAAGAAGAAGAACGAAGTAGGAAGCTCTCGGTTGTGAAGACGTTCTCATCCTTGAAGCAAAGCTCGTTTCTTTGAAGAATAGAGGAGCTCAAACAAGAAGGTTGAATGGAAGAAATTTCCAGCCTTTGGAGCTCTATTATTGATGGTTCAAACAAGTGTGGTGATAAGGGAAAACAACTCAAGGAAAAGTTTGAGTATTCTCGCCCATGGAGCCAAAAGCAAGTTTGATACTCGGTCACAAGTGTGAAGCTAATTGGGATTCAAGGGAAGTTAGTCACGACAATTTGAAGCTTTCCCTCCCATGAAGCTCAAGGATGTTGTTTGCTCTAATTGGTGTGGCTAGAAGAAGGAAGGAGTCAATCGGTTCAACAAGGGAAAAGGAGTAGAATAAAAGTTGGAGATTCTCAAATGGTGACTCTTGGAGAGGAAAGCATTAGGCCTGGTGTGATCCAATCCATGGTGTTGTAATTTGTGAGTCTAAGCTCACTAAGATAAGAAGAAACAATCAAATCAGTGATTGAATCAACATGAGAATAGATTTGTAGTTAAGAGAGTGTTTATGAGAATAAAGAATGATTTGTGTATGGAATGGGGTTTGATCCAAAGGGATCAAACCCAGATCTTGATTTCTCTCTAGAACTACATATTTAAGACTGATTTTAGAGTATTTGAATGAAAAACAAAATCAAAATGAAGCAATCTTTGGATATTGATTTATTATGCTTGCTTAGCTTTTACAATGAATGAAAAATAAATACATTTATAGAGAAACACAAGGATATAGACGTTGGAATCAGATCAGATCATGACAAAGATGACAACATAAAACATTCCTTGTCTTCATGTGATAAAGTAGCTTTTCCTTTCCCTTTGAATCTGATCTCCAACGTCACTATTGCTTTATTCACCTTATCTTCATGTTGATAAGGTTACCATGTATTTGAATTATTAACACATGTAACTGAAACATATTTACCTTGGTAACTTTAATTTACCATTGTAACTTTTATTAACCTTACTAACTTAAGGAAAGATTAATCCTTAAGTACTCTCCTTGATTAACACTCCCCCTCAAGTTCATACACAACAAAGTGAAGTGTGAACTTGGAGATACAAGGAAAGGCCTCATTAAAACCTTAGTAGATAAAACCCAATGGGATAAAACTCTACTAAGGAAAAAGAGTACCAACTCAATGATCTAGGGGAATTCAATCTTCGGTTGAGCTTTGGTCCTCGGCTTCTCTTCTCTTGCCTTGGCCTCGCCCTTCTTCTTCATGCTTCCTCTCTAAGCTCACTAAGATAAGAAGAAACAATCAAATCAGTGATTGAATCAACATGAGAATAGATTTGTAGTTAAGAGTGTGTTTATGAGAATAAAGAATGATTTGTGTATGGAATGGGGTTTGATCCAAAGGGATCAAACCCAGATCTTGATTTCTCTCTAGAACTACATATTTAAGACTGATTTTAGAGTATTTGAATGAAAAACAAAATCAGAATGAAGCAATCTTTGGATATTGATTTATTATGCTTGCTTAGCTTTTACAATGAATGAAAAATAAATACATTTATAGAGAAACACAAGGATATAGACGTTGGAATCAGATCAGATCATGACAAAGATGACAACATAAAGCATTCCTTGTCTTCATGTGATAAAATAGCTTTTCCTTTCCCTTTGAATCTGATCTCCAACGTCACTATTGCTTTATTCACCTTATCTTCATGTTGATAAGGTTACCATGTATTTGAATTATTAACACATTGTAAGATTTAGAGAGATTAAGCGGAAGAATTAAAGAGATTAAGAAAGATTAAAGAGATTAAGAACGATTAAGAAAGATTATAGAGAATATGAACTTGAAACATTTTTCCATTCAAGATAAGATTTTTCTTTTCCTAGAACAACCTATATATAGATAAAAATACAATAGAATCAAAATATGACCGTTTGGAAGCAATCCAAAATTAGGACCGGTCAATGATCGGGGCAGTACGGTCGGTCACGCACTGATCCGTACCGCGGGACGCGTCATCATGCATCAGGACGGATCTGCGTCTGTGTGCCGCGGGTCAGCCAAAACGACACCGTTCATGTAAAGGTCGACCCGCGCGTTTATCCGTTTGCCTGACCCGGATCCGATTCTGACCCGCGTCCTTACTCGTACCGCGGATCGGACACGCCTCGGTTCTTCATGTCCTGCGGGTCGACCGTGCTTCGATGCCTCGTACCACCCTGCGTACTGATCCGCGGATACTCGTCCTGACCCGCGTATTCGTCCTGGCGTCGATTCCTCCCGTACTGCGGATCGAGAGACCATCGTCCCGCGTCTCGGTAGAACTGATCCGCGGTCCTATGTTCCCGATCCGATTTATTTCAACTCCTTTTATTTTTCCTTAGTCTCAATGTGAGTCCTAAGGTCAATACTCCCCCTCAAGTTAAACATAAAGAATTTATGCTTAACTTGGAGACTCACAACCATCACCTCATTAAAAACCTTATCAAAGAAAACCTCATGGGACAAAACTTTGATAAGGAAAAAAGAGTGTGATGATTGCAAGCAAGGGGTCTTCTCATGGATGTGTGAGATCCACAAGTCCTAGTTTGCCCAAGATGTTGTTGCAAACTTTAAGACTTGCGGACTTGGTGAATACATCCGCTAGTTGGTCTTCACTTCTTGTAAAACAAGGTAGAGTCCATCCTTGTACAATCTTCTCTCGAACCTTGTGGCAATCAATCTCAATGTGCTTCGTCCTCTCATGAAACACCGAGTTTGTAGCAATGTGAATTGCGGCTTGATTGTCACAATGCATTACCATCGGCTTATCCGTTTCGATTCCCAAGTGAGCTAGGATTCCTCTCAACCAAGTAAGCTCATTTGTCAACTTCTTCATGGCCCTATACTCGGCCTCCGCACTTGAGCATGAGACTTCTTTTTGCTTCTTAGTCCTCCAAGTGACCAAGTTTCCACCGATGAAAGTGCAATATCCGGTTGTAGATCTTCTATCATTTCTATCACCGGCCCAATCCGCATCACAATAACCAACCACATCGGAACTCTCATTCTTACCCATCCAAACTCCTAGACCCGGACTATCCTTCAAGTATCTAAGGATCCTCTCCACCATTTGCCAATGGTAAACCGTCGGTTTTTGCATATGTTGACTAACTTGATTTACCGCAAAGCTTATATCCGGTCTTGTGAGACACAAATAGATCAATTTTCCCACAAGCCGTCTATATCTTGATGGATCCTCGTATGGCTCATTCTCCTTCTCCCCCTTTCGATCGCCCTTATAACCATCTTCTAATGGGGTTTTAGCCGGCTTAGCTCCAAGCTTCCCGGTTTCCTTCAACAAATTCAAGGTGTACTTCCTTTGAGAAATATGCAAACCATTCTTGAACCTACACACCTCAATCCCAAGAAAGTATTTCACTTCTCCAAGGTCTTTCATTTCAAATACCGAATTGAGGAAGTCCTTTGTTTCTTGAATTCCTTGCTTATCACTTCCGGAGATGATCATATCATCCACATAGATCAAGACCACCACTATCCCATTAGGACCTTGAAGTGTGAAGAGTGTGTGGTCTAACTCACATTTCTTGAATCCTCTTTCCTTGAGTGTTGAACTAAGCTTCTTATACCAAGCTCTTGGTGATTGTTTCAATCCGTAGATGGCCTTGTTTAACTTGAGAACCTTTCCCGGTGCTATAGAGGTCTCAAGTCCGGGTGGTGGTGTCATATACACCTCTTCCTCAAGATCTCCTTGTAAGAAAGCATTTTTTACGTCCATTTGCCATAGATCCCAATCTAGGTTTGCCGCCAAAGAGAACACAACTCTCACCGTGTTGAGCTTTGCAACCGGAGCAAATGTATCCGTGTAGTCATCTCCATATGTTTGGGTGAACCCTCTAGCCACCAACCTTGCCTTATACCTCTCAAGATCTCCATTACTCAAGTATTTTATTGTAAACACCCATTTTGAGCTTACGGTCCTTTTTCCTTCGGGAAGATCCGCTTCCTCCCAAGTATGATTCTTGACCATAGCTCCAACCTCATCATCTACCGCTTCTACCCAATGCTCATCTTCCATAGCTTGCTCATAAGTTTTGGGAATGGTATACTCATCTATCTTTGTCACAAAGGCTCTATGAGAAGATGGTAAAAGGGCGAGCGAACACACCGCTTGAATTGGATGAGCTACGGCTTGATTGTTGAAATACACACGGCTCTCTTTCCATTGAGAGGGATCTTTTCGTACTCTTGTGCTTCTCCTCAAAACTGGTTCTACCACTTCTTCTTGAATTTCAACATCCGGAGCTTCTTCTTGAACTTGTCCTTGCTCAAACGAAACCTCTTCTTGACTAGCTTCCTCTTGAACCAAATCTTGAGCTTCCTCTTCTTGAACCGGTAGATCCTTGTTGTCTCTACTCATATTGTCTCTTGGCTCATGATTCCCGAGATTTTGAAGAAGGAATCGTAAGTTTGAGCCAAGGTCCGACGGAGTAGCCAAATCACTCAATTCACCACGATCTTTGACACTATAAAATCCTTGATTCTCAATAAACTTCACATCCCTAGATACGAAAGTCTTCCTTGAAACCGGATCGTAACACTTGTATCCCTTTTGTGTCGAGGAGTATCCAAGAAAGATGCATCTTGTGCTCTTTGGTTCTAGCTTGTCCCTTAGTTCCCTAGGTACAAAAACAAAACAAACACACCCAAAGACTTTCAAATGATCGAGAAAGGGTTTAGTTTTATTGAGTACCTCAAATGGTGAGATGTCATCAAGAATCTTTGTGGGAGTTCGATTTATCAAGTAACAAGCGGTCATGACTGCATCTCCCCAAAATCTTCTTGG